>CADCXT010005201.1:235000-667500 GCA_902806775.1 Microtus agrestis | reverse complement strand
AACTTGTGAAGCTGTTTCTGCAATGTCTACTTTTCTTCCTTAATGATATCTTTTTTTTTTGCAGATATGCTGATGTGCAGTTATTTGCCCTGCCCATGTTTGCCTATGCTCGCCCTGTGTCACTGAGTGTTTCAATGGGAAATGCACCCGCTTCCCACTGATTCCTGTGTCCCTACAAATTACAGGAATGCATTTAACAGGCATTGCAGAGCATGTGTGGACATTAGGGGCCTGGGAAACTGTGTTCTGTGCTGTCAATGGGATCCAAACCTTACCCTTAAATAGTGAAGGTAAAGAGGGATTGAAATTTCTCTATTTATTAAACTTTTATTTATTATTAATCTGGTGATGCACATGTGTCTGTGCACACGTGAGTGCAGTACCCTTGGAGGCCAGTAGGAGTCAACTCAAAGCCACGGTTAGTCTTGCTGAAGGGTACATGGTGTTTCCTTGTGCCTGGTGATAGTTCACACACTGTGAGGTCAGAGGAGGCTGCTGAGGCAGAGGCCATCTCCCCTGGAGCTGGAGTTATAGGTAGTTGGGTGTCACCATGTGGGTGCTGCGAAATGAACCCAGATCGTCTGCAAGAGCAGCCAGCACTCTTAACTGCTGAGCCATCTCTGCAGCTCCAATCCCTAGGAGGGTATAGAGGGTGAAGCCACCAAAACCAGCATGATGGGGATGGCTTTAACCTGTTCTTGTTGGCCTTGCTCACAAGATAAAGCATTCTGTATGGGTCCAGATGTGAGAGATGGTTTCTGCTTCAGCTGCCCCCTCTGGCCTCACAGTGTGTAAACCATTGTCCACCACAGGAAAACATCATGCACATCCCAGCAATACTTGTTTTACAACACACATAGAATTAACTTGGCTCCAGCTTGTATTTGCCACTCTTATTTTTTTTTAACTATCATCATTTGGGGTGCAGCATGTGTGATGCATATGTGGTCTCTGATCTCCACAGAAACTGACTCACAAGAATGGCTGTGAAATCCAGGGAACAGGTGTGGCATGATTGGTGAACCTAGTGGAAGCCATAATTGAGCATCTCAGAGCGTGGATAACTTGCTTAGATACTTTTTTTAATCAGTAACATTTTCTTTTTTAAAAACTTGCGACTGTTTTTATTTTGCAGATGAGTGTTTTGCCTGCATGACTGGTCTATGCACCATGTATATGCAGTGTCTGCAGAGACCTGAAGAGGGCGTCCGATCCTTTGAAATAGGAGTTTCAGGTGTTTATGAGCCACCATGTAGGTACTGGAAGTTGAACCCTGGTCCTCGGAAAGAGCAGCAAGTGCTCTTTTTTTAAAAAAATATTTATTTATTATGTATACAATATTCTGTATATATGCCTGAAGGCCAGAAGAGGGCGCCAGACCTCTTTACAGATGGTTGTGAGCCACCATGTGGTTGCTGGGCTGGGAATTGAACTCAGGCAATGCTCTTCACCACTGAGCCATCTCTCCAGCCCCAATTTATTTATTTATTTATTTATTTATTTATTTATTTATTTATTTGTTATGTATACAGTGTTCTGTCTGCATGTGTGCCTACAGACCAGAAGAGGGCACCAGACCTCATTACAGATGGTTGTGGGCCACCATGTGGTTGCTGGGAATTGAACTCAGGACCTCTGGAAGAATAGTCAGTGCTCTTAACCTCTGAGCCATCTCTCCAGCCAGCAAGTGCTCTTAATTGGTGAACTGTCTCTCCAGTCCCTCTGTTTCTTTTTTTAATACATCTAGATTTTGCAATCACCCTCATCCACTATATGATAACGTCCTTTTCACTTTCATGGAGCTTTCTTGTTTACTTGTATCTCATCCGCCTCTCTGTTGACACTCAGTAGCTCCTGCTTGTGCAGCGGGATATTACATTGTATCTAGTTATCCCTTCAACAGTAACAATCACCTAACAGCAGACAGGATTTTATCACATTTCCTAGTAGCATGCTGAGTCACCACTGAGCTGTTCAGGGTGAAGGCTGTCATTTGCATATTACTCTCCTCTTTGTTGACTTCTATTATTCATTCATTCATTCGATGTGCTTATTTTGTGTGTTTGGGTGGGTTTTTCTGCGTGCATGTATGTACACTACATGGGTCCTCTGCGAGAGCAGCCAGTGTTCTTAATGCTGAACCATGTCTCCAGGTCTTGAACTTCCACGTATCTAAAAAATGTTGCTTTCTGGCTTGGTCTTATAAATGTTTGTGCACCAACTGGACTTGGGGGCTGCTGCTTCTGCTGCTGGTGATATCAAGTCAAGAAGGAGATAGGTTGATTGATCCTGGCAGGTGATGATGGGAGGTTGGAGGGAGGTAGTTGGGTTCATGAGATCATAATACATGGCATACATGGAAGACATTTTCAAAAAAGTAATACAAGTGTTTTTTTTTTAAGTTTTCTCATGCTGGTGAGGTTTTTTAATAGTAATTAATTTCCCAGTATATTTGGTAGCTTCCCAATTTTCCCTAATAATTGTGTATTGTGCTTGTACTAAGAATGAGCCTATTTGAAGGGAATGTATCCTCATTGTACTCTTAATGAGCTTCCCAATTATGGACCAGATATTATATATTTCACATCAAGTTACACACAGCCAGAATGAGAATTTCTGCAGAATTTGCTGGAGCTGTGGTAGCACATTAGACTCTGTTTTCATATCCGGTCTCTCTATGTAGAGAGTTTGACTTACATAATGTTGTGCTTTTTTTTTTTTTTAGTCTTGTCTCAGAAGGTGCCAGGATTGATTAGTCGTGTCTGCTATAGATTCATGATAGGTTGGCAAAGGTCTTCCTGGCGTGCCTGTGACTGACTCCAACAGTCACAGTGTGGCCAATCAATCTTATGATTAAGCATCTTAATGGCGTTAATGGAAGAAAACTAGAAACGTAGCTGTTTTACAGAAAACCCATGTTAAAGGACTTATGTACAGAGCCAGTAAGACTTGTCTGTCACAGAAACTTCACCTTCATGAGTCTAATGTGGTACTGGGACAATCTGTATTACCAGGAGGAAGAGCTATGATCCCTGATCCAGTGAAGGGTCAGCTTCAAAGAAGTGAGATCTGTGTTTCTTTTCCTCCTTCTCCTCTTCTTCTTCCTCCTCCTCTTTCTCCTCCTCCTTCTCTCTCTCTCTCTCTGTCTCTCTCTCTCTGTGTCTGTCTCTCCACACACACACACACACACAAATAAAACAGCAAAGGCAATATTAAAATTGCAGTGGGGGAATTTATTCACATATGGGATTAAAGCTACTAGAAAGTAAGTTTGAAGATTAAACCCATCATCTCCACCCTAAAAATTACCTGTTGGATCCTCATTTTGTTTCTCTCTGAGTGGCATGCCAGCTACCAAAATTTGAGTCTGAAAGGCCATGAAGTGACAGACCTTTGAAGGGCCTGCCAAGTTTTCCAGAGTTCCAGAGAATATGGATATCTGCAAGAGCGCCGTCCCTATCTAGCTCTATGCACAGCGGTGTCTGCATCCATCACCCTCACACAGGGCTGTTTCTCCTGGCAATCAACCCAGACCTTAACCTCGGTACGGGAAAATGGATTTGTTTATAGTAGAGACAGAATCAGGGACGCAGTTTGAGATTTAAGCTTCCCAAATTGGTCTCACATGACTTGTGTTTGTACGTTCTGTGGTCTCCTAGAACAGGATTATAAATATGCACATTCTCATTTATACATCCGCATGTTGCAGGCAGCCAGCGCTATCCGAATGTATTCATAAATGCATGATATTTGCATAACACTTTAAAAATATTTATCTCTCAAGCATTCTCTCTTCTATCACCCTGTTTTATGCTTTGATATTGATGGATATACTGGCAATGATTCTCTGATTTACAATGTCATGTAAACAGCTTGTACATATTCTGCATCTCAGAGAATAAGCTGAACATTTTGCTCCAATTAATACATTTTTCCTCTTATTCAATGCTTGGGGGTATTTCAAACTCACAGTATCAGTTGCAGAGCAAAAAATAAGATGACTTAAATATCTGTGTGCCTGAGACTAGATATCTGCAAACACGTAACACTAATATTTTAAAAAACTTTTTAGCAATTTTTCAACTAGCTGCTGACAACACAAAGATATTCATGGAGGGGAAGTCATAGTCACCATTTCTGTGTTCCCTAGAGAGTTATACTATGTTCCTTTTCCTCTCTCACCAGAACAATGCAAACTGCTGAATTTTCCTGGACTTTCATGTAAACCACACTTCCTCCTGTTAGTATTTTTATAATTCAGTCCCAAGAATTTGACCAATGTTCTCTACAAAGCTTTTTTTGTTACCACAAAATAACACTTTTTTTGTTAATCATTTTCCTCCCCCCATGTATAACTAATTATTATGATGTGAACAAGAAAAGATTCATAAATAAAAGGTCAGTGAGAGGGCTCAGGGTGTTGGTCCCCAGGACTCAGGTAGAGATGGAAGGAGAAAGCTGACTACAAAAGTGTCCTCTGAGACAGGCATTGTAGGGCACACTTTTGATTCCAGCACTTAGGAAGCAGAGGCAGGCATATTTCTGTGAGTTCAAGGCTAGCCTGCTCTACAAAGTGACTTCTAGGAAAGCCATGACTATGCAGAGAAACTCTGTCTTGAAAAACTAAACAAAACAACAAATAAAATTGTTCTCTGACTTCCACAGATGTCCTGCAACGTGGACAAGCATGCACACAGATCACACACACATGTGCAAGTATACTGCTTATACACATACAGTAATAACAAGGTAAAATATAAGGAGCAGAAATATTGGGAGAAGTAGGAAAGTAATTAGCCAAATTCAGTCTTTAATATTAATACAAAATAGGGTTTATTTTGTACTGAGTTTCTACTTATTCGCTTTATGAATCCTGATTAATACTCCTGAGGGGGACTGTTAAGGTCACCAGTCCTTTATGCAGAATAATAAAATCATCCTTCACTCTTCACACCTACTCTCGTCTAAGCAGTGGGCTTTGCACTTTGACACGGGTCATCTCACTTTCGGGTGTGACAGATGTGGTTGATCCTATTATTGCTCTTATTTTTATAGGTTTGACATTTCCCTGCTGATGAGGTGCAGAGCTGGGACTCATTCCAAAGCCCTGGCTTGTACCCAACACCATGAAACAGCTTCAGCCGAGGAGACTGTCATGTGCTTGGCAAAGACTACAACACTCCATAAAAATTAGCTTAAAATAGCCTTATCTTGGAATCAAGGCCATGCCGAGGGAAGTGCTGCTGCCAAACTCAGAGCAGTGAAGACAATTATTAAAATGAAAACAAAAACGAGTGGCTTCCCACCAATTATCAAAACTTATTATTTTTTTGTAGTAATTAGCACTTCACTGTGGGAACAAAAAAATGACCAATGGGATGCTATGACTATTGAAATAAGCGGACAGCAAGTTTGATATGTAACAGACTCTGCAATGAAAACTAGGTGGAAAGCAATAACAATGTAACAAGCAGCGGATATTTTCTGTAACTGAAAACATCTCCAGTTAGATCTTTGTCTCACATAAGTTGCAGAAAAATCTGCTTGTTACATTGTTTTGTTTGTCAACTTGACAAGTTAGAGTCATCTGGAAAGAGAAACCTTAGCAGAGAAGGTATCTCCACCAGATTGGCCTGTGGGCATGTCTGTAAGGGCAATTTCTTGATTGATGATATGGGAGAGTTCAACCCGCTCTAAGTGGTGCCATCCTGGACATGTGGTCCAAGGTGCTATAAGAACGATGTTCTCCATGGTCTCTCTCTCTCTCTCTCTCTCTCTCTCTCTCTCTCTCTCTCTCTCTCTCTCTCTCTCTCTCTCTCTCTCTCCCTCCCTCCCTCCCTCCCTCCCTCCCTCCCTCCCTCCTCTCTCTCTCTCTCTCTCTCTCTCTCTCTCTCTCTCTCTCTCTCTCTCTCTCTCTCTCTCTCTCTCTGTCTGTCTCTCTCTGCTCCTGCCTTCAAGTTCCTACCTTGAGTTCCTGCCCTCACTTCCATGGCTGATGGACTTCAAACTGTAAGGGAAAAATCAACTTTTCCATCCCCAAGATGCTTTTGGTCATGGTGTTTATCTCAACAACAGAAAGCAAACTAGAGCAATGAGCTAAAATGGGAAAAGATCTTTGGGTGTGTACTAAACATGTATAACTTTTTTATGTGTCAATCTTACTCCCACTAAGTCACATTTTCAAATAAGCACACATTGAAATTCATGTGAACATACCTTTATAATCATATAGAGAATAAAATGGTAGAATAGATTCATTCAGAAAAAGACATTATTGTTCATTTAGTATTTCTTCTGTTTATAAATGAGAGGTTTGGCTTCATTTATTTTGATGCGTATGGGTGGGTGTTTTTCTTGCGTGTAGGTGTGTGCACCATGTGTGTACAGTAACCATGGAGCACAGAAGAGGGGGCAGATCCCCTGGAAATGAGATTACCGATGGCTCTGAATCACCATGTGGGTGCTGGAATGAAACCCCAGCCCTCTGAATGTGATTTTAATTGCTGAGTCATCTCTCCAGCCTCAAAAAGCCCTCCCCTGCAAGAATATTTAAATGGGCTAATTTTTAGACATAGAATATTTCTATTTATTTAAGCAACACAAAATGCAGGTGTCTTAGTTACAAATGGAAAACAAAGTTTCATGATGAGAACAATGCTTCCGAGCAATATAATAAAGAAATAATGTTGTACTCTGACCAGGAATGGTTCACACTAACCATCCAGGAGAGGGGTGGCATTAGATCTGAGTTTCAGAGGAGGAAAATGTTGTTCTTGAAGGAGCCTTGAGACCTCCAGGCTGGTAGAAGTGGGAGACAGATCAACTTCTTGTTAAAAAGCTTCAGAAAAAAACATTATCCAAAGAAAGAAGGCACCATCCCTCATGAGACCAATGGGAAGAGATGGAGGGATGGTGTCGGAGAAGTTAGCAAAAGGCTTCCTGGGGGAAAGCTGACTACAGATGTGCTCAGTAAAGTGCAAAAATCTTGTTTGGGTTCTGATGGGAAATATCCCCATAGGTTCCTGTGTTGAGCATTTGGCCCCAGTCAATGGTACTGTTCAGGGAGGCTGTGAAACACCTTGGAGGTGGGACATGGATGGTGAAGTAGGTCACTGGGGTTGACCTTGAGGGTCTTAGGTCAGCTGTGCTCTCGCAGTCCCTTCACGTCTTGGTCTGCTGACATGTGAAAGAGCAGACCGTGCTCCAGTCCACAGCCAGGAGCCACTCCTGCCACCATGTGTCCCTGCCATGATGGACTAGAAAGCCTAATGACGAGCACAGTAAATCCTTCCTTCCCTCATGTGACTTCTGGTGGAGTCTCAGTAATAATAATAATAAAAATAACAGTAATCAATGCAGATCCAGAACCAGAAAAATTTCAAATTGAACTAGTTATTTATTTATATTATAATAATTTATTTATAAATAGACAACAAGGAAGGGATAAATTGTATCAGAAAACAAAATTCTGCATTGCATTAAATGCTATTCAGTGTGACAGAAGTTGATATACCTTGGGGATGAATCAAGGTTAGTAAGATCTATCGACATAAAGAAATTAAATGTAAAAAATGTCCTTGTAATCAGCTCAATAGATTGCAAAAATATATTGATTAAAGTTTATGTATTTCCTGGAAATAAAGAAAATGAATCCCACAGAAACATATACAGAAGTCGTAACTTCAACAATCTAGAAATGTTGCAAACTTCCAAAAACGTCAGCCTGCCATCTCAGCCAAAAATCCAAACTGGGTCACTGCATGGAAAATGGCATTTGTATAAATTTCCTCTCAGGGACCAGAAATCTTATCAACTAAGGAGGTGGCAGGAGGCTCACAGGAAGAGAAGGATGTGGGGGAGGATGGGAGAATTCAAAGGGAGCCTCCAGAACTTGGTGCTTTCTATTTCTATTCTGTGACACAGAAGCAAAATTGGAGGACAGATCATAGATAGAGAAATGACAGATAATAGATGAACAGGTGATAAGTAAAAAAAAACAGATGAAATATAAACATCTGTGTGGAGAAAAGATGATAGAGAATAAATAGAAGAGAGATAAATGGTATAGATAGATAGAAAGATAGACACCTTACTTTTCTGTTGCTGTGATAATACACCATGACCAAGGCAATTTAAAGAAGAAACAGTCTAGTCTATTTGGAGATTATAGCTTCAGAGAATTATCGTTCGTGTCCATCTTGAAGGGTAGCATGTCAGCACACAGGCATGGTGTTGGATCTGTAGCTAAGAGCTTATATCCTGACCTGCAGTCAAGAAGCAGAGAGAAACTAGACCTGGCATGGGCTTTTTATGTCTCAAAGTCCATCCTCAGTGACTCCTTCAACAAGCCCACACCTCCTAATCCTTCCCAAATGTTCCCCTAAACGAGGACCTAGCAATTAAATGTATAGGCGCTCATTCTTATTCAAACCACTGAAGATAATAGATAGACAGACAATATGTAGATGATAGATGGATGGGTGGTAGATAGGTAGATAGATAGATAGATAGATAGATAGATAGATAGATAGATAGATAGATGATAAACAGGTAGATGGGCATGGGTGGTACAGAGTAGATATATAAATAAATGATAAGCTGATTATATATATATATGTATATGACAGATGATATATGATTGAAAGATAATTGATAGATAGGTGGTAGACAGATAGACAGACATATAGACAGACACAGAGATAGATAGATTAGATAACCTCTAGTTTTTGGGAAGCAATACCAGAGGTCCAGGACCCAGGTTTCTGGGTGCTAAGCACTTCAGAAGGACACCATATTTAGTGGTATTGAAGAGCAGAGACCAGTTTCAGTGTTATTGGACTGTGCTAGCCATCTTCGTGCCCATTTTCTGGCCAGTCTACAATAGTGTCTACATTTCTGTTAAGTGTTTTTTTGTAGACCCTCCCTTTCAGTGTGGGGTACACCCTCATGGAATTCAGAGTCCCATCCCTGTGTGACTTGCTTTGACAGGGTCAGCAGCAATCACACAGGAAATCTGCCTTTTTCCACCTCTATTTCCCACGTGTTCTACCTGTAAGCATTGCAGGAAAAACATCCTGGCAGCTGTAAGCCAGGAAATACCGCAAAGTAACACTGCACAACAAACCTCACACAAGAGATTTATTGGGGAGGAAAAAAACAGGAGAGTGGTTGCCTCTGCTCTAGCAAGAAACAGAAGCAAACCAAACAGGATGGAGAGCTGACAATAGAGTTTCTTGGGAAGGGGGTGGAATTTTTGAGGATGGAGCTTTCAGGACAGAGATTGGTGGGATCTCATTCCAGTGTGTGGTTATTTTTACTGTGGAGAATGGGGTGGGGTCCAGTCATTAGGGCAGTGAGGATATACAGTGGGTAGAACCTGGCAGTTAGAGATCCTGAGGGGAGGGGGACTGACCACCCATGTGGCCTGAGGGGCTTACACTACCTCAGAGACACCTGTTCTTTCTGACTATGAGCCTCTCTGCCACACACAAATCAGTCGTGGATTAGCATCTGCTCTTGCTGCAATCCTGTCAGAAGCCCATCCTTTCCAGCGATTGGAACCAGTCTTCAACAGCCAGTTAGTTACCGCTGGTGCTAGCCTTCCATGGTACCTGTCTTGTCAGGACTGTGGAGTGGAAGATACTTTTCATTTTCCAAAGAGAATTATGGAGTAGGAAACCGCTAGTTTGCAGCCTGGCATGGTGACTCAAGTCTATAATCCTAACACCCAGGAAGCAGGGACAGGTGAAACCATGTGTTTTAGGCCAGAGGTAGCATCAGGAAAACAGTCTCAGATAGAGCACTGAGGCTGACACTCATGGTGGAGCTCAGAGCCGGCTGCTGGTCTCGAGGGCTGTTTTTCTGATTAGTACTGAGTTAGGCGTGCAAGTCGAAGACGAGAACTGACTTGCCCAGAGCAGTGGCAGAAAAGGGCAATCACTCTTTGTCCTTTTTCCTCTCTCGGGTAATCCTATATACACTTCTGCTACCCAGGCCAGGGCACCCATGTATATAATATATAACATGTATATTAATATATAACATAGAAAATTCTTTGCACACACATTTTTCCCCTAAGAGATTCACATCACTGTCTACAGACAAGAATACATATTGGATAATTTCAGTGATGTTTCCTGTCGGAGTTTATTTTGGCCCCAGCCAGGTTCCCTAGAGTAAACACTAATAAATCCTCCCTCCCCAATTCTGCATGGGGAATGCCTTAAAAACCATGTTTTATTTACTTTTCAAGTTTTTATAATTCCCTCACGGTAGTGCCCCAGACCATTTGTGATATTAAACAGATTAACGATGTAATGTCTAATTTGAAAACTGTCATTCACATGAATTTTAATTATGTATAAATTAAAAACAAAAGAGGAAAGCTCCTTTCCCCCCCCCGGGGCAGCATTTCTTGACATTATCAGCATCTCTCGAATGCAGGAGGATTCTGAAAGTCTCAGGTCAAAAGACTCTACCTTGCAGCAGTCCCTGGTTCTGATGAGGTCACAAGGAGCATGCACAACAGCCTGCTGTCCTAATTTTCTTCCCCCACAAGCTTCCTCAGGCGCAGGCCTACTTAGTAAATGTGTTGATAACCTACCGCCTCTTAGGCGTACTCCCTGCCTTTCCTTCACTCTGCTCCAAGATACAGGGACTATCATTGTCTACTTGTTATGTGGTAGATGGACCTAAGGTTAGACACTGACTGGAGTTCAGAGAATGAGATGGGGGCAGGAACCAGAGTTTTCTTCCTCCTGTTCTTTGACAAACACAGTCTTCCTTCAGGCAGGCGAGTCTTCGTTGTGGATCTTGCTGCCACCAGGCTGCCTCGAGATTTAATTCGAAGTCACAGCCTCTCCATTGTCATAATCTCATCACAGGGATTTCAGTTCCAACTACTTCCATATGAACTTTTAATTAATTACTCTGTGAATTGTTTTTCAAGTTCTCCATTGGTTCTAGAGCAAGTATCTCGAACTAAATCCCCTCTGATGGAAACATTGGTGATTTCAGTTTCCCATCTAACACATAAGACAAATTTACCTCCGGGGAAAAAAGATTGAAAGTCTACCTTTTGTCAACAGTGAGAAAAACCTCTATTGTCTATGGCAAGACATCCACCCACAAAGTCGGTGTGTTTCCAGCTAGGCCACATAGCACCCCTCCATCTCCGGGGCACTCAGTTCTAATTTCCATAGGACCTCAACACCCTGCAAGCTGACACTTGCCAGTTGGTGGAGGTGTGTCTCTGAGGGTACAATTACTTCCCAGCATGGATACCTGTCCATCTTTGCACTCATGCCAAGCCTGTGATCCCAGACATGGTGTTTCCCATGCAGGAGTTTCCAGGGGTTTCTTGGCTCCCAACTTTGCATCTCCACAACTCCAGAATCTTGTCTCTCAGTTGGATTCAAATAATAGGCACACCTGCAACAGAGAGATGCTCTCTGCTACCTTCATGTTCTGCTTCTAACACTTAGCTTCCTACCCTTCGGACTCCGAGGGACTGTGACTGACAGGCTGCAACAGCTCTAACCTCTCTAACCTGAAATGTATCACTCTGCTTGTTGACTTTTTAAACATTTATTTACCCCCTCCCTATCTCTCTCCCTCTCTCTCTCTCTCTCTCTCTCTCTCTCTCTCTCTCTCTCTCTCTCTCTCTCTCTCTCTCTCTCTCTCTCTCTTCTCTCTCTTCTCTCTCTCTCTCTCTCTCTCTCTCTCTCTCTCTCTCTCTTCTCTCTCTCTTCTCTCTCTTCTCTCTCTCTCTCTCTCTCTCTCTCTCTCTCTCTCTCTCTCTCTCACACACACACACACACACACACGCACACTTTTATTTATTCTGGATGTCTCCTACAAGGAAATCATATAATAGGTGATCTTCTATGAATGGGTATCTTAGCTGCACTGGGAAACATGGAAGAAATGGCTGCCTATGTGGTTGGTAAGGAGTGAATCTTTAGATGTGTTTTGACTCGGGGTCAGATTTCTATATCTCTGGAATCACCCAGTGGTCATTTCTCAATCTCCTCTATATGGAGTCCATGACCCACTTGGTAAGACTTTCTATTGTGAGAACAGTCAACAAGAAGTCTCAGAAATTGTCCACCAAGATGAAGTAGCACAAACAGTCTCATGATGGCGTAGTGGGTGATAAATGGTTCTTACCTAAGATCCGAAGCAAAGGCCTCAACCTGTAGGTCACAATCCCTTTGTGGGGCGTGAACAACCCTTTGACAGTGGTCATATATCAGATAGCTACATATCAGATTCATAACAATAGCAAAATTATAGTTATGAAGTATCAACAATAATAATGTTATGGTTGGGGTCACCACAACATGAGAAACTGTGTTCGATGGTCTCAGCATGAGGCAGGTTGAGAACCACTGCTCTAAAAGATGCTCTGGTGTCTCCTTCCGTGTCCCCCACTGAGTTCATCAGGGACTGGCAGGAATGAAGAGGACTCCTTGGATAAATGTGAGGCCGCCACTGCTCAGTTATACCAAAAGCAAGGAGTGCATGAGCATCCAGGTGAATTTTCCAGGAGGCTCCTTTTGCCCCATTCTTACCATGAATGGGCAAACCCTACCTGAAGGTCATGGTCAGGCTGCTAGTTGAACACTCAGATTCATCAGGGGTTACAGGAGACAATGACTCCGCTTTCAGTTCTGAGATTGACCTTGCCCACAAGTACTACAGCCCCTCAGCCTAAGTCCTTCTTTTAAGTTTCCTCTCATGAAGGAATGCCCAGGGGGTGTGAGGAGGAGTGTGTGTGTGTGTAACATGAGATGCACCCTCAGAAGTCCCTTATTGGGCTTATGTTGAGACCATGCACCCCAGGAGCTATTTGTAGCTACCTTGGGGCTCTGTAGACGTGTTAAAGCAAGCTGTCCTGGGAGAACAGGCCTTATTTGATGGAAACTTCCACTTAGCCCCTCCTCTCTGACCTTTTGTAGTGCGCTATGCTTCGAGGCTGTCTGAGACACATCTGTCAAGCATTCACATCTACTTTACGTCATAGACTATTGGCATTGCTTATTGACTTGAACACTGCACCTGTGCTCCCAGGCTCCACAGAAGTGTTTCATTCTAGTACAGATTTGGGTGTCTGATCCCCTCTTGGTTTTCATTCTCAGAAGACCCGGCCTAACCCCAATATTCATGTCAGAAAGAAAGTTTTAAATGCAGGTGAAAATACTGTGTGCTGGCTAACATTAGTTGTCAATTTGACACCCCTAGGATGAAGGAATCTGTTAGTTTTGGCTTTACAGACATGACTGTGCATTTTCTTGATTGCTAAATGGTATAGGGGGACCCAGATCAGCATAGGCAGTGCCATCCCTAGGCTGGCGGGCCTGGTCTGAAGGTGAGCCTGCCAGCATCTAGTGACAAGTATTCTATGAGTCTCCTCCTTGAGTTTCTGTCCTGCTTTCATTGATTATGGAGTGTAACTCGTAAGATGAAACAGGTTTTTCATCAGTGTCTTATTACAGCAACAAAAGACAAACTAGATCACACTCGATGCCCTCTCCAGACTTCCCCACCTCTTTCTATCTATTTGGAGGTGTCCACTTAACTAAATATGCTTTATCTTTCTTCCTGGCTCCTTGCTTTGGGTTTGGGGGAGGCCAACAATGTGGTCCTTACAAATGCTGCCTGCACACCAAAGGAAGTGAGTATGAAGGAGGGCAACATGCATTTAGACTTCGAGTCGCCAGTCTTAATGGTATTGTTATTTCATCATAAAGCAACGTAATCTATTTCATTATATTTTTCATTACTCATCAGAATGAATCGTCTGCCTCCAGCAGAGCTGACACATTTAACAGACCTCATCTGTAATTGGTCAATGTTGAATCGTTCGCACATTCGTTCTAACTCTGGAAGCAGGCCTACTGGCTCCTTTTGTTCTGCTTTCGCAAAGTAATCCATCCTTTATCATTAGTATTGATTTCAAGTGTGACAAGGTATTTAATACCCTGAAATAGCAAGGCTTGCCAAACACATAAAAATGAATTTCCCTCTAATTACTGGTTTTGATAATCCTGACTTCATTCACCCCTCTCCAGTGGCAAGACCATAGCCAGGGAGATTTTAATAAGATCAAGGAGTTAAGATATTAAATGAAAATGAATGGCATTCAAAGGAAAACTACGATGTGTATTGGGCGTATGGAAATTCGCAATTTGAATTTATATTGCTTAATCCAGCAGAGTAATATTAATTTTAAACTCTAGACTTGTGAAGGCAAAGGTGTCAGGCAATAATATTTTGGTAACATTAGTTTTTATCTAGGAAAAGACAGTGGAAACTCCAGGTATTAGTTTTACTTATAATTGTGGCAAGGCTGTATGTGGATGGGTGGTGGGTGTGGGTGCTGTGGGAGTGGGGTGGGAATGTGTGCATGTGGGGGATGTTGTTTGGACTCGGGCTCTGGGGTCTTCTGGCTCTTCCTTGTAGCTAAAGAAATGATCTCAAGCCATTTTCTCCAAGTATAGTAAAAGGGATGGGGGCGTCAGTGCTAGCCAGCAGGGGGCACTGTACTTCTTCATTTACCTGTCCTACTGACTCAGGAAACTGTCCATTTATCCCTGAGAGGATATCAGAAGTTTCTCGTGGAAAACATTTGAAAGAGAAGGCAGTGTTCACTTTTAGAAAGCAAAAGGTAGATAAAAAAATTCAGTTACTGTGAGACAGAAATACTTTGGTAACATCTAATGATAAATAACATTAAGTTCTTAAAATATTTTTCCTTTTGTATATTTGGATGGTATAGGACAGTTTGTTGGACTATTCAGACCTTGGGAAGGAGTCCTTATTAAATATAAACAGCAAACTTGATGTCAGCAGCCACATCCTCAAATACCTTGTTATGGCTTGAGTATGAAATGTCCCCAAAGCCTTACATGTTGGGGCACGGTTACAAGTTCGTAGGTGTTGGCAGCTAACTGGATACTGAACTCTGACTGAATGAATGGAGCAATCCCAGTTAAAAGGTCCTTTCCAGGAGGTGGAAAGGAAAGAGGTGGGGCTTGATTAAACTAAGTGGGTTAGTAGCCTGTGTCTTTGGCGCTGTATCTTGCCCTGGCATTTTTTCTCTCTCCCTTATAACCATCGTGCTGTGCACTGTTCAGCCCTGCCAAGACCTCCTCCCTACTGGGACAGACTGACAGTTCTGAGGCTGTGAGCTGGAGGAAATCCTTTCTTCCTTTAATTGCTCCTGTCTGATATTTTTTATCACAATGTTACAACATTTGTGTCCTAGTCAGCTGTGAATGTCAACTTGACATAACTTAGAGTCCTCTTAGAAAGGAATTGCCTAAGTTACATTGGCCTGTGGGGATGTCCATGGTGGGGTTGTCTGGGTTATTAATTGGTACAGTAGTGTTCAACCCACCATTGGCTTCAGCATACTCTAGGTAGGCAATGCTGAGCTGTATAGTTAGTTTGGTATGAGCCTATGATCCAGCCAGGAAGCAGCATCATGGTATCTGCTTCAAGCTCCTGTTGAACTCTTGCCCTGCTTCCCCCAATGATGGACTGTGGCTGGCAATGTAAGACAGACTACTCCTTTCTCCCTCAGGTTGCTTTTGTTTAGCAATGAAATCATATTAGAATAAGTAACTCACAGGTAGCACCTTTCATCGTTCCTATACTGACTTAATTGCAGCTCTGGTCCTCTCAGTCAGGTTTGCAGTATGCATTGGTTTCTAAAGGATGAGGATTATAAGAATTCCTGGAAGTGTGTGCTTAGGGCTGGAGTCAAGGGGCTTTGTGGTTGCCTGGATCTCTAGGCTCTGTGTCCATGAGCAGGTGGTCTTTAGACATTCCTAATCTCAAGGGCCATGAGTATTGAGCCACTGTCACCTAAGGTGCCCTAGAATTTTGACATTCTTGTCCTGAGCTGCAAGGTCAGTGAGAAGACGCCTGCTCTGTTTCCAAGCTTCAACCTTTGTTGTCTCCTTCGTGGCTGGTGGGGAGCTGGTGACATCTGTGAGTGACCCACAGCAGCTGTGGTTGCCTGCTGTAGATCAGTAGAACATCAAGTCAGTCAACATTCCAATATGATGAATGTTGGGAGGGGGTTCTAGTGTATGCCAGACTGACCTCAAACTCTTGTGGCCAAGCATAACCTTAAACTTCTGATACTCCTGCCTCCACTTCTTGAGTTCTAGCATTAAACATGTTCCATCATGCCAAGTGCACGCATTCCCAGATGACTGCAACTTTTACATGCTTTAGCCATCCTAACGGATCGCATCACTGTTTCACATTTGTGGCAGCCAAAATGTAATATCGTCTCAAGATAAGCAGATCTGGTACAAGAATATTCAGGACATGCTACACCCACTAAAGAGCATGTTTTCTTGAACTTATTTAGTGACCCCTGGCTAGACACCCTCTGAAAGGATCGATGATTTTGCTCAGCCTACATTGGAGCCCAGTTCTCACTGCGCCATTTGTACAAACATGGCTCCTCCCCTCAACCCTAACCCTACACAGAGACTGTCCTGGATGTCCTCGTCCTTGGTGACAAATCTGGCTACAGAGTCAGAGAATGCTGGATTTTTCTCTTTATCTATGACTTACGACATTTGACATTTAACTTTCAAGAGTGGTGTTATTTCATGTCTGAAAATTAGGAGCTTACAAAAACGTGCATGGTTTTATAAGATTGTGGGTTTAAAAAAAATTAATGAGCTATTGCACATGACACAATTAGCACTGTGTAATTAACACTGCAATAAGATGGTATTAAGTAATTTAAACAACTCTTACCAATTAAAATGAAAGCAACCTCAGCCTCTGCAACTGTGCTGTGGGTGTCTGAGGATGGGGGTGACTGCATAAGCACAAGTTTCGCGTCAGCATGGCTTGCGGAGAGACGGTGTAAGGAATACTTGTGACTGGAATTTATTGAATGATCCACCAACCACAAACATTTCGTCTGGTGTCCTTACAAAAACATGACCTGCCTCAAAATGAGGCCTAATTCTCAAAGCAAATTCAATCAAAGTATTTTGCAATTTGATTATCTTATATAATAGAACAAATTGACCTATTTTTCTTTTCTTTCTTTCTTTCTTTTTTTTTTTTTTTTGAGACAGGGTTTCTCTGTAGATTTGGAGCCTGTCCTGGAACTAGCTCTTTTAGACCAGGCTGGCCTCGAACTCATAGAGATCCACCTGCCTCTGCCTTCTGAGTGCTGGGATTTAAGGCATGCATCACCACCACCCGGCTCCTATATTTCATCTTTAAAACTTAATAACAAACCATTAAATATAGTTTGTGTCGCATATATATTCTTGGATGTGTGACTGACCCACCAGGGGTTGGTCTCCACCTGAGTGTGACTGACCCGCCAGGGGTTGGTCTCCACCTGAGTGTGACTGACCCGCCAGGGGTTGGTCTCCACCTGAGTGTGACTGACCCGCCAGGGGTTGGTCTCCACCTGAGTGTGACTGACCCGCCAGGGGTTGGTCTCCACCTGAGTGTGACTGACCCGCCAGGGGTTGGTCTCCACCTGAGTGTGACTGACCCGCCAGGGGTTGGTCTCCACCTGAGTGTGACTGACCCACCAGGGGTTGGTCACTCTGAAATGACGGTCCATCTTGCAGCAGCTATCCGTCTCTAACAGCGCTATGATGGGGAGGGACTTCACGCCCACCTCCTCTCTCTAGGCTGGGATTTCTGTCTGCAAAATAATGAAAGAAGACACAAAATTAGGTTGATAGAGAAGTGGGAGTGGGACCTGGGAGGAGCTGGGGGAGTGGCAGATGTGCATGTGGTCAAAATGCATGGTATAAAAACCTGCGAAGAGCTAATAAAAGATGAGAAAAATTTAAAAAGAAGGAATATTACAATACGTTAAGGTTTGGAGTGAGTCCCAGAATTTAGATTAAAAAAAAATTACCTTAAGGTATACCACCCAGGGCCGTCCCATCTGCACAGCCTTGGGGGAAAGTGCAAACCAGTAAATATCTGTCTAGGAATGGGCCACATGTGCGTATGATGGGATGGAGTAAGTTACACAGATTTGTGAATATCTAGAATCTTCTTCTTGGGACATACCCAAGCAATAGGAAGTTAAAATGGCATCAGCCTTAGTTGGGTTGGCCCCAAGAGTCAAATTATCCATGCTCACTGTCACTGTGAGGAGAGCTGCCTGATAAAAGACTGACAAGTGGTGACCTCTGTGCCAAGCATCCAGGTCACAGACTGTGACAGGGTTTTACTGGAGAAGAGCCCCGTGCATTTGTTTACACATTGACAATGGCTGATTTATTGACACAAGCAGAGTGGAGTCCTGCTGGCAGAGCCCTCGTGACTGTGAAGTCTACCAGGATAGAGTACCAGATCCTGGAGTCACAGACCGTCCTTCCTGGACATTCCAGAGCTTGAAAAAGGAGGCTGCCTCTGCTCAATGGTGCCTATGTGGAGTATGAGGGAAAACGATTCTCTTTTCATAAAGTGGTAACTGGGACCTAAGATTGGCTATTCCTTGTAGGTAGGCACAGTGAAGTGTTCCTTTAATAAAGGCGAACAAAGGGGATTTTAGGAGAACCTATCAGACTTAGACATTGTGAGAAGCAAGAATGCGCCTCTGCTCTCTTTTTGGAAGAACTTAACCCTGTTAAGTGTTAAGTGTTAACTGTGTTTGAAGCTGCCCTCTTGGACACAGACTCCAGGAGAGAGACATGGTTGTATTGAAGTGAGCTGTTCAGTAGATAGTGAAGATATTATCAGTTTGTTCTCAGTGTCCAATATGAGCTGATGAGATGGAGCCAGCCCAGGACAGGCTAATAGGGGATTCTGTTGTTGGAGCTGCGGGCCTGCTTTTCGTCCCACCCGGCTCCTGCATGGCTAGCTTTACACCAGAAATAACAACACACAAATTGTATTCTTTTAAACACTGCTGGCCCATTAGCTCTAGCCCTTAGTGGCTAATTCTGATATCCCAATCAACCCATCTCTAATAAACTGTGTAGCTCTGGTCTTACCGGGAAAGATTCAGCATGTCTGACCTGGCGGCTTGCTTCATCACGTGTGTCTGCCCGGGAGAGGAAAGCATGACCTCTGCTCCAGAGAGCAGAGCTGTCGAGTCTGAGTTCACTTCCTCTTCCTCCCAGCATTCTGTTCTATTTACTCCTCCCACCTATGTTTTAACCTATGAGGGCCAGCCAAGCAGTTTCTTTATTTTTTAAATAATGACCTTCCTCCATCAGGATTCTACCTACAATATGGATGCACAATGGCTTCAGGAAAGAGTCCAAGTAGAATGGCCTTGAGAAGCCCAGGAGCAGAGAAGCAGGCTCAGACCAAGGAAGAAGAGTTGGGAGAAGGGCCTTGGGATACATGAGGAAACCATATAACTTTATGGAAGGAAGGAGCTTATTTCTTCTCCAGAGGGCAGGCTTGATTATAAGTTATCTATGAGAAATTTTATCCTTTCCCTTGATACTCTGTCCTTCCAGGATAGAGAAAATCAGTAGCTAACAAATGAGTGACAACAGGCACATGAAGGTGGGGACCTTCGCAGGGAGTGTCACCTCCCTCTCTTATCTGGATTCTCACACTGGAAACAGGCCCAGGGATAAAAGGAAGAAGCCAGGTTTTTGTTACTGTGTAATGTACATCAGAAATGAGAATTATTCATGACTAGAAGGAAATATATAAGCTACAGGATGCAGGAGAGATTTTACCTTGGACAAACAAAAGCAGGTCTTAACTGGGGCCTGTGCTGGGCAGTTGCCTGCAGAGTTGTAGATCCTGAGGCTGGAAGTCAGATGTCACCCTCCTTCTAAGTCTATGTTGCCCTTGTCATGTGACAGTCTTCCTGAGAAACAAGACATGAACAAACATCTACTCACTTATAGATAGGGAACTGATGATAGTCCAAAGTATGGTACCACCAAAGTTCAGCTAGGGAAACTGATGAGTTTTGTTGGGGTTGCTTACAGGACTATGGCTGAGGGTTTTACTAAGGGAGCAGAGATGACTCAAAAGCAGCTTTATTACCAAAGCCCAGCCCAGCACAGGTGACAGCTCACAAAATCTGGAAACCTGGTGCTCACTGCACAGCCTGTAGGTGATGTGGGAGTCACTGTATGCTATGAATATTCTCTATTACCGTTGATTAATAAAGAATCTGCTTTGGGCCTGTGTCAGGGCATAATATAGCCAGACAGGAAATCTGAGCAGAGATAGAGAGAGTAGGGAGAGTCGGGGAGATGCCATGTAGATGTAGAAGGAGACAGGCACCCCAAAACTTTACCAGTAGGCCACAACCTCATGGTGTTACACATATTAATAGAAATGGGTTAATTTAAGATGTAAGATATTATTTATGTTAATAAGAAGCCTGAGCTAATAGGCCAAGCTGTGTTGTAATTAATATAGTTTCTGTGTAATTATTCACGGCCGGGCAACTGGGAAATAAAAGAGCCGTCTCCACCAACATGTAGGTGACTCAAAGTTTGAAGAGTGTTGTGTAGCTAACTCCATTGGTCTGAGCTTCTTAGGTGGATGAGCTGGTCCCTATTTTCTTCTTGTGTCTCAGGTTGCCTCTTGCAAGTAGCTCAGCTGGTCTGAGAGCATCCCTCACTGTCCTTCCTGTTAATACAAGTCGGAAGGAGGTAGGTGCCTAACAAATCTTACCCATTTCAGGGAGTTCCTGATACTATTTGAATTGTTTACTTCCTGACCTTAACAAGCTTCCATGCAGGATGGAATGTCTCACCTCTCTGGAATATGCCGTAGCTTTTCTTGAACATCCTATGTCTTAAAAAGCTGACCCTCAACGTGGAAGGCTTCAGTCTCAGAGGAAATAGTGACAGAAGAGGACTGGTGTAGATCTCTGTCTCTCTGGTACTTGGGTAATTTTCCTTCGCACATGAGGTAGGGAAGCTGCTGAGTGATGGGATTTATAGTGAATACCAAGCCACACTATAGTCTGGGCGATCCTAAGTGAGAGAGAAAGCATTGCATATGGCTTTCTCCCCGTTAAGTCTCTCAGTGAGATATTGGTCACATATACATACTATACCTATTATTTTAGTATACAGGTTTACACAGATTCTAAAGCCATCCATGGAAGCAGTTGATATATTGAGAGTAGCCTCCTGTGCCTTCTCATCTATGGAAATGGCAGATTTCACAGTTTGAGAGGAGGGGCACTTTCAATCCTCAGATTCTTGAAAAACAAGAACATTTCATTAGTCATTTTTTTTCTGTCTTAAGCAACACAAAATGTAGCAAAAAATACAAAATGGAAGTGGATCTGCTCCGACAATGGTGATGCTTAGGTCTCTCAAGTCAACAGACACCACGAGCAATCAGCGACCCTGCAGCCATTTCTGCTAAGCCCTGGAACTCTGCTCCAAAGAAGAGTCCAACTCAATGAGAAGGCAATTAGGGAGGGATGTGCTTGAATGTGCTCTAGCCAGTACAGACGCTTTTGCCTTGGTGTTTACACAAATGGCCTCCAGTATTCTTTTCCTAGTGAGTCTCCACGTTTGCATAATCTCTTATTCAATTAGACAGTAATTAGGCCACTCCAAAATCAGCCTACTACATGGAGAAGAATTAACTTGGTGGCTGGAATGAGATGAAATGGAGCCAAGAGACAAAAAGAAAAATTGAAAACACAGTAGCCATGGCAAGAAAAGAGGGAAAGAGTAGAGAAATAATTATCATTGTGCCGAGGAAGCGGAAGGTGACCCCTGGAAGTACTCAGGATAGCCTTAGTGGTTTGACTTACAATAGACACACTATGTGCGTTTGTATTCGTCTGCACACACATATTCATAGACTTACAAAACCTGCATATATATGTATAGGAACGTGTGCCTGTATGTATATCCATAAAGTACGGATAGTGAGAAATTAGGAATTACAATTATTTCCACAGAATGTCTGGAAGAGAACTAAATTGGTCCAAGGAGTCAGAACCGAAGAGTGATAATTTCCCAGGCCTTTGCTCTTTATTACACAATCAGACCTGTTGAGTCGTGCACGGGTGTTTCCCCAGCTCAGCGTAATGGACCAAAGAAGCCCTGGGCAGGTTGTAGGCCCTCATCACTCCTGGATCTCTAGGGTCTTGTTTGTTGCTGAATATATTCAGACTGCAACAGTCATTTTGCAAAGAGTGAAACACTAAGGCTTAACCCAGATTTGAATTTTTTAAAGTAAGTTTAACATTATCATATTTTAATGAATGGAACTTGTGTTTTAGGCCTTACTAGCAACTGCCTTAATCTGACAGGCTTCTAGTTTTATCCCCGAGGAAGAAAAGAATGGATTGCAGATCAATACTATTGGCAAACGAGCTGGGTTTTTTTTTCCCCTTTGAATTAGCAGTGTGATGTGGGAATTTTTGCTTGCATAATGATGGGATCTGCCAACACTACATAGCAAATTAGCAAAGAGAGGCCATGTTCCTTTGGCTTGAACTACATGGCAGTTGATAGACATCTTGTTATGTAAACTGCTTGCCTGTGAGGGCACTCAGCATTGCACTGGAAACAGGAAATCCAGGACTGCTTTTAGTTCTCGATGGATGCTGTCTTCATGCTTTCGTGGTGTCAATTCTCTTTTCCAGCAATGCCTCATGTTTTTATGTAGAATCCAGCAATGCATAATGTCAACGAGACATCCAAAGTGCTGATGTTCCTCAGCACCTGGTGTGTGCACCCAGGATGCAGCAATGTGGTCCCTAGAGGACGGAAACCTAGAAAGCACCTCACCCATCCCACTTTATTCCATTCCCAATCCTTGCCCACCCCATCCCATCTCATCTCTTCCTCTATCCCATCTCATTCCACATCCCATCCCACCTCAGCCCTTTTGGTTTATTCCATGCTATTCTATGTAATGCATCCCATCTCACCACATCCCTTCCTCCATCCCTTCCCATCCCATACCTAATCCCCGCCCAACACACCCCATCTCATCCCTTCCTCCATACCATCCCTTTTCTATTCCCATCCACCTCATCCCTTTCATCTTACCTCATGCTATTCTGTGTAATCCATCCCATCCATTTCATCTCATCCCATCTTCCATCTCATCCCAACCAAGGTCAACCCCCATCCCAGTCTCTATCCCATCACATAGCCAATTCATCCTGTCTCATCTCACCACATCCTATTCCATCTTCTATGACATTCTATTCCATCCCCAACCCATCTTATCCCCTCCTATGCCATCCAACCCATCTCATCCCACACCCCATGTCATCCCATCCATCTCATCTAATCCCACATCCAATGACATCTCAGCCTTTCCTATCCTATTCCACCCATCCCCTACATCCTATTACATTTTATTTCCATTCTGAAATGAGAATTATGTCAAGGTTACAGTTTTCCAGAGACCATCCAACACAGAGAGTCCAACACAATCTGAAAATGTCCTATATCAGCTACTCTCATAGTGTTTGAATTGCTTAAGTTTCTCCTCATTCTAACAAAATATCTGAAAGAAGTAACTTAATGGAGTCAAGATTTATTTCAGCACATAACTTCAGTCCATCACGGTGAGCACAGGAGTGCAAGCAGCCAGTGGTCACAGAGGCAAGGACATGAGGCATGACTTTTCCCACTGAAGCTGGTCAGAGAGCAGGGGCTTGTCTTGTCTTGGCAATTCTTTTTTGAGCCACAAGTACCAAATATTCCATATCTAAGTCTTCAAACATGTGGACCTGTAAGGTCATCCACATTCAAACCAAATCACAAATCCATTAGTGATGAATGCATTCACCAGTGTTTATTTTAATGGAATAAATTTACTTTTCTGTTACCAGTATGTTGCCTAGTATGTGACTGAGTATCCTTAGAAAAGTTTAGAGAAAAAGATCTCAATAATTTTACCTCCCAAAAATATTCAAAAATGACTATACACTCATTTTTAAAGGATGGTTATTGTAATAGATACTAAAATTTTTACAGAACATGATTAACAGTTCAGGGCTCATTTAGTATATTTATAACCTGTATAAGGAGGTGTATGTTCAATAGCAACTGTGCCTTCAACTTAAAAATAAATCCAATGAGGGCTGGAGAGATGGCTCAGCGGTTAAAAGCATTGCCTGCTCTTCCAAAGGACCTGAGTTCAATTCCCAGCAACCACATGGTGGCTCATAACCATCTGTAACGAGGTCTGGTGCCTTCTTCTGGCACAGAAAGAATATTGTATACATAATAAATAATAAATAAATATTTTTTAAAAAAGAAAAAAATAAATCCAATGATCTTACTGTAACACACACGACAGCTATTTTCCACAAGATACATATACCTATGCATTCATGCATATTTTTTCATTTACTTTACAAATATTTGCTGAGAGTTACAGGAGAGCCAGATGAGTTTTGGGGAAAAAATCAGATTTAACCTCCATAATAATATTCTCTTCTGCTAATTTTAGACTTTGATATTTAAAGTCATCTTAACTTCTGGATATCGGAACCACTATTACTACCATTAACCATCATTATTTTTATCTATCCACTCATATGGCTTGACTGCTTTCCTGTCAGCGCCTGGAGGTCCGGATCATCACTGCTTAAGCTTGGCAAGTGCACATTCCAAAAACTTGCCTGTGGCTGCACAGGTAGAAATGGGTGCATCAGGATACCCCAATGCAGACACAAACATGCATCCATTCTATAAATACATACACATCCACACTTGTGCACATATGTATGCTCATGTACATTTATCCATACAGCCACAAAAATACACACATACCCTCGTGTGCACAGATAACCACACACATGCATTTGCAAACATAAACACACACACACACACACACACACACACTCACACTACCTTCCCCATTTCGTGTCTCTTCTTCTTTGCCCTGCAAACTCTAGGCAATTCTGGACTCTAAAGTATACCCCCATGTACCCTGATGTACACACAGGATCTAAATTTCCAGTAAAATTCATCCAAGGTGTTAAAATAAAATCCATCCAATACGTTATGAAATGGTGGCTTGACCTCTCTGCTTCCTTAGTCAGAAGTATAAATCATGGTTTCCCTTATGAATATTCCACACGACTATGGAAGTCTTGAAATTCCAGTAGCCCCCAGCAGTTGCCCAGAATTTTGTGTCCCACCTTTCCTTCCCAACACCTTCCCCTGCCTCCTGTCCTGTGAAGTGCAGGTATGCCTTCTGCACGAACATTCACTTTGATTCCCGCCCCCCCCCTTAAGTCTCCAAGATGCCAAGCATCACTGAGAGAACTGCAAGGAAAGGTAATTTAAACAGCACCCCCTTAGAGCTGTCATCTGTCACCTCTAATCTGAAGGAAAAATAAATCAAACATGAAGCTCATGCATAATACAGACCGGGATATAAAATCATGCTTACGACACTTAATAAATGTCAGTTTTAGAAACTGGGATTTTTTTAAGGAGGTAATACAAAAATGTGATGTTCCTATAAAGGGTAATTTCAAATATTTCAAGCAAGCGTTGAGTGTAAAGAAATGAACGTTCTACCAGAGAATAATTAAAATAAGTAACAGAATTGCTTATCAATGATACATACTTTCCAATAAAAACGAATTTGTATGTTTGCAAAGGCGAATTTGGTGGCTGCGCATGGCATCTACTGAACGACATCAGAGAGATTGCTGAAGGTGATGAAATTATATGAAGTAAAATAAGTCACTGAAATTTCATTAGGTATAAATAAATTGAAAGGGAACTTTCCACTTCACCATGCCCCATGTTAGCAGGCTTTAAAACAGCAATCAGCCCTCAGACTTCCTGGGTCTAATTTCCCTGGAACAATCAGTCACACAGAGTTGCTCTCTGGTTAACTAAAAGCAGGAGTTGAAATAACCAACTTCCCGAGACACCTGTTATTTCTGGAAGGAACTATGTGAGTTCAGAAGGAAAGAGAGTGTCAGCACTGGACTGTTGAATACCCAACCTGGTGTAGGACCCTCGCTGGTCTTTCAGTTGTAAGTGAGGTGGCAAGTGACTATGTTGGCTTTGAAAGACACAAAAGGCTGAAATGAGGCCACAGCACACACTAGATTTCAGCAAGAGAATAGGGAGCAAGAAGTCACCAAAAACCAAACTGTGACAAGGAGGTGGGGGCAGGGAGCAGATGCCTACAGGGTTTCTCAGCCTTTGGTGTGATGCAGACTTCACCCAACATGCTTGATACCAGATATCCTAAGGATGGGTGGCCAAGATCCATCTAGATGATGAAGAAGGCTAGGAAAGTTCCCCAGGAGACACAGATAAGAATTTTTAAGTAGAAGCTATAGAGATGGCTCAACAGTTAAGAGCAATTAATGTGCTTCAAGAAGACCCAAGTTTGATTCCCCCCCACAACAGCCTGTAACTCCAATTTCAGGGGATATGATGCCCTCTTTTGGGTATATGGGTACTGCACATCTCTCTCGCACACATGCACACATACACACACAGAGGAGAGTACATAAACAAAATAAAATCTTTAAAAAATTATGAGCTAGTAGAACACATATGTCAAGTTATACTGTTCCTGTTTAGGAGATATTCTATAAAGTTTCTTAGAAGCCATACCACACCCTCCAAGTGAGTACATACTCACATTCTGTGAGTGAAGGACAGTCCCCTGTGTTCCCTGAAGATTATTCTCTAGCATTAAGTGCAGTGCGTTCACATATTCATGAACCAAGCATTGAATGGGACTTTACTGCAGCACAGCTGCGTGCCAGGCACACAGAGAGCAGGACAATAAGCTGTCCACGGCCCTAAAAAGGGCACCGGGTTTTCTCGATGCAATAGCTATACACAGAAAGAATTCAGTGGCACAGGACCTGCCCAGGGAACATGCTGAGAAGACAGAAACCTGTTTGTTCACAGCAGAAAGGATGCCAGAGGAAGAAGATCAAATAAAAAATGTTTTTGTAAAGCTTCTTGGCGGGAAGCTGTGTCAAAAGCAACCTACAGTTTCCAAAGAACACAGTACATAAAAAACACAGATGAGTGAAATAGCCCACACTCTCCCGACGTCTCAGAGCTGCAGGCAGGGAGCTGGGCAGACGCTGCTCATTGCTCTGTTTCGTTTTACTTTGCATTGCTTGTTAGCATAGAGTTTATTACCACAGCAATCCAATGACTCTTTCCACTCCAGTCCGATGGGGTCAGCGACTCTGATGTGCAAGGATTATATGTATCTGGCTGGATGCTCTGGGATGTAAAATCCTGGCAGGAAAATCACAAGAAAAGAAGAGTGTAGATAGGGTAGTGGCATGGTCATTAAGACAGAATAAGTGTTTATTCCTTGGGGACAATGAGGAAGAAATAAATAAGGCTCAAGTCTCAGGATGACACAAACCAAGTATTATGAGATACAAAGCTACTCAGGCTGGCTATGGGATAAAGTAGACACCTGTTGGCTACAGCTTGTATGCCCACCCTCCCCCATTCCTTGAAGTCACAGGCCAATGTGCCTGGAAGAGTCCTCTGTCTAAGGTGGATTGACTGTATGTCAACAGCATTTCAAAATATGTTTGAAAACCCCTTTTAAGTAACAAAATAGACTTTCTCCAGAAACAGAGCTCCCAGTCAAGAAGAAATCAGAAGCAGGTTGAAGTCCACATTACAGGGTGCACATCCAGCAGACAGAATTATAGTTCTGAGAATAGCTAAGTTACTTTTCAGTTTTTAGCTAGCTAATCATCATTCCTTTAAAGTCCACAGGAAGAGCACAAATTCTACGTTGACAGCAGATTCTGGTCTCCGCATGAGGATGCTCACAGATACCCATGTATTTAACCATCTAGTTACAAGTGGCCCGAGGGCTCACATCTAAGGAAAGATTGGCATTGCTTGTGCACAAACACACACCATGTACACTTGTCATTCTGATCATGGAAACTGGTCTGTATGGGATTTTCTTAGTTCTATTTAGTCATCTGGTATATGGCTTTCAAAGGTGCAGTCATTGTAAAATGAACCCAAAACTTCTGATATCAAGTAAAGCAAGAAATTAGGTGTTCTTAGAAAAACCTAGTGAGGACAACAAGTGGAGTTCATCGGTGAATAATGTCCAATTTTCAGAGTCAGATATTACATGCAAACTAAAACAAAGACTACCTTGGCACTGGAGAGCTGGCTGAGCAGTTAAGAACATTCCAGAGAACCCAGGTTGGATTCTGAGCACCCACATGACAGCTCACAACCACCTGTAACTCCAGTTCCAAAGGAACTGATGCTTTTTTCTGGCTTATGTGAGCACTGCACTCATGTGGTGTACAGACATGCACACATGCATGCAAACATCAATTTCTTTCTTTTTTTTTTTTTTTTACAAAAGACTACATTATAATTCACAAGAACAAACTACCTAGTCATCAATTTCCCTGGCTCCGATTTCTCTTTTTGTCTTCTTTCCAAAATGTTTTAAAAAGACAACTAAAGAGGATATTTTTCTTCAAATGCAACAAGGAAAGAATTATGGATTACCCTATCACCCTTGATGCTTTGTCAATAAAATGAATATTGTTATTTATATAGAATTTATTTAGCCTTAAGTTTTCAAATTATATACTACATCTATTATACTGTAAGGAGGGGAACCTTTTACATAAAGTGAGAAAGAGAGTAATAGGCGTGAGTTAGCAATGAGACACGGATAAGGCAACAGGAGTTTCAGACATGGGCATCGTTCGGGACTTGAAGGAAGATTATTCTATGTATGAAACGTCCAGCATCCCCCTTTTCACCTCCCTGCTGAGTTGACTCTGAGCAGAAAATGCAAATTTTTACCTGGGTCATTAATCTTCACAAGATGTTTCCATGGTAAGACCCAGGCAGTAATTATCACTAGTTCAGCACAGAATCTCGCATAATCGATGAATATTCAAAAGGGAATATGTACATCTAAAACAAGCTCTGACCTTTGCCCCCACTCCATTGGACAACAGGAACCAGAGCTGCAAAGGTATCTTGATTTAGACAAAGTCAATTTTTCAAAGAAGACTCCTGACAGCCATGCATCGTGGAGTAAGCGGGTCACTGGTTCTGAGTCTTTCTTAGACTGTTCTCACCCTCTCAAAGAATTCATTGCATCCAAAAAAGGAAATAAAAGTAGCTTTGTCATCAGAATCAAGCATTCTTGGCATTTCATGTGTTTATTATTTAGAATGATGCAGTAAAGGAGAGAACCCAGACGCAGCACCTGCCTTGGAACTGATAATAAACTCAGTGGGACGAAAACAACCCTAAATTGAGCTGACTTACATGAACACCTTGCACTAGATTTCAAATTTCTGAAACAAATTATTTAAACTTTTAGTGGTTTATACTTGTCGCCCAAATATTCTGAAGGAGTGATGAGCAGATTTATTTTTAAGGCTTGAACACACAAGGAAAGAGAAACAGTGAAGAGGGACACGACTCAAAGATTCATAAAACAAGAGGAGATGGGAACTGGGTAACCTGAGCTTATTCCACAGCAAGATTCCCTCACTACCATGCCACACAGAAGTGGGTGGTACCAGGAAGGGAGACATAAATGAGTTAAGTTGAGCTGTCTGATGTCCCAGGTTAGATTCCATGTGTGGTAGTTTGAATGAGAAATGCCCCCTCATAGGCCCAGGTGTTTTAACACTCAGTTACCAGAAGGGGAAGTTATTTGAGGCATATACAGAACCTTTAGGAGGTGGTACCTTGCTGGAGGAAGTACATTACTGGGGATAGACCTTGAGGGCTTAAAGTCTTGCCCCACTTCCTGTTCTTCCTCTCTGCTCCCTGTGTGTGAATGAAATGTGACCAGCCAGCCTCCTGCTCCTGCCACCATCCCTTCTCTGCCATTATGGATGGCAAGCCAAAATAAATTCTTCCTTGAGCTGTTTTTGGTCGTGGTAGAGGATTACAACAAAGGAAAGTAACTGTTTAGCTATGGCAAAGATGACTGAACTAAGAGTTTATGGAATGTTTCTCATGCACTAAGTTTTTTTTTTTTATCTGGGGCTAGAAATTAAGTCTGGGGCTTTATGTATGCTAGGCCCTGCTCTGCTGCTGGGTGACACCTAAGCCCTCACACTCTGTGCTTGTAGATGTGGGTTGCTGTGTGAGTTTCAAAGGCAATATGTCTGCAGGCTGGCTTATTTCAAGTATCTTTTAAAAATTGTGTGTGTGTGTGTGTTGCCTGTATTTATGTATGTATATCATATGCATGCAGTACTTGTAAAGGCCAGAAGAGGGTCTGAGATAGGTCTCTTGGAACTGGAATTACAGAAGGTTATGAGCTTCCATGTGGGGGCTGGGAATTGAACCTGGGTCTCCTGTCAGAGCAGCTGGTGCTGTTAAACATTGAGCCATCTCTCCAGCTCCTCAAGGATCTTTAATAATAACAATCTTTCTCTGCCCCAGAGTACAATCTCGTGAGCAGTCAGGGTCCACCATGAACATAACAGAAGGAACAATCCTAAGATCTGATGGGCAGGCATGAGGCTTGCTGCTTGGAGTGTCCATCCCTCCAGGGGTTCTAGAGCATTCTAACACTTGGAAATTCTTAGACGTGGGTCTCAGCCGAGGTGAAGGATGTGATGTGGTTTTCTTTTACAGTTGTAGGTAATCAAACAAAAGCTGGAGTGTGCCAAGGAGAAAGTAAGTAGAAAGTCTTCTTGTTCCCGACTCCGTCTGCCATCTGAGGGCACAAACATGGTAGATGCAATTATATCAAACACCCTGCACATTCAGAAACAAGTGAGCTACTCCACCGAGTTACATGCCTAGCCCAAGGACGGGTATTGATGAACCAAGAAGAGAACCTTTACGAGCTATCAAATCTTCAGACTTACTAATCTAGAACTTCCCAGCCTCCTCCACTATGAGAGAGAGATTTCTCTTTTTGAAACCTTCCAGCCATTCAACCTATGGCCAACTGACGTTTTGCATCCCAGTAGAGTTATGAAGGCACCCTGACCAGTTATAGATGACAATGCAATATCTCAGTGTCACAATGATCCTGAGTCAAGTTAGAAGGATCTAAACCTCCCAAGAGGCATTTTAAAAGCTGTACTGCTCAGCTAAACAGTGTAAGAACACTCGCTTAAGTAATGTTGTTAATGTTAACTTTGGATGTGTGGCTTCTTGATGGTTTTCCTCCTTGAATAACTGAACCTTTGCGAACAAGTCGCTCGGCTACTTGAGTGGCAGCTGTCAGGTTCCTCACCAGATCTGGGTATCTGCCAACTCAACATCCCTCAGCAAGCATCTGCACTGCATCCAAAGCCTTGGAGTGGTTTACCATCTTCTTCCCCACTCTGGGGGATGCTCCCCTCCAGGCGTCAGCCCACAGCAACTGAAAGCAGGATTCCTGCTCCAGAAGACCTCCGTCTACTCATGACCACTCTGGATACTCTGCAGTGGCCAGAAAAGGGAGCGATAAAGCTAGGTGGTCTGTAAGCAGTCCCGCAGCTATTTCAGGGTCTGCAGTGAACTTAACAGGAGGAACGATCCTGAGATTGTTCTGAGTATGAGAAAGGTGTGAAAGCCAGTGGTTGATGGGACAGGAAGCTGCACTGAGGTTGGTCCAAGTATAATACTTTATTTCCATATCACATCCTTGCCACACACCCTCCAAGATATATGATCAAGATATCACAGCCTCCTGTGATGTCCTGTATCTGGTGGTACAACATTAGGTCACACAAAGATGGGTCTTAAGTAGTCTTTTCTTGCCACTTATGATTTATTTGGGGCCCATTTAAGTTGTGTTTGTATGTATGTATGTTTTCACGTATGTAGGGTGTACAGATGTGATTGTGTGTGTGTGTGTGTGTGTGTGTGTGTGTGTGATGGAAGCCAGCGGTTGCTGTCTATGATGTCTAGTCTCTTCCTCCATTGCTCATCCTCTACTTCATCTCACAGGACAGTGTCTCACTGAACCTAGAGCTTCCAACTTATCTCATCTTGATAACTCGTGTGCTCTGGAGATCCCCCTGTCCCATCCCTGTGTCCCCAGGGGGAATTTACAAGGGCTTTTGGGTTCTGAACTCCAGCCTTTGTTTGAGTAGCAAGTACACTAGAAGCCGAGCCATCTCTCCAGCCCCTTGTCTATGACTCCTAATGTAAGTAGAGTGTGGGAAGCTGAGGGACAGTGGCCTTGAGCCCTGTCAGAGAACAGCCAAGGGCAGAAGTAGCAGGGTGTGAATGCAATAGAGACAACACAGGACCAGGGAAACAGAAGTTTTAGCCCAGACTGTAGGATGTGGGCAGTGGTAGGCAAGAGACTGAAGGCCCAGTGTACTGAAAGAGTTCCTGTGAGCTGCCAAGCATTGGAGGAGTCCTAACACCCGAGGCTACGGGATTGAAGCACTGGCTGCCTCTGCCAGCTGCCAATGGCAGCAGCTGTTCAGAGCCAACTATTTCAGTAGCTGTCAAGGGCTAGGCTGCTGACAGTCAGAACCCAGAACGATAAAACTCTAACTTAGCGCCTAGTTCTCCAGTTTGTAGCTGTGAGTGTCTGCATCTGCCAGCCCCACCCAGCCAGCCCAGCTGAGTCTCTTTGACACTCAATAACCCTGGACTACAATTACAGAAAGAACTGCTTATCCCCTCCTCCTAATTTACATTACCATGGGGCTAAGGTGGCCCAGCCTGCTCACTGGGAGCAGTATTTTGTTTTGTCAGAAAGTCTTAACAGCTCCCTGTGACCAAGGCAGTTTACAAAGAAATGACCTGAAGAACCTCTGTGAGTTGGTCCCTGCTGGGAAGTGACAACCATCAGTGTTACTTTCAAAGCCTGCCCCCACAAAGTCAGTTCGTGAAACTGCCAACTTCCCTTTTATTCTGCAACCAGCATTGACAATGATGCCTCACCAAGTCCCAAGTCTTTATACTGCTAAGTGTGGTAAGCAGTCAGAGTGTGGTTTTCAAGGATGTGAAGAGAACATAGAAAGGATGATGGATCCATGAAATAAAACTCATTTCCTATGGCTGTGAAGCCGAGCACATTTCTCCATCCTTCCTATGATCAGGTAGAGTCTCGCGAGTAGGTTTCAGTAAATGATAGACTTGAACAAGACATCCTGTAAACTGTTCCCAGGTCTGGCCCATGCAGCTTCCTGCATCCTATATCCAAGGACCAAATACAGTATCCCTCAGTAGCATAAAATGTAACATCCTTAGGGCTGGGCTTGTCGTATTTAGCTCCAGCTGTTAATGCGACACAAACACAGCTATAAGTCACTTGGGAATAGGAAACCTCAAGAGACACCTTTTCTAGGTCAGAGTGACCTGTGTGCACGTCTGTGTGACATTGTCTTAATTGGTGATTAGTGGGGAATGTTCCAGCCCGCTGTGGGTGGTGCCATCTCTGGGTAGCTGGTCCTGGGATATATAAGAGAGCAGGCTGAGCAAGTCATGGGGAGAAAGCCAGTAAGCAACTCTCCTCCTCCATGGCCTCTGCATCAGTTCCTGCCTCTAGGCTCCTGCCTTGACTTTCTGCCCCGACTTCCCTCAGTGATGTGCTGAGCTATAGCCTAAATAAACCCACTCCTTTCCAAATTGGTCTTAGACAGTGTTTTATCACAACAGTGAAAAGCCAACTAGAGAGTGGCTCTTATTTAATTGTTAGCAGAATTTCTGTCTTAGCAGGAAGCCATTCTCTAGAGTTGGCGTTTCTTTCTCAGCTAAGGGACTCAACAGCAGGGGCCAGTGGTCCTCACTTCTCTGCTTATCAAATGAATGCAACTCTTTCTTTGAATGCACCTCAAGGTTTCCTGGCATTCGTCCCAAGGCTAATGAATGGTTTGCCCATGGCAAGGTCACCATTCAATGTTCTATTTTATGTTACAATAGGAGCCAATAATCAGGAAATAAAATAATTTCTTCCTGATATAAGAGAAAATAAACGTGTGAGAGACCCAAGAATGTTAATTAGAATTTTGTATAGAAAGACTCACTCCAGGAGCTCTTGGGAAGGGAAAGGAAGAGGCATTCATATTAATATAAATAAATAATCCAGAAAAAAAGCTTCTATTATTTATTATCTCTGCTGTGATGCTGTGGATTTACGAGCTGTAATTAATTATAAGTCATGACAAATCGCCAAGGGAAAGCCAATGGTAGTGGCCCTGGTGGTTGACAAGCTGCCGTGGTTTGAGCAACCTGCCACCTCCAGGCTGGCTAATTTATTAGGCATCCAGTCTTACCCAATCGATCCTCCAAAGATAAATGACTATAAATACAAAACGACTTCAGGGAAACACATCCTAGTGAGGTGTGGAGTTTGCAAGTTTGAGGGTATGTGTGGCTGTCTTTTCCATTGGACAGCACAGATGGGCTGAACCTGAGCTTGGCTGCCCCCTGACAGCCAACACAAAACCAGGCGTGGAGTAAGGTATACACCACGACGGTTTCAATTCATTGAAGCATTTATTTGAATAAAGCAAAAATACATTCTAATAAAGTGGGGAGGGGGTGTCCCTAAACCTTATGCAGGAAGGAAAGGTGTGGTGATATTTTGTTTGTGCTGTAACAAATAAAGCTTGTCTGAAGAGCAGTGTGCAGAGCTAGCCACACCAGTTAGCATAGAGGCCAGGCAGTGGTGGCACACACCTTTCATCCCTGCACTCTGGAGACAGAGGCAGACAGATCTCTGTGAGTTCAAGGCCTCCCTGGGCTACATGAGATTGAATCAGTCTAAAAGAGAAACAGAGGCAAGCGGTGGTGGCTCAGACCTTTAATCCCAGCACTAGGGAGGTGGAGCCTGGAAGTGATAGGACTGGGTTGAGAGAGGAATATAAGGTGACCTCGAGGAGACAGGAGCTAAAGATTCAGCCTGAGGCTTCATAGAGACAGCATTCAGTTTGAGGACTTGTAGACACAGGATACCCCATTCCATTTGGTTTGTGGGTTTCATAGAGAACTCCAGTGACTCTCTGCTTTCTCTGATCTTTCAGTTTCCGCCCCCTAATATCTGACTCCTGGTTTTTATTATTAAGACTAATTAGAATTCTCACTGAAAAAAGGTCAATTATTTATTCTAGGAATTTCTACTATGAGGGGGAATCAGGCGGTTACATTTTGGAGAAAAAGGACCACCACTTCCAGAGATTTCCTGCTCACAGTGGACTCTGGGGACCATCTTGGGATGGCTCTTCTCCCGCTCTTCCTACTCTGGTTTTGAAGGAGAGAACAAAGGTCTGCCTGAAAGGGGCTTATTTCCATCTGAAAGCTGGAAGAGTGGTTTTGACAAAATCTCTCATTTATTGCCCTTCATTTGTACCATGTGGTGATGAGGAAAGAGTTTGGTTTGCCCACCCTGCTGGATCTACCCAGACTCAGCAAGTCCCCTTAGTTCCCACACATTAATTTCTCTCCTGTGAGGTTTTGGGTTGAAGAACCCCATTCCTGATCCTACTCCCCGGCATCTGGTGATCCAGCCATGACACTATTTATAACTCTTAAAATGTGGAATCATCCTTGCTGACAGAAAAAAAAATGGTTAAAGAAAATATAGTGTCTATCTGCAGGGAAGTATTACTTGGTCGAGAAGAAAAACAAAAGAATACCATTTGCAGAAAAATATGGAAATTATCACAGTATGCAAAACAAGCTAGATTCTGAAAGACAAATGTATGTGTTTTCTCTTATATATGGAATCCATTGAGTAGGGGGAGCATGAGGAGACAGGAAGGGTGAGAATACATGATGGTAGTCAAGAGACTATGTCAAAGTACATATATGTATGAAATGTAATGAAACAAATTACTTTGTACAATTAATATATGTAATAAAATAACTCATTAAAATATTTTATAAGGAAACAAGAAATTCCATGCAAGGCAAATTTCGACCATGCTCGTCAAACTGAAGCTCTTGGGCAGCTGGATGGTGACCACACTCAGACTCAGTAATGAATCCACATCTTCACTCTAAGGTGGCAGCCCCAGGCACCATGGATTCAAGACAGCAGCCAGCTGAGATGGGTCTGACCCAGGAGGACTTCTTGACTTCATTCATACTCTAGAGACATGCATTCTTCATGTAGAATGGTTGATGACACTAGCTTCCCCCGGAGATGGTAGAGCAGGAAGACACTGATGGAGAACACCAGCATTAGCGTTATCATTAGTCAGTTTGCTCATCAATGAGAACGATATCTACTCACAGTCTATAGGTGCACAGTCATTGTGGTGGAAAGGCATAGTGGCGGGAGGAGCTTGCTGCTGGGGCAAAAGAAGCCTTCACTTCCCATCCCGTCTCTGCTTCCTGCTCTTCCTAGATGAGCAACCATAAATGTTCCTTAAATGCTGTCAGTGACTTCCCTGTTGGTCCACCTGCCAATCTTAATGTTTATTTGTCCTTCCTCTGGCATTCAGGGAGAAATATAGAGGGCATTCATTTGCTATTGCTTTGGTGACAGGTCTCCACAAAGTTAAGTGTTAAATGTTAAGGTAGCTTAACCCAAACATGTATTTGTAACCCTACAGGGTTCTGAAGGTCAGAAGTCCCAAGGGCATGGAGAAGGCAGAGATAGTGTCTTCTAGGAACCTAAGGTAGAACTTACTCCCTTGCCTTTTCCAAGTTCTAGAGATGTGGCTCAACCTCCAATTCAGCTTTTAGGGCTCCTTTGGCTCACCCTTTTGTCCCCCCTGTCATACTGAGCTTATTATTACTATTGTCCCACCCTAGCATTGCAGGGCATCTCCTTTTCCCAAGGTCCTCGGATTAAGGACACCCCCATGCAGAATGATGGCATCACAGGTTTTGGAGGTAGGTTGTGAACATCTTTAGGGAGCATGCCATTCCAAGGCCATTTCTCTCAAACCTACCCCTTCCCCCAGCTCCAAGTGAGCAACAGTGACTTCACCCAATGCATCTTTAATTATAGAAAACAGTTCCAATTCTGATAAATCCCCCAAGTCATGGCAGCCTTGATTGGCATTTTTTTAAAACTTGCCTATTAAGCAAATGCACATTTTAAAAAGGAGGAATAAACAGATGTCTCTCATTAGCAAAATAAGGGATTTTATTTTTCTTCAACTTTTTTTTCCCTCAATGCTCATCCATAAATGAGATAAAATGCAGGCTTGAGCTAAATAATGAGTCCTTTAAATTTCCAGACATGGGAAACTATTGGGTTGAGATAAAGGACACCGCAGTATGGCTAGACTCTGGGAAAGGACACAGCTGCCACTTTTAACTTGCTCTGGGATCATGTGACCTTCCAGCACAAATGAAAGGGCTTTCGAAGGAAGACTATAGTGGTCTGACAAGGCACAGACCTGACCTTGACCTCACCTCCTCCAAGTATTGACGCCTGACTTCCCAGTCTTGAGAAAATACTCAAAGACTCCTCTGACCTTGCTGGCTGGAGACTCTCTAGGTCCCTGCAGGGAGTTTGGTAAGGTGATGGGAAGGGGTGAGAGGCATGCTGGGGAGTTTTCTCAGACCTATCTTTTAGTTGAGTTTTAAAGAATCCTGAAACAAATGTGGGCTTTTACCTTTCTTGATTTCTAGACGTCATCCCCATGAGTCCTCCCCATACGAGGAGGGAGCTCATCTCCCTCTCCTGGTCCAGCTCGGCTAACTCATGGACCACATCTTCAGTCAGTTCCATAAAAACATCCTCTTCAAGTTTTTCACATAGATGGACATAACTTCATAATATCTCTAGGATATAATATAATATCTCCAGGAAAGTCAAATATGAACTGGGTACTCGGAAATCTCATCTTGGTCCAAGCTTACACAAGTTTTTGCTAACATTGAGCACAATCACACAGGATCTAACAGGAAGATACCTGCTTCAGACTGGGATGTGGGTAGTATTTTAACCAACAGTCCCCAAATGACAACAGCATGATTGACAGCTGGTGATGGAGTCACTGTGCAGGAGACTGGATGCCACTTGGTGGTACTTGCTCTGCTTCTAGTGGAGGACTGATTACAAGGGGTGTCGGGGTAGCTTCGAAACTCTCACTTACTGTCAGCTTTGAGAGATTATTGTCCCTGAATGCACGACGCTACTGGTGCTGTGAGAATTCCTTCCCACAGGAGACATGAGCACCATCTATCCTTCCTTCTAATATCCCAACCACAGCTCAAAGTATGATTCAACTAAAGTTCACCACGGAGAGCCAATGAATTTAGTGGGCTTATTTATAGAGCCTGGGTAATGAGGTATGGACAGAGCATGGGGTTCTCCAAGGAACTTGCACAGCAAAGTCTTTTCCCACCACGGACATGGTTTCGAGTAGCCATATAGATAGAACCCCCAGTTAATCCCTGGTCTTTATACTCTAGAATCCAAAGCTATTTGCAGTTTTTACAGACCTACATGCAAATGGATGAGAGGAGAGCTGAACTCTCAAGTAAGGGTCCAGTGACTCTTCCAACCCTCCCTCCTGTAAGGGAACATCAGTAGTTCACCTGCCATGTGACCACTGATGTCGTGTAAGGAGGCCTGGTAGATTTGATGAAGATGCAGCTCTTTGGTTTGGAGACTCTCATCCCTCAACTCTTTAGAAGACAACTGCGCACTTGCTCTGTGTCAAAGGCAGAGCACAGAGTCTGAGCAAAGACAGGTGAGAAGCATCCCTCACAGGATTTGTGCAGTAGCCAAACAGGACAGGTAACAAAAAACATGAATAAAGATGCTGGTTAGAGAAGTGAGAAGTGGGAGGGGCTGCATGTTGGGCAGATGGGGTGTGGTTTGAAAGGAAAAGGTTGGGAAATCTGCCCCCTACCCGAGTCAGTGAGTCCATGGGAACAAGTTCATCTGACAGCTGAATGACAAAAGATTCTAAGTCGTAACAACGGTTCAGGATGCCTCTGTCGGCACCAGGCACTATCTCAGTTTCCCTTACTGGTTCTTCACTCCACAGATGAGCACAGCACAGAGTAGAGGTTCCAGGGCAATCGACAGTCAGCTGCCCACACCTACAAGCTAGGGCCTCTCTGTTTTTCATATAACGCATAGACTCTTGGTCTGATTGATTCTGCCCATCGGTCAGATGCCTGGGGACTCCTTTAGCATACCCCTCTGCTTCTGCACGATTATGTTGGGAATAATACTAAGAACAACTGCATCTCCATGTGCTTGTGATGTTAAAATGGGTTACTGAATGCAAAGCTATAATGTGCAGAAAAGCATGTCTTTTGATTCTTGTTAATATCAGCATCAGGATTCATATTTATTGAACTGAAAGTATGAAGTAAGAAAATTCTGAACATAGCCTCCCTGGGGAGTGGGTGAGAGAATCAATTTCCTGCTGTGTCTGTGCACTTCCTATATTCTCTGAATCTATTCCGGTCTCAGCATAGGAAGAAGCAAGCTCCATCCCTACTGGAAAATAGGGCAGTGGGTGGGTAGAGAGGGAAAGATGGAGGAAAGCCTACAGTATTGCTGCATCAGTGACGGAGAAGCAACTGTCCTTTTGTTAAAAGCACTATCAAGGGCCCAGCAAAATGTCTCAGTGAGTAAAGGGATCTGTAGTGCAAACCTGGAGATCTGGGTTTAATTCCCAGATCGTACATAAATGTTGAAAGACAGAACAGACTCCACATGGTTATTCTAGCCTCTACATGCACCTGTGGCTCAAACACTTACTCATATCACACACACACACACACACACACACACACACACACGCACGCACGCAAAAACTTTTAAAACAGTGTAGTTCATATGCCTCTCTTTCTTATATTTTGCTATTTTCTGAGGCCCCATTTACAGTACAGGGGTGGGAGGGACCCAGGGCATCAGTTGTGTTAAGCGAGGACCACTACCTGTGTCTCTACTCTCTGTTATGTGTTTTAATTTGCAAGTCTATGACTGAATTCTTTGTAACACCTAGATTCACAGTCTGAGACTTGCTCAATAATGTCCATGTGGTTTCCTCCCCATTTCTCTCTTAGGCAAAATACTGATTTAAATTCAATCCATAGTTACACAATCAAGCTGAAGCCCATCATATTTGAGGGAATGTGGTCAGACAGATGTGAGGCAGCTCTCTGTCCCGGATGCCCACATTTAGTGCTACTGTGAATGTGGAAAGAGGCATCACCAGAAGCATTTGTAATTCTCAGCAAATGCCCCCTAGGAACACGTATGGATTCACTAACCAGCTTTCCAACCACACACAATAAGTGCTCAAAATTTTATCTCCAGTTATAAATTAACTCTGGGAATTTGGAAATATCCCACAGTATCTGCGAGTTGCGGAGATCTACGAATTTCAATCTGTCAATATTCACAGATAATTCTGAGACATTTAAAATACACAGATGGGGGAGTTTCAGACATCTGGTTTACCTCTGTCTAGCTTAGCTATGGCACGTGCTTCTGTTTGCTGAGGGAAGCCACAGTGTTCTCACATAGGGAGTGTGTCTCCCCGCCTGAGTCAAACTCATTTAACTCAATCAATGGAGTTATTGTTCTGAGGCTAAAATGCCTCCATCTCATACCCTCACTCTGGCTTCTCATATCATCCAAGCATGATATTAGTTCCTAGCTCTGAGTGGAAGATTCCTCCCAGTGCTATAAAGGAGATGGAAGAAATGAGAGGAAGTCTCCCCAGTTCTCCCCTGACATACTGTCTCATTCCACCCATCACACCTAAGCAGAATAAACACCACAGGTTTGGGTACAGGTCTTCAAGGGACACAGTGCACATATGTGTCCCTACCCCAGGCGTTCTCATTTGGCACAAATGATATATTTATTATTCAAGTCTTTGTGTCGTGGTTCAACTAAAGTAAAAATGTTGCAGAATTCGACACTCTTAGGGCACAACCTCCATCTATAGTCAGGAATAATAGGCTCTTCTCATCTTCCCCATTTTGACTTAATCAGAAAAATAAATACATGATTTATTGGAGGTATTATTAATGTGAAATAGTAAAACGTTCAAACTGAGTCCCTGGCATATACAGACGCCTGTTATTGTCTTTCTTTCTGAAGTAATGACTGGATCAAGCTGACACAGACTCAGGTATTATGACATAGACTCTTCACCGACAGCTAGGTCAGCCTGTATCATGGCTGCCTCAGTAAGGAGATGGACTCTGCAAAGGAAGAAGCAACAAATGTTAGGTATCTTCAAATCCTACCACCTTGACCCCTAAACATGGAAGCTATCTCTTATCTCCATTCTCTGTTTGCCATCTTGGTGATGAATCTAAAGAGACCAATGTCACAAGAAAATAAATACCCTCAAGGAAAGAAGAGATAAGGGTGGGAGAATTCATGTTGTTTTGTCTCCCTTTTCTGTCTTCTCTCACACATCTTCCTACTGGAGATTGCACAGAAATGGCTCTCCAACCTTTGTAAGTAGGCATTCTGAAACATGGCCATCATATAAAAAAGAATCACAAAATTTATTCTCCAAGGAAGCAAAATTGACGGAAGATTTTATTTACCAGTAAGAAGTGGGATGATATTATCATCATCATTGTGACCTTTACCACTATCACCACCACTATTAGCACCACCAAAATCATCATCATCGCTATCATTACCATCAGCAGCACCAAATCACAATTGATCCAACTTCACCATCATTGTGAACCATCACCACCATATTAGCAATTCCACCATTGTTATCGCTATCATAATCATTATCCCTACCATCAGCAACATCAATATCATCACCATCACTACCCACTCCTCCCACCCAGCTACCTAGGTCCTTTTTTTTTGTTGTTTTAGATACAGAACCTGGGCTTGATATGTAGTCAAGAATGACCTTTAACTCTTGGTTTTCTTGCCTCCACCTCCTGAGTCTTGTGACTGGAGGTGTGTGCCATCACACCTAGCTTTTAAATCCTTTAAATATCTACTGCCTATAACAATTTTAATTTTTTTCATTGATTATATAGCACACTCATTCTATTCACATCTTTCTCATTCAAATAATCCAACCCATACAAGGCTACTTTGACTGCATTTTTGGAACTTAAATATTAGCAGAGATTAGTGCCAATTAACAAGAGAATTTTAGGATCAACAGATTAAACACAGGGAATACCCAAGTCTTCAATACGTATCAACATGAGATTTGATTTTGAAAGTGTTCAGATGCAAGGCATGGGCAATTTATCTAACAGGTCCTTAGAGGAAAAGAAGGTTTGCTATTTAAATAACATCTGTGGATATGCTTAGTAGGTCTGTTTGTTTTCCAATGTCACATAAACCAGGTATGATAGTGCAGGCCTGTAATTCACCATTCAGTAGGGGGAGTTGAGGGGTGGAGACCAAAACACCAACGTCATCCTTGGCTTTGAGCTTGACGTCAGCCTGGAAACATGAGACCTTGTCTAAAAAGAAAGTTAGATCTGGGACCACTCCAACTTGGTTTTGGCATCAACAGTGCAGACACCTGCCACCTTTCTGTTCTTCTTTTCCAGGGCAACCTCTAAGAAAGGAAAACGGGGCTAAATAAGGACTTTCTTGTAGGGAAAATACCAAAGAGAATTTTTTTCAGGACCACCCAAGGGATGCCATCTGTATTAGTTACTTTTTTGCTCTGGAGATGAAATAAATATCACAACCAAAAGAAACTTAGAGAGAAAAGGGAGTTTATTTTATCTTCTAAGTCAGGAGAAGTAGAATCCAGTGTAGCAAGGAGGTGTGGGAACTCTCAAGGAAAAGATGTTGGCAGCAACAGGAGTCCGAATTATCACATTTTCATTTTCACACAGAAAACAGGTGTGAGAAGGAAGTGGGGCAAGGCTATAGCACCTCAAAGCCCAACCACCAATGATGCGCTTCCTCCAGGAAGTGTCCAACTCCTAAAGGTGCCATTATCTCCCGCAAACAGGACCCACCTGTTGGGGGCAAAATATTCAAACACCTGAACCAGTGGAGAACGTTTCTCATTCAATCCACCTTATTACCGATTGGCAGCCTGGTGGACACTGAAACACACTCTTATCCTGTTTCTAAGTCACAGGCAAAGGGGATTCCTTCATTTGGATTGGCCCAGCTCCTGACAGTGAATGCAGACCTATGCCATGTGCTGTGGAATTGTCTTTTTGTACGCTGTGAAGATGTGCCTTTGCCAAGGTGCTTTCTGATTGGTTTAATAAAGAACTGAGTGACAAATAGCTAGGCAGGAAGAGGTTAGGTGGGACTTCCGGGCAGAGAGAGAAAAAGAGAAGAAGAATCTAAGGGCAAGAGAGACACCAGAAGAGATGGAGAACAATTAGGACATGCAGGAGGAGAGGTAAAAACCCCGAACCATGTGGCATCACACACATTAATAGAAATGGGTTAATTTAAGTTATAAGAGCCAATTAGAAACAAACCTAAGCTAAAGCCAAGTTTTCATAATTAATAAGTCTCCATGTCAATTTTTTGTGAGCTGGCAGCCCAAAGAAAAATCCATCTATGGTCATCCATCACTGCAGACTTCCAACTTGCTCAGTCACAACCCCAGGGGTAATTACTGATGCGCACAGAACTGTAGGTGGCAAGACTTGATTGACATTAAAATCACATGGTGACAATGTTATTACCTTCCCACCACCTTTTAATTTGTTGTTTTGTTTGTTTGTTGTTGTTGTTGTTTGCTACAGCAGAAGCTGTCTGCTTGATAAATTTATATCTAGCAGCCCCTTTGATATCTTGGAATCTCACTTTGTGAAAGACCGACAGAGGTCAGGCTCAAAGCTGAAGCAAGTAGTCCAGTTAGGTGATGCTATTTTGTGTTTACACATTGCATTTATTTCCATAGTAATCTCATATTGACAGGGAATGGTAGCATCCCAGACATAGCATTACCATCATTTTAAAAGTCTTTTTTCAAACAAATCTAAGCAAAATCAGACTTTTAAAGTAAATAATAAGTATCTCATGTTACAGTTATCGTGGCATTTGCAGAGGAGATTATAAGGATGTTCAAATAAAGATAGGAAGTAGGAAAATGGCATACACAGTGATTAGTAAGAGAGATGCGACAGGAGAGATGGCGTTCTAAAGTGTATCAGGAAGAAGGAGAACCAGGAAATGCCTAAGATAGACTTCTAAATGCATCATATAAAAATACTAACCTGAGGCGAGAGATGGCCTGGTGGTTAAGAGCTCTGACTGCTCTTGCAAAGTACCCAAGTTCCATTCCCAGTATTTATGTGGCAGCTCACTACCATCCATTAACTCCATTTCCAGGGTATCCAACACCCTCTTCTATCTTCTATTTATGTATCTATCTATGTATCTGAGTATCTATCTATGTATCTATGTATTTATGTATCTATCTATCTATCTATCTATCTATCTATCTATCTATCTATCTATACTATCTATCTATGACTATCTATCTATCTATCTATCTATCTATCATCATCATCATCATCTATCTATACTATCTATCTATCTATCTATCTATCTATCTATCTATCTATCTATCTTATCATCATCATCATCTATGTATCTATCTATCTATCTATCTATCTATCTATCTATCTATCTATCTATCTATCATCATCCTATCTATGTATCTATCTATCTATATCTATCTATCTATCTATCATCTATCTATCTATCATCTATCTATCTATCTATCTATCTATCTATCTATCTATCTATCTATCTATCTTCTATGGATGCACATGGTGCACAGACATGAAAGCAAGCATTCATATACATAAAATAAAAATAAAGGTAAAAATAAAATAAATAAAGACCACTAGCCTGTTCAGGTTTTTCTTCTCTTACACAACTTGTTACACTAATGAAAATCATAAAACACACACTTTGATTGTAACCACCAAGATACCAGTCATGGGCCTGGAAAGATAACTCATAAATTAAATACACATACTGCCCTGGCAGATGGCTTGCATTCAATTCCCAGCACAAATGGTGGCAGCTCACTACAGGCTATAGTTCTAACTCCAGATCATCCAACCCCTTCTTCTGAGTTTTTTGGAAACCTGCACTCACACATGCATGGATGCATACACATCCACATAGTTAAGAAAGAAAAATACATCTTAAAAAATATTGAGTTGCCAGTCATGGTGGCACACAGCTTTGACCCCAGCTCTTGTGAGGTTGAGACCAGGGTATGTTTATGAGTTTGAGACCAGCCTGGTCTACATATCAAGTTCCAAGACAGTCAAGGAGTCTCTCTCACACACACATATAGACGCACACACACATTGAGATGTCTCAAAATTCATCAGACCAAACAATGGCATTCTTATTAATTGCTACCTGATTCTTTTATTTCTGAAAGCAGTCTGATATACTTTGATCATAAAAACGATTTGTTGATTTCATATTTAGAGTGAAAATATAGGAAGAATTCAAGGGCTGATGTTTATGTGTATATGATATACTCCCACTGCAAACACACACACACACACACACACACACACACACACACACAAGCAGGGACAAGGGATTTTAGAATCTGTGACGCTGAAGCCTTCAACCAAAAGTCAGTTTTAAGATTAATGGTATATACCATTAGCATTTTTCTGGTCAGAAAAACAATCTCTTGCTTCACCTTGTAAAGTTAAAATAGACTCCAACCTAAGGTATACAGTTTGACTTTGGAAAATGCTTGTATGAACAGCATTCTTCTTCTCTGGAAGTGTGTGACTGATTTCGGGGAGCTGCCTAGACAAGTCTGTTTTGGGGAACAGTATATCTTTAGCACCAGCTACCTTTGCTGGTTATCTTTTGAATCAAAGGCCAGTGTCTTTAAAAGGCATCGGGATCTAGGCAGAAACTTGCATTTGTTTATTCTATGCAATGTTCTATAAAAGTAATGGAAGGAGGAGGAGAGCGTGGATTAGCTCACACAGCCAGCAGCAGCCTGAAGGACTGCATTTCCCAGGGCTGTGCAATTCTTATAGCTTTCCTTAAGACACACATGGCTGCAGTTCTCCAAACATCAAATTTATTAGTCTTCCTAGCAGGAAGAAAACAATCGAGGAAAAAGAAAATCTCACTTGGATGCTGAGTTCTTCCTGGCTGGCAATTTTTATTTTCCATACTTGCTTATTTTGGTTTCTCTACTGGTGTTTTTGCTCATTTGTTTATTTTCCCCCAACGTAGCCAGTTCTGAATCCTTCTTCTGCCTCATCAGCTACTACCGGGTCACGTGCCTACCCTTCACCCAGTCATAGTCAGTGAGGAATTGAGTCTCATTTCTGGGTCCAGCCAATGAGGCCCCCTCTGGAAGCATGGTGGATAGTCAGGCAATTGTTATTCACTTTTATGTTCCATTGCATTCCACTATGTCAGTCAGAGAGAAGGGTCGTGGAAATGAGAAGAGGTCAATGCAGGAAGCTGCTCTTGGTGATACAAATGTTTTGGATGGAATTCTTGAATACTGACTCTTGGGCCAAAACAGTCCATGCCTAATTTATTTCTTATTTATTATATTTTGTTATTAAATTAGCATAAAAAATAAGCAAATGTCTTGACATTTTCATATGTATTTATTATCGTTTCTGCTCTCCCTCCTCTCATCTCTCTACCCACTTCCTCATTGTACCAGGCTACCCCATCACTTTCATATTACATGTATTGTTACCCTCCCTACCTCCTCTCTGGAAGGCTCCTCTTTCCCCTTCTCATGGTCCCCTTTCTTGTTTCGTGAACTATGCCGACAACCAAATACATCAAAATCAGAAGACTGGAGTCCACACTTGAGGGAGAGCCTGTGGTATTTAGTTTTCTGAGGCTGGGTTACCTTACTTAATACAGTATTCTCTGCTTTCATCCATTTCTCTGTATGTGTCATAGTTCTTAGTGGCAGAGTGCAATCACCCACATTGCCATTATTCTTTTTTTTTTTTTGCTGACTTTCTAAATTTATTTTTTTTGTTTATTTTATTTTTTTAGTTGTTGAAAAAAAATTTCCGCCTCCTCCCCGTTTCCCATTTCCCTCCCCCTCCTCGCACACATCGCTCCCTCCTCCCATTCTCCTACCCCTCTCCCCCTCCCCCCCACTCCATTCCCCCTCCCTCTCAAGAATAAAGAGCAGTCCAGATTCCCTGCCCTGCGGGAAGTCCAAGGTCCTCCCACTTCTATCCAGGACCAGGAAGGTGAACATCCAAACAGGCTAGGCTCCCACAAAGCCAGTTCATGTATTAGGATGGAAACCTAGTGCCATTGTCCTTGGCTTCTCATCAGCCTTCATTGTCCGCCACGTTCAGAAAGTCCGGTTTCATCCCATGCTTATTCAGTCCCAGTCCTGCTGGCCTTGGTGAGCTCCCAATAGATCAGCCCCACTGTCTCAGTGGGTGGGTGCAACCCTCGTGGTCCTGACTTCCTTGCTCATGTTCTCCCTCCTTCTGCTCCTCATTGGGATCTTGGGAGCTCAGTCTGGTGCTCCAGTGTGGGTATCTGTCTCTATCTCGATCCATCGCCAGATGAAGGTTCTAAGGTGAGATGCAAGATATTCATCAATATGGCTATAGGACAGGGTCATTTCAGGTTCCCTCTCCTCAGTTGCTCAAGGTACTAGCTGGGGACATCTCCCTGGACACCTGCTAGCCACTCTAGAGTCAAGTCTCTTGCCACCCCTAAGATGGCTCCCTTAATTAGGATATATATTTCTCTGCTCCCGTGTCCACCCTTCCTTTATCCCAACCATCCCATTCCCCCAAGCTCCCCCCATTCTCCCTTTCTCACGTTTCCCACCCCATTTCCCCTTAGCCCCATGCCATCTCACCCCCAAGTTTTCAGGTTTTGCCCTGCAATCTTGTCTACTTCCCATATCCAGGCGGATGACTATATGTTTTTCTTTGAGTTCACCTTCTTATTTAGCTTCTCTAGGATCACAAATTATATGCTCAATGTCCTTTATTTATGACTAGAAACCAATTATGAGTGAGTACATCCCATGTTCATCTTTTTGGGCCTGGATACCTCAATCCGTTGGTGGATACCTAGGCGGAGTCCATCTCTTTGCTCTTAGGGACAGAGCAGCAGTGAATATAAGTGTGCATGGATCTGTGTTACCGATTTCTGCTAGAGCAGAAGCCTGGGACCTGGGAGAGTAGAGAGACACACTACTCTTCTTCTTAGACTTTCTCCGGCTGCACTAGAAGACCACTCCCTCCAGGTCAGAGGCAGAAGGTCCCCTGCACTTGGGCATTGGATCTGGCAGTTCTTTTGCAAGGGGAAGGTTGAGCTGTTCTCAGGGCGAATCATGCAGAAGAAGAGGTTGATCGAAAACACCTCATCCTGTACTGCTTTATTCTTCTCATTAGGGGATCTAAGGGGTAATGATAGAGGCTGAGCATCCGTTTCTTTGTAAAAATAGCTGAGACCTCAGCAAGGCACAGTGATAGATCGCTGATTATACAAAATTAGCAAGGTACTCTTGTAAACTATTTTTCTTCCCAATAAAAACTCTGTTGAGAACCAAAATTAGAAAGTTCAACAAAACCCCGTGTCATTTTAATTAATGAGATATTAATTCTTTGTTGGTTATCATTGGAAGTATCAGCGGCTTGCAATCAAATATTAAAAACAGTAACCATGCCCCATTGCATTTCAAACAGAATTTCAAAACATCACACCATGTTGCTCTTTTAAACGATTAGTTTAGATTTTGTATATCTGTGTCTGTGTCTGTTTGTGGGTATGTGCACATGCTTACAGAACCTATGGAGACCTGTAGGGGACACCACACAAGTGGTTGTGATCTCAGATCCTCAGCAAGAACAACATGTACTCTTAGCCACTGAGCCACTTCTCCAGCCCTACATGTTGTTCTACTTAACAAACTTTTTAAATGACTATATAATGTCCAATTGTCATTTTATCAGGACAATCACTATAAATAAAGATTTATTTAACTGCATATTAAAGGAAGTGTGGTATTAATTTTTTATCCATTAAAATTTATAAAAGATAAGTTTGTTTATGAAATAGTTTTCAACATACGCCTTATCTTTATTCACATTATCACAAAGGTCAGATGAAGGGTATTGAATTCATGGCTTTGTGGCTCTTAGGAGACTGGGAGCGACAGGTGCTTTCCCGAGGCCCCAGTACATGTGGGACACCCCTTATGTTGGATTTACTCTGCTGTCCACTTCTCTGCCTTTGCTTGTTTCGCACAGTTCTTACTCACTTTGAGTTCCTAACCCCAATGTCAATGGTTTGTGGCTAAATTTTGATCAAAGGTCCCTTTGGGGTCATCTGATTGGGCACTTCCCTAACTAAAACACACACACACACACACACACACACACACAAACACACACAAAGGAAACTAGACTTTGTCCTTCTTCTGAATGTGAATGTATGAAAATGTGATTCTAGGAACTTTGGCGGCCACTTTGGGGTACAGAGAAGCAAACAGAGGGGCCCATCCATAAGCTGGAAATTTCAAACAGAAAGTTGAAAACAAAACAAACAAAAAACTTGAATGTCTAACGGTGATGTCGGAAAAGTTCATGCATTAGCACTGTGGTTGCACAGCTTCAAGCACTGTGAGGGTAGGTTTTAAATGTCAACTTCCCACAATGTAGAATCACCAGGAGGAGTCTCAGTGAGGATTTTTTTAGATCAGGTGGCAGGTGGTCTATGGACACATCTACGGAGGATTATCTTAATTTGGGGCAGCACATTCTGTAGACAATGCCCTGCACTGTATAGAGGTAACAAAAGCAGCTGGGTATGCACAGCAAGCAGGCATCCTCGTTGATGATGTGACGAGCTATCTCTACCTCCTGCCTCTCTGGCTTTTCTGCGCCCATGGGCTGCAACCTGGAAGTGTAAGTCAAATAATCCATTTCCTCCCCGGTGTTGCTTTTTTTACAGGGCATTTTATCAAGGAAGTGAAAACAGGAAAGAAGACTTAAACAGGCTAAATAAACAGAGTAATGCTTTGTACGTCTTTCTACTTCAGTGTCTCCTTGCTTGTTTTCATTGATACAAGGTTGTATTGGAGGATGCTCAATGAACTTGAAATCCTAAAGGTGAAATTCCATGTACAATAATCTACAAAGGGGAAAGCATCTTTTGAGTCACCAGTTTTCCTAGAGACCCTAGAGTGGGAAGTGAATAACAACAAAAGCCCAGACTGTGTCTTAAGGTTTTAGTAACAAATTGACCTAAATCCCTGTGTTTTTATTCAGTGTATCAAAACCACAGTAAAGATAAGTACACACGTTTACCGCATTATTCAAGCATAACCTTTATTGCTGTTGACTTATTGTCATGGAATGAACCCAGCAGCATACACAGACCCTTCCACTGCTTTTGTTCAACGCTTCAGAGCTCTGTTCTAGATACGCGAGGCAGGAAGCTTCAATAAAGAAAGATTGATAAATGTAGTCAGTACTGCGGGGATGTGGGATTGAGTTATGGCCTGTGGGGTGGGGTGAGATCTGGTTTATTTCTTCCTATTCCCACTGAAAAGCAAACCTTTCGAATGTCACAGTATTTTAGAATAGCTCATAAGAAGGAAAAAAAAAAGAATCCTTTTGTTTTGGCAGCTTGGCGAGCGGCCTTGTTAAAAAAAAAAATCCCCAAAGTCCTCTAGGAAGCTGAAAATATGAGAATGATTTTCTAGTTCTAATATATCAATTCTTCCCCAAAGAAAATAAAAAAAGTATTTAAAAAAAAGCACAAATGAGCTGAAACCAAACTCCCTTGATGTTTCCCATAATTTTACTGAGCTTCTAAAAACCAGGGGCTTTATTAAGACCATGACAGATGGACAAATATAATTTAGGGAGATGAAATGAGCTGGATGTGATATGCCTCCAGTACTTAAAAAATCAGGAAATATCAAAATAATTGGGAAAACGAAGCATTGTAGACACCAGGCTGTTTTTCTGCGGAACAGCTGATAATCAGTTCTCAGAGTTCCAGATGTGGGTTTCCTTTAATAATAGAGTTAAAAATAGCACTTCTCATCCCCTTCTAATGATGATGGGCAAGCTCACTGCCAGCAGACATTGTGCAGGAGGGATGTGCCCACCATCCTCAAAAAAATATCCGCAGTGAGGTAAACACTTGGTCACCATGTCTTCAAATTCTCTGACCCTCTCCAAGTCAGCTGGTGCTAATGACGCGGTCTCCTGGGCTTCTGCCTTCCAGCTCACTCTGACTATGCTACATGTATGGCCGTCCATCACGCTTCCTCAGTAAAGAGTCCTCAGTGCAGTGTGATTGCTTGAGCATGGGTCTCAGAACTTCCTTGGTTAGCTCTGTCCCTTCCTCTGCATCCCTGTATATTTTTGTGAATTGAAAGATGGGCACCCGTGGGGATTTCAAATGTCTTTCTACAAATTGCTTCTTCGCTTTTTCTTTCCATGTGGGGAGACATTCTCACCCCTTACTGTAGTCGGGGTCCAGTGTGAATGGCACCGAGAAAGAGGCTGTCTGGGCCCCTCTGTGATGTCTGGTTGCTTCAGTAGCTCATCTGGTTTTCCATTTGTGGCCAGTGTGTGACCTGAGGTGTGAGAAGAATCCTTAGATCTTCGCGGCAGCTCTACAGACTCACTGGCTTTCTGGGCAGGTTCCGAGACGCTAAGGAGTTCCACTTACAAAATGTAGCTCTGACGTTCTGACCTCTTTCCTCCAAGCTCCCAAAAAGAGAGAGAAAGAAAGGCATTGGGAAGGCATTTTTTACAAATTAAGAGACCACATAAGCCGGGCGGTGGTGGCGCATGCCTTTAATTCCAGCACTCGGGAGGCAGAGGCAGGCGGATCTCTGGGAGTTCGATGCCAGCCTGGTCTACAAGAGCTAGTTCCGGGACAGGCACCAAAGCTACAGAGAAACCCTGCCTCGAAAAACCAAAAAAAGAAAGAAAGAAAGAAAGAAAGAAAGAAAGAAAGAAAGAAAGAAAGAAAGAAAGAAAGAAAGAAAGAAAGAAAGAAAAAACCACCTGTTTAAAGAAACAACGGCCGGTCGTTGATGGTGAAATCATACTCAGAAGACACAGGCTGAACCAACATAGTGCTTTGAGGTCCTCTGAAACACAAAGGCAAGAGAAGAAAACATGGCAAGACCCTCACAGAAGTTTTGTCCCAAATGAGGTATCTCTCCAGTTGGCTTTGTTTCCCATGGGTGACTGATCAGAACACACTCGGTGTGGCACGAGACAATAGTACAGACTTTTTTTTCTCTCCTATGGCCCTACTCCAATTTGCGTATCTTGCACCTGTGTGAATTAACTCTTCTTCTCCTGTTTAAACAAAAGAAAATATAGAAAAGAATTAATTTTATCCAAAAAGCAGTCAGCTGTCTGTAGCTGGCATTCATGACTGATATGTAAATGGTGGGTACACAGCATGCTGTTTAGAGGGGTGTAACGGAGGTGTGATGACGTGGACATCCCATCCGTGTGGCATAAATGTCTTTTCCTCCCAAGTGTGCGGGTGTTTGGTACAATATCAAGCAATGCGAAATCAGACATCTTCGTTGTTTTTTTTTTTAAAATAACTGCTTATTTTTCTCTCTTGTACTTTGATGTTTCTCTGTTACTGAATTCTTCCAATACATATAAGGCTTGCCTGGAAGCCACACATGATGCGTATTAGAACTTGAGTGTGCTTCAAGAACCCAGTTACAATGAGGGGTTGAAATTCGGCTTCTCCTAGGGGCTATTAAGTTAGTACGTTGATAGCAATTGTGATTGCACGTATGGGCTCAGGACCTCTGGAGGCCATAAGGTGCCATCAGTTGTGAGCTGCCCAACGTGGGTGTTGGGAACTGAATTCTGATCCTTTCCAAGAGCAGCAAGTGCTCTTAAACACCTAGCTGCCCTTCCTGCCCTACCAGTATCTCTTCTTTCTAATCTTAAATTAGCGTATACAGCATCCATCTTCACTACTGTTGTTGGCAACTTCAAACAAGCCCTGTTTTTGTTGGTGTATTTTTTCTGTGGTTTCTCCCCCACTGGTCCTCCTCATTCATGCTTCCCACATTCATGTCACGGGTGTCCTGATGTCCCCATCTCCCACTGAACACCACTTCCCCCTTCTGGGGTCTCCTTACTACTTTCACAGAGTATCATCACCCCCCCCATACCTTCCACCCATATAAATACGTGTAAACATCGTAGCTGTGTTTCACACCTGAGCTTAAACACAGAAGTCTTTTGTCTGAGTGCAGGCAGCCTCACTTATTAGACTTTTCAGATCCATCTATTTTCCTAAAAATATCATGATTTCATTTTTCTTTAGTGCCGAATAAAACTCCATTGTATATGTATGCCACATAGTCATTATCCATTCATCTGTCGGTGAGAATCTAGGCTGGTTCTATTTCCTTGTACTGTGAACAATGAAGCAATAAACATTATTGCAAAAGTGTCTTTGTGGTAGGACATGGGGCCCAGGAGGTGCACTGCTGGGTTTCGATTTTTCAAGAAACTTCCATATCAGTTTTCATACAGTCTGTGTACTCTCCAATCAGATGTGGATAAAAGCCCCTCCCTTCCCCACATTCTCATCAACATTTGCTGTTTCTCTTTCTTAGACGGTCACCATTCTGATTGGGGCGAGGCAGAATTTTCTTAAGTACTTTTAATTTGCATTTTCCTGATGACTAAGAGCCTTGAACACAATTCTAAATGCTTATTGGCTATTTGGATTTCTTCTCCTGGGAGTTGTGTGTTCATTTCCTTAGCCTTGCTGATTGCCATAGCTGTTTAATTGATGATTTTTTGTTTGCAATTCTTTATATAGACTAGATATTAAACCCTCTTCTGAAAAAAATCTGGAAAAGTCCTTCTCCCAGTCTATACACTGTCTGTTCACTCTGCTAACAGCTTACTTTGCTGAGCAGGATTTAAAAAAAATAATTTTACGGAATTCCATTTGCTAATTCTTGGAGTTGTTTATTGTGCTGTTCCTGTTCAGAAAGTTCTCGACTATGGCTTATATTTTTAATTACACTAATTGTGTGTGTGTGTGTGTGTGTGTGTGTGTGTGTGTGTGTGTGTGTGTATTTGTGGACGTCAGAGGACAATTTCACAGAAGTCAGTTTTCTCTTTTCACCGTGTGGACTTCTGTGATCAAAATAGCATGGTCAGGCTTGGTGACAAGCACCAAGCACCTTTCCCTGCTGGAGCATCTCACTGGCTCACTGCCCCTGTGCGAGTGCCTTAAATGTATTTCTTATACTTTCATCTAGCAGATTCAGTATTTCAGGCTTTAAATTGAGGTCTTGGATTTCTTTTACATATTTTTGTCCTTTTTTTTTAAAAAAAAAAAATAAAGGCTATTTAGATCGTTTACCTGGTCTTGGTTTAGCTTTGGTACTTATCTAAAAAAAATGTATTTTCCAGTTTTGTGGCATACAGGCTTTTGTAGTAAAATCTAATGATTCTCTGAATTTCCTCTATGTCTGTGGTTATGTCCCCCTTTCCATTTCTGATCTTATTTATTTGTGTGTTCTCTCTCTGCTGTTTAATTAGTTTGGATAGGGGTTTGTCGATCTTGTTGATTTTCTCCAAGAACCAACTTTTTGTTTCATTGATTCTTTGGACTTTTTTCTGTGTTTCTATTTTGTTGATTTCCACCCTCAATTTGATCCTACTGCACGTAGTGGCTTTGTGGGAGCCTAGGCAGTTTGGATGCTCACCTTACTAGACCTGGATGGAGGTGGGTGGTCCTTGGACTTCCCACAGGGCAGGGAACCCTGATTGTTCTTTGGGCTGAAGAGGGAGGGGGACTTGATTGGGGGAGGGGGAGGGAAATGAGAGGCGGTGGCGGGGAAGAGACAGAAATCTTTAATAAATAAATAAACGTTAAAAAAAACAAAGCAAGACAAAGCAAAAAAAATAAAGGTTAAGAAAGATGGTTCTAACTTTATTCTTCTATGGATAGATAACCAATTTTGGTAGCATCATTCCTTGAATGGTCTGTCTTTCTTTCAGTGTCTGTTTCTTAACAAGCTGTCGAAAATTAGTTGGAAGTCAGACTCTTTCATGATGTCACCGGGCTGAGAGACTTGTGACAGGGAAATCCATATGCAGCTTTGGAAATGGGGGAGGAGGGTGCTAAGTGACTTCACCAACAAAACCTTCACAAACAACAGAATGGGATAAAAGGATGCTGGGTATGTGCATACGTCTATACTAGCCCTGAGACCTCTTGCAATGCTGCTCTCACTGAACATGCTGGTCCTGTGAGGAGCATGCAAGGGACAAGATAGGCATGGATTAAATGCATCACATTAGCAGCATGCAATCATTAAATCCATCCTACACCAGCAACAATACTGCATCCAAAGCATCATACGCCAGCACTGTGCATGCATCAGATGCATCATCCACCAGCTGCGGGCATGCTCCCGTGGGGATTCAAGTGCAACACAGACATGATGGTTGCTTAAATCTAAATGTGAAACCAAACGTCAAAGTTGTGAAGCTCCCAGTTTTGTGTTCTCTCCCCTTCCCCCAATCTCAGACCAAAGGAAAGAAAGGGACAGTGTCAGATCCATGGTGATAACAGGAACCTCAGAATGGAAATGTACAGGAATGAGCTCCACCAGTTTCAGACATCCTCTATGTTCCAAAATGTTTGCTCACCAGAAACTACATCTTCCAGTGAGGCGTAACATCATCTCTTCTTCCATGCTTTCCATAGAAAACACCAAATCCCTGATAAATAAAAGTGTTTCATCTAAACAAAGGTCTCATCTCAGACCAACAATTAAGGGCAGAGATATTTAAGGCTTTCTGAAACACAAATACTAAGGCTTGTTTTCTCTATATATAGCATACCGGACCTCTCAGAGCTAAGGGCAGTCTCCCCAGCTAGTGTTAAAACTCACGACTTATTATTTCCCCATCTAGACAATGACAGCATCTCACTTGTCTCCAGCTGGGGAGAGTCCACTTTCCGATATATCGTTTTGTGCATTAAAAAAAAACAGCCATAGTCCACACATATAAATTGAATATATTCAGGAAGAATTCTTCAGTGGGTCCTAGAACTTCAATTGAAAAATATTTTAAATTCAGCATTTTCACTTTGCAAACCAGCTCCTAATAGACATTCTTTCTTGCTTTTTGATTTTTTTTTCAGAGTCTCACCACAAATTTTGTGTGTTCCTTCTATGTTTGACTCCAATTATTCTAAAACTTCTACAACCATGCTGAGATCTGGGAAGAATTCCAGGGGCCAGCAGCTCAGTCTTCCTGTTTTCCACTTGAAAAAGAACTGAATGAAGCCATTAGAGAAACGTGTGTGTGTGTGTGTGTGTGTGTGTGTGTGTGTGTGTGTGTGTGTGTGTATGGAGGAGTTCCATATCTGTGTTGGTGAAGAACCGACTGGTGATGGTGGACTGCACAGTTCAGTGCAGGCAGTCGTGAGGTACAGAAGGGCACTGTGGTATCCCAGTACCTTTGTATCCCGGTCCATTTATTCAGGTAGCCTGTGAGGGTTGGAGAATGAGAAGGGAAGGCTGAGGTTATCATTAATAAACATTAATCAAATACATCCAGAAGTTTAGATCCTTGCTGTGAGAATTCCTATGTCTATCCCAGCCCCTGTCAAAATGATAGACATGATCGCAGAAGTTTATGAAGTACATAGAGGACTCACTGCTAAGAGCCTGTGGCTCCGGGCAAACACACCCATGTGTTCTTTGGCTGAAACACCTCTAGACACTTTTCAAGAGTGAAACAAACCCCAGGCCTCTGTTGTTTTCTTCTAAGAGCTCTGTAGACCTGTTCCAACATGTGAACATACACGAGGAGGACTCACAGGAATACACACAAAACACATGTTGTGTATGTATAAATGTATACACATGTACCATGAATGATAAGCACGTATACACACACTCTCCTGCAAGTGCACAAACATTAATAAACTCATAGGAATATGCAGACAAGCATGCACACACACATATGCACACATACCCATAAATAGTACACAGACACCACTCACATTCGCCCTAAGCCTGGGAAAGAAGAGAGCTTCTTCCCCATTGTGATGATGATGGGTTTGTGGGTCACGGCAATGGATACAGCCTTTTGTGTGTATAAAAAGCTCACATTGGGGCTTGTTTCTCTGTTTGTTTTTATTCTTAATCAGACAAATGCCCTGTGGCTGCATCATAAGATATCCTGATGTGAGAGAAAGGAATGAAGAGCTAGAACAGAGCTCGCCAGGGAGACAGCCAGCACCCTGGACTCGGGCCAGCCTTTTTAAGCCACTGTGTTTCCTATTGTCCTGTCAAAATGCTTCTTCCGATTTAGTTTCGCTATTTCAGTTTGACAACTGTACATTTAAAAACATACACTTTGCATGCTTTTAAAACACAGTTATCCCAGTGTGCCTTGTGGCGCTTCAATATGCTATCTTCATCAGACCAAGGACACTCTACAGTCAAATATTGTAGCAAAAATATCTTTCTGCCAGCCTTTGCCAGTGAGGGCCGGATAACATAGGGGCTATTTGCGTTAGTCAGAAATGGTTTAATTGAAGGATGGCAGGCTGGCTTAGCAGGCACACTGCTGTGCTAGTACAGAGAGCTGGGACTTCAAGGGGGAGAAGAAAATGTCTCGGACGCCGGGGAAAGATGGGATGTGATTGTCTCTCAGGCTGCTAATGGACTCAGTTGATCCTCCCCGGATCAGCCTGCACTTTAACCTGATTTTATTTGACTTCTCCCAACTATACTAAGATGTACCAGGCAAACTTCTTCTCTGTTGGTCGGGTCAGGGTTTCATTTTTTCCCCCTCGTCTTTTTATATGATTCCTCCCGCCCAAAGCATAAGCAGCAAAAACACAAATAGACAAATGGAGCCGCGTCACAGGAAAGATCTGTGCAACAGAGGGGGAAGCCATCTACCGAGTGAAACTGTTTTTAAAGCAGCCTGTGCGTGGACTCCCACACCCATCGCCTGACATTGGAACCACCTTCTGCGTCCATAGCGCAGGTACAAAGACTCACAAATCTCCCCAGATTGTGGAAACAGAAATGGCCTCCACTGCTGCCATCTGGCCTGATCACATCTTCCTATCGGCCTTGGTGCCGTTTCACGTATTTTCTGGCTGGCTGTAAAGATGAATTCAGCCCGGGGATTTCATTTGGGCTGTTGGCAAAATAAAAGCAAAAAGATTGATTCCCTCCACACACGGTGTTTTCTGGGGCTGGTGAGGTCCTGTTTATTCGTGTGGTGCTTTGAATGTGAAATGTTCTCACAGGCTCAGATGTTTGGACACTTGGTCCCTGGCAGGTAACACTGTTTGGGGAGGCTATGGAACCTTTAGGAGGTGGAGGCTTAACGGAGGGAGTACGTCGCTGGGGGTGGGCTTTGAGGGTTTGGAGCCTTTCTTCCTGGGTGCTCTTTCTGTTTCATGTTCATGCACAAAGTTGTGACTGGTGAGCTTTATGCTCTGGGCCATGCCTTCCCTCCATTATGGTCTCTATCCCTCTGAAACCAGAAGCCAAAATAAACTCTTCCTTAAGCTGCTTTGGGTCACAGTGTTTTCTCACAGAAACAGAAAAGCAACTCACAAAACTCTCGGAGGAAACCTCCATCCCCGTCTCCCCACATTCTCCCAGCCCTGGGCAGGCCAGGTTGTTCCCTTAGCCGGTTCACCCACACTCCTGCATGCTGACCTCTGAGATAGAGCTCGCAATCGCAAATCCTGACATCACCCATAACTGGATGTCTTACTGGAACACCTCCATGTCGACACCTTGCAGAGGATGTCCTAGGTGGAACTCAGGGATCACAGGGGGAAGAGGAGGCAGAATGTCCTGGATGACAACAAGGAAAGAAGAGTAGTTCCCAGTCATGGTAAGGTAGTTGCACTGCTCACAGTGCTTGGATGGCAGGACCCAAGACTTATGCAAGCTCAAGCCAGGCAGAATCTTAGCATGGAGAGAGGAGGAGAGCCTGAAATCCTACCCATAGCTGAGGAGATATTGGCAACTGGTAGCTACTGGGAGAGAGAGTCGGTTTTCTGAAAGGATGTGTCCCTCGGTGGGTATTCACATTCCAGTGAAGGTCACACATCCCAGAATATGTGGGCAGTTCAAACTGTACACACAGGTTTTCAAAACGTAAAGTGGTAAAGGAAGGGGTATTTCTGGGAGGAGATGGAAGAGTTGTGAATATGATCAATATGCATTGTATGAGATTCTCAAAGAACCAATAAAAATGAGAAAAACACAAACATTTACAGCCCAGGAAACCTCAAACCTTTGCTGCTTTTACAAATGAGATGAAAGGCTTCAGCATCAAGTAAATTGTAACCGTTCAGGGGAGAAAATATCAAGGTAGCCACTGTAGTGTGCCCAGAGTCTCCCTTTGCAAAGCGGTCTCTGGGGAGACGTGACACAGTTTAGGCTCTGGAAGAGACCATCTTCTACTTTCTCATAGTCCGAATACATTGTAGCAAAGAGCCTCAGCGTAGGGCTTCCATGTGCTCTCAGTGTAATCAAGCCCTTCATCAGCAGGATACTGTCCCAATGCCAACCGCTCAAGCACCAGGAGGCATCCCTTTACAGAACAAGTGGTTGGCCTGGCTGCCTACGTCTGCCTCGCCCTGTTAATTTCATTTAGACACTCTCATTTTAGAAATGAACTCCCAATCATTTTTCCTTGGGCCAAACGTGAAACATTGAAATGGACAGAACATTGCAATGTCTGTGAAATGTACTAACCTTTGTTTGGATAATTATGTTTGAAATAGCAGGCAGTTCTCTTCTCTGGGCCACCAGGGACTGAACCTCCACGGAACACGTTAGAGAGCTATGAAGGTTTGTCCTGGCTGCCAAAGGAGGTCTGAGGACATGTGCTAACCATCTATTTAAAGAACTGTTTTGACAGCACACAACTCGGGTTCCCTGCCTTCATCCCCAGTTAAACGAAGAGCGGGAACAGTGAACACAGTCCTCTTGGGATCAACAGTAATTATATGTAACATTTACAAGACTCTACTAGCTTCTGGGGACAAACCGAAGCCCTCATGACTCTTTCTCTGTGCACAATACAAGACACGGGAAGAAATTTCTGGCTATTCATTTGATGAAGGCGTAGATGAGCCCATGGGCAGGATAGGACATAATCTGTAATAAGAGGGCTACGTCTGCTCTATTTTGGTGTTGTCTGAGTCATCAGTTATGACTCCCGCAGAGTTTTTGTGACTAATCTTTAATATTCTATCTCTTAGAGAAGAAACAACTCAGCAGAAACCATTCATTATTAAGCATTCTAGACCAATATCCATGTCAGCAGCTAGCCCATTTTGTACATAAAAACCTTATTAAGTCCTCGCCTGGAATTGTTACTTTGACTAAAGACCATTCCTGTATTTAATTTGAAAGTTGGTAACATCACATTTTAGTCATTTTCACTTGCACACAATACACTCACGCACACACACACACACACACACACACGCACACACACACACACACACGCACACCCCACTTCCTCTTCTCTCTACTTCCCTCTCTCGTTCCCCCTCCATACCAGAATCCTCTGTTCTACCAAAAGCAATCTACAAACTGCAGTTTCAATCACAGTGCCCACTCAGTTCTTTACAGAAATAGAAAAAAAAAACTAAAATTCATATGGATGCACAAAGAACCTGAGATATTCAGGGCAATCCTGAGCAATAGGAATACTCCTGGAAGCATCCCAAAACCTGATTTCAACTATATGGCAGATCCATAAAAATGAAAACCTAGATTTTGGAGGAGGGGACCTCTTTTTTATTATTAAAAATCACACTTATTATTGACTTATGTGTGTGCACATGCATTTACCACAGAACATGTTTGTGAAGAGCAGAGAAAAACCAGGGAAGTCAGTTCTCCTTCCACCATGTATGAGGATAAAACCCAGGTTGTTGGGCTTGGCCAGGGTGTTAGCCCGTTTCTTTGATTTTGTTCATTTTCTTCTCCTGTGAAATATGGTATTTCCCTCCCTTCCTATGCTCCTGAATGTAAATGAAGAATATATGCCATGTGTTCATCCTAAGTCTGTATATACAAAGAGTTCAATAAGGCTTGGGATGTAGCCCAATAGGTGGGGGGCTTGCCTAGCATGCACAAAGTCCTTGATTTGATCCCTGTAGTTATGGCTTTTGCTTATAATCCCAGAGCTCAAGTGGTAAAGGCAGGAGAATCAGGAGTTCAAGGTCATCCTTGGCTAATAGGGAGTTCATGGACAAAGACCTTAAGAGAGAGAGACAGAGAGATGTGGGGATATAAATAGATTTTCGGTGTTAATGTTATTGATAATGCAAGGAGGGCTTTCAGACAATCTAGGATAGATTCATAGATGACAGGTAACATCATCCTGCTTGACCTTAGGGGCCCAGGGAAGCAGGGGCTTAAAGGGTGGCTACAAGTGAAACCTTCTCACACATGTGTCTGTAGTAGCAGTCACCTGATAGACACAGGCGCCTTCAATCACCTTCGTAGCAAGAACATTAAGGATACAGTTGTGGAAAATTTGACTCACAAGAGAGTATCAAGCCAAAGAAAGCTTGGTTGCATTTACATTTTACAAAGTTTACCATAGAGAAAGTGTAGTAAATCCTCATCTATCTCAAAACCACTGGTTTATCTTAGCTTTTGTGTGTGGGTGTGTGTGCGCGTGCATGCACGCACTCTTGCACACATGTGGAAGGCAGATGACAACTTCAGGTATTATCCAAGGAGACATCCACACTGCTTTTTTTTTTTAAGGGAAGGCCTCTCATTGGTCCATAGCATACTGATAACGCTAAACTTACTGGCCAGTAAGCCCCAAGGATCCATCTATCTATCTCCACTTCCCTAGAGGTGAGATTACTGCCAAACACCTTCATGTCTGTTTTTGTTTTTTTTTTTTAAATCTTGGATCTAGGGATGGAACTCAAGTCCTCATCTTGAACAACTAGTACTTTCTAGTACTTTGCCAAGCAGCCCATCTTCCCAAACCAAAACCACCTCTCTGTATTGTAGCGTTTTGTGAGAGCGTGAGTATATCCTCCTTCCCTGTAATTTTTCGTTGGAAGCTGCTTGGTGTTTGTCTGCATCAGCTACTTTTCAAGACCATGACCTAAATACCTAGCAGAAAACCACTGAAGGAAGCATATTGGGACGAATGGTGGGGGGAGGCACAGTTGCAGGCGCCTCTGGCCTTAGGTATCACATGGTAGTGAACCACAGGGCAGAGAGTTTAGGACCAGAACCACAGTGTGGATGTCACTACTAAAGTTCCCTCACGCGGTGACTTACTTCTGCCAGTGGGGATTTACCGCCTTAAGGTTTTACAGCCTCCCAGAATATCACCCGCCATGGGAAATAAGCTTTCAAAGCATGGGGAGCCACTCAGATTTAAGCCATAACATTCACGTTTACCAATTCATTAAGGCATTTAGATTTCTGATGCTGAACGTTGGCTAGAACATGAGTTGTTTTTCCCCCCAGGAGGGAATCAGCATCTCCAAGGGTTTAGAAAGCAACGGGAAAGGAAAGCTAAGTCTGTCTAAACGCACAATCTGCTCATCTTCTGAGAGTCTGGGTGAACTTAACTGGCCTCTCACTCAACACCCTGGAGGACAAATGGCTTTTGAAACAGCAAGCCTGTGTTTCGTCGAGAGGAAAGCTAAGAACAAAGATACTGGACAGACAGACAGTACGCTTCTGTAACAGGTTCCTCTAGGCTCAGGAACCAGATAACAAGCAACACCCCATCTTGGTGGGTGTATCTGAGCGGCAGAGGGTGAAGGTGAGTTTGGAAGGGGTGGAGGAAGGGAGAGGCATGTGCCACATTCGGTCCCTCACCCATTTTATAAAGCTTTACGGGACTATGTCTGTGCCAATTCTTAGGTATAATTATTTGCAGATTTATTTATTTATTTAGAACAAGATCTCTTGTAGCCCAGACTGACCTCCAACACTTTATGTAACTGAGGATGACCTTGAACACCTGATCCTCCTGCCTTCATCTGCAACTGCTGGGATTACAGACATGAACCACCACGCCTGGTTTATTCAGTGTTGGAGGTGGAGCTCAGGGCTTTCTGTGCCAAACAATACACTCTGTACCCCCTGAGCTGTCACCATGGCCCACCTTTTATTTTGTAGCCTCAAGGAGAACGTTGTGACAGAGACCCACCTAGCCTGCAATAGACTTCATGCAGGTCCAACCTGCAGCCCACAATCCTTCCTGTGTCCCAGGAGAGCTGTAGATGTAGCCCAGAGCATTTGTAGATAACAAGCATTTTGCAGTGTCCAGAGTTTGGGCATCCCGGAGGCCCCTTAGTGTTGATCCTCTAGTAAACCTTATATGAAGCATCTAAGTATTTGTAATGCACTGCTTGGTACCAAATCTATTACTGTTCAAGAATAAATGTTTGAACCACTGAGACGGCTCTGTCTGTAAAGGAATTTTTTCCAATAAAGGCTCAATCCAGGGTTACTTATTGTCAGTGATGGCCTGAGCTTGGTCCTTAGGATTGGCTCTGTGGAAGGAGAGAACGGACTTGGAGAAGTTGTCCTCTGACTTCCTTCTGAGCACCATAGCTTGTAGCACACATGTGCACATATTACACACACACAAAGAAAGAGAGAGAGAGAGAGAGAGAGAGAGAGAGAGAGAGAGAGAGAGAGAGAGAGAGAGAGAGAATACTTGTATTCTTTTTTTAGAAGAATAATCCTTGGTGGGTGGAGAAAAGGTTCAATGGTTAAGATCACTTACCGCTCTTGTAAAGGCCCCAGGTTTGATTCCCAGCACCCACATGATGGCTCTATTAACTGCATTTCCAAGGGATTTGACGCCCTCTTCTGGCCTTTGTGGGCACTACATTGCATGTAATGCACAGACATTCACACAGGCAAGCTATCCATATGCTTAAAGTGATTGTCTTTTTTTTTAAATTTAAAGAATAGATTCTTGGTGCTTTGGTGGCTTTATCGACAGGATCTGATTACAGAAGAAGCCATCTTTTGAAGATGGAAGAATAAGTTAGTTGATTCACACAAACTTCTGGTTCTTAGGAATAGCCCTAACTTCCTGCATTGTGGGGATTTCCTCCATGTCCTTCAGTGCCTACTGACCCCCACCCTAAAGCATCACACTCACCCCGCCTCCCAACACATCCAGCCTCGCGATGTCTGCCCACACAGAAGACCGGTTCCATTTCCACTTTTAGATTCTAAGCAGCTTCCCAAGGCAGAGGGGTGAGCACACAGCAGTCAGGAGCAGCTCTGTCTTCTCAAATACTGCCATCCACTTAAGTGGTTGTTTGGCTTTAGAGAACAGAAAGCCGTTCCTCTCTAATTCACTTTCTGTTTACACAACAGGATCGACACTTCATCCTCTCATTCCAGCTTTGATTCTGCTTCAGAAATCAGATACCCAGCCGCAGGCAGCTATGGCGGCTCCCATTAGGGCCCCATGCTGGGGAATTCATTGCCACAAATACGCTTGATTTCCTGGGCTGCTAAGCCATTCTAACATCACCGCAAAACAGCATCATCAACAACAAAAGCGCTTATTTATGATGATATCTGGGAGAGCTTTCTGCTTTTCTTCTCCGATTTTCTCCCCTCAGGGTGTTTACATTGTAATTCTTTATAGACCGGGTGGCCGAGTTGTCGGAGCAATCATAAAAAGATCTCTGCCGCTGTAATTTGCTTCGTGGGAAGGCTGGCATCCAAGGAGCCTCACACGAACTGCTCTAATCTGGGCCACCTTGTTTCGTGATGAGTGTTTGGCTAAAGGAAACACAGCTCAGTTTCTAAGCCCGACTCTGGTGATGACTCTCAGGAGCAGGGAGTCGTCTCTCCTCAGCGTCCTCCTTCGCCCCACTCAGAACGCTGGAGCAGGTAGGAAGCCGTGCTCACGATTTCATACTAGGAATACTGCCTTGCATGAAATTCTCTCTAAAAGAAAGTGTGCACCTGGTTTTAATATAAAACCGTTAAGAGCCTGGGTGGAATGGCTCAGTGGTTAAGAGTTTGACTTCGAGCATGCACACTGGGCGCTCACATCTGCCTGTAATTCCAGTTCCAGGGGATCCAGCGCCCTCTTCTGACCTCTGCAGTCACTGCACTCACATGCACGTACCCATTCACAGATACATATACATAAATAAAAATAAATTATTTAAACACACATACACATCTCAGGCCAAACTAAACACATTTAAGGACATATTTTTTGCTCTACTTTGTTTCTAATACACATAAATAGAGTTTGTTATTTTCCAAAATGATACTGTCTTCTGTACACCACCAGTGACTTCTAGCTGCCTTCTTACCAGAGACAGACATGGAGATGTACTATGATCTATTATTCTAATTGCAGGTACTATAGATGGCATGTGCGGTTGGGGATAAGCATATGTTTGCTCTTTAGAGAGCATATTAAAACAGCCAATACAATTTTTTTTTGTTTTTTTGAGACAGGGTTTCTCTGTGGCTTTGGAGCCTGTCCTGGAACTAGCTCTGTAGACCAGGCTGGTCTCGAACTAACAGAGATCCGCCTGCCTCTGCCTCCCGAGTGCTGGGATTAAAGGCGTGCGCCACCACTGCCCGGCCAGCCAATACAAATTTTAACATCTCTGATTTCTGTAGTCACCAGTGGTCAGATGAAAACCTTGCTCTTTGGGCAGCTGTCTTAGTTAGGTTTCTATTGCCATAATAAATACAATGAGAAAAACCAACTTGGAAAGGAAAGGGTTTATTAGCTTTCCTATTCACATCATAGTCCAGCATGAAGGGAAGCCAAGGCAGGGGCTCAAAACAGGAACTGGAGCAGGGTCCACGGAGGAATTCCTCTTACTGTTTTGCTCCTCATGACTCAATCATCTTGCTTACTTTTTTATAGCACCCAGGACTACACTCCTAAGGATGACACCGTGTACCGTAAGCTGGGCCCTCCCATACTAAACACCAATCAAGAAAATGTCCCACAGACCAATTCCATGGCAGAATTTTGTCAATGGAGGTTCCCTCTTCCCAAAGGACTCTAGCGTGTGTCAAGCCAACCACCACATCAGACCTCCTATTTAAAACCTGGTCCACATAGATCTATTTCCCTTGTGTAATGAGCATTTTTGTTACTGTATCTATGAATCTTTGTGAATCAGAAAATGAACCTATACATGGCCACTGCCATACTTATTTCAATTTGTAAAAAGATCATGGTTTGGTCCTTGCCGTTGCTGTAGAGCTGGTGTCCTGCCAAGGTGTGGATTCTAAATTGTTGCTTCATGGTAGAAGCTAGATTTCTATGTATATGTATGTGACACATATGTAGAGATGGTGCCAGTTGTCTCTACTTTATATTCTGAACACATTTTATGTTTCCCAAGCATAAAGCTTAGGAGAATACAGTACAAAGCTGGTGCCCTCCAGACCAGAATTGTTAATAATGCTTATTTTGCCGAGGTTGTGTTCATGAGTGTTCTAAATTGTATGACTATCATATTAATACTAAGTTAATCATAGATGCCCTAATTTAACATACTGGCTCAAACAGTGCTGCTTTCAGTTCACCAGTCACCTAGGCAACACAACTCTAAACCTACTTTATTAGAAAAAAATGCTTTGTCTATTTGTATACAGGTGTAGCCTGTTGGCAAATTAGGCCATTCCTTAATATGAACTAAATTCAAATACATTTCCAAAAAGAAAATCAGGGAAACCCAATGGCCCTAGCACGCTGCTATCCATCTCACTGTTGGCCTTGTAATGCTGACTATGATGAAAGCGCCTAGTCTGATCCATCATGTGCTTCACTTCCAGAAAGTCCTGATATAGCTGCTCTGCCATGTTCTGAACCTTCAGTAACCAAAAGTGTGAGTATTTCTCTGAAGAATTTATAATCAAACTCATGGGACATGACTCTAATGAGTACTTATTTCTCAACCTACAATGTCTGTAAATATTTGCCATTGTTGGTTGTGTTCTGTATTTCTGTTGTAAAACTTTGAGGGTGTTTTAAAGTATAACTTCTAACAAAATGACCTGGGAAGTGTTCATTTGTTTGTTGGTTTTTCAAGATGGGATTTCACTGTACCACCATGGCTGTCCTGGAACTCACTCTGTAGACAAGACTGGCCTCAAACTTACAGAAGTTGCCTCTGCCTCCCAAGGACTCAGATTAAAGACATGCACCACCATAGCCTAGCCCTAATCAGTAATTTTTAGATGACAGGAAATCCTAAGAGCAGGGCACTCAGAGTTAAACTTGGGAATGGAACCAAGAACATTCTGTTCTATGATTCCTATCTGCTCTCTCTTATTCACTTAAATTTGGCGAGGATGGGTTTATTAACACCGATTCTTTGTCATCTGTCATTTCTCCCCCAGTGTAGGATCAGATGAGACCAACCAGGACAGATGTCATCTCCATGAAGAGTGATAGTCAATATCAAACCTTTAGGTGATTAATCAGAGAAAATTGTTGAGAGACAAGGGTGTGGGTGAATTGTCAGAATCAAAATAAAGTCATGCTTGGCATGGTGGTACACTCTTGTAATCTCAGCACACAGGAAACTGAGGCAGGAGGATTACCACAAAGGTGAAGCCAGCCTGGACTATGAAGACAAATCATTTCTGTACCAACAATTGACAAACACTTCAGTCGATTCTGGATCTTGATTCATGTCAGGGATGTTGCAATAAGCACGGGAAGTATCAAGCCATGTCTTCAACACCCCAGTTTTGTTTCCTTTGAATAAATACACAGCCATGGAACTGGATCATGAGGAAAACCTTTTCAGTTTTGCGAGGAGCCCCTACTCTGCTTCCATAAAATCAAAACTAATTCACCTCCCTCTTAGTAAAGTGAAAGCCTCCCCCCACTCCACATCCTTGCTATATTTTTATAGTACCAATTCTAACACATATGAGGTTTTAATTTACATTTCCCTAATCGTAAATGATGTTGAACATTTTTTCACATATCTCTTGTTACTTGTATGCACCACTCTGAAACAAAATTGCCTCTTCTAGTCCCTCGTCCATTTTTAAATTGGTTTATATGGTTTCTTACTGTTTTGAGTTCTTTGCATGTTGGGACAGCAATAATGAAATGAAAAATTTATGCAGTGCCCAGCGGAGAGAATGGAGAATTCCAAATAAATAAAGATACATTCTTACCTTCAGAATATCCAGCCTTACAGAGAGGACATATAAAAACAAAATACATAGTCCTTAACAAACAGTTGGAGATCCATATGGGCAGGTAAAAATTAAGAACAAGAAAAATACATTTTAGTTCTCCTTTGTATAAAAGGGATGGAAACTCTTTGTTGGAGTATTCCCTTCGGAAAATCTATTTGTGAATTTTCTCTGCTTCTTTGCATTGCCTGTGAATCTATTGAAAAATTTGTAAGTTTTTTTCTAACTTTCTAACCAAGCAAAGTTTTTATCAAGGACCTAGGAGACATCTCTGGGATGCAAACATCAAAGAAGTGAGCCACTGTAGGTAGGTACCTTGGTTCTACTGACATCCAACTCCAGACTGCACCATGTAAAGAGAGAACACAGTCGTGTTTGTCCTCAGATAAAGATAATTAGCAAACGCAGAGAGATACCTAAAATATCCAGTGAATTTATGAAGAACAATGTGAGACTGGGGTGCATCAGGTTTTCTAGCTTAGAGACTATCTGTCATCTTGTTTTCATACTGATTGATAGATGGATGGACAGCAGAGTGGACCTAGAACCTCACGCCGTGCCCAGCTCCCTTTTTCTTTTTTTTTCTTTACTAAGTTGTCCAGGTTGGTCTTGAACTTCATCTGTACCTGAGGCAGGCCAGGAACTACAGGCTGAGGTTGCTGAAGCAATCCTCCTGCCTCAGGTTCCAAGTAGATGTAATGGCAGACCTGTGTCTCCAGGCCCCGTTATCTTGAGCGCATGCATGTGTCCAACTGTACCAACTTGACTGTGGAAAGGTTGAGATATCTTTCTGTCTCTTTACTCTTGAATACGTCCTACAAGAAACACCACAGTCAATTGTTTCATGTCTCCTGTCTCCATGGGACGGTTTTCTTGGTGAGCAGACTAGACTTTCAGTTGTAGTTAGTGATGTTCCCCCAGGAGTTCTTGTGAGTTCTAGGAGACAGACAAACTCATGGAGAGTTTCAGCTCAGAACACCAACATAACCAGAGATACACACATCTTCTCAGTGATGTCCACAGCGTCCCCTCTCATCGCTCTGCAATGCTCAGAGGTGCAAGAGTGCAGAGCTCAATACTTCTGGATCCTATGCAATGACTCCTGTATGGGAAAATGAGATCTGTTGCTCCCCACTACATTCAGTGCAGCTCTATTCCATTACTATAGACAAGTGTCTTCTCCAGTTGCCTCTTAGTATCTGTGGGCAACTAAGCTCAAGTCTCATGTGTGTACATCCCCACAGGATTACCTGTAGGAAGGCTCTGCTTAACCATTTTATCCCTTCATTTGGGAGAATTTGAAAGTACCAAGGCTTATAAACTTAGAAAAAAGATCCGATGTTGTGTGGTGTTTTGGCTTTTGGGGAGACCCACCACTCAGTTCCCAAATAAATCACCCACAGAGGTGTATTAGTTATGAATGCCCAACCTTAGCTTGATTTTCTTATTTTATGCTATTCCAAATTCTTTTCCCATCTGGGATTTTAGCTTTCTTCTGTATATTTTCTTTACTTCTTTCTCCGTGGCTTGCTGTGTAGGTGGATGGGTGGCCCCAATGTCCTCCTCTCCTTTTTCTCTTTCAACCCATATTTCTTCTTCTATTTATACTCCCGGCCTGCTAGCCCCTCCTATTCTTGCTTGTGCCTTGTTATTGGCTATTCATGTCTCTATTAGGATCACCAGGTGTTTTAGACAGGCACAATAACATAGCTTCACAGAATTAAACAAATGCAGTTTAAACAAAAGCCATACACCTGAAAGTTTTATTCCCCAACAATCCGAGCTATTGTATTCCTCAAATGGTGTCAAGAAAGGAGGTATTTGCTTGGAGAGGTCCCAACTTCCTGTACTGGTCCTCAGGTTACTAAGTTGTCCAGGTTGGTCTTGAACTTCCTATTGTCCCAAATAGGAAGCCTGCTGAGCAAAAATCTGTTGTGAAGATCATGATACACCTTACAGAAGCTGGGGCTGGACTGCAAGCTCAGGAATCAGGAGTGGTACACACATCAATCACATAAAAGATGAAACCATCCAGACAGGATGAGGAGGGTCTCAAGGGGAAAACAAGAGAGGAGTTTTGTAGAGATTTAGACTTCAATTAAGTGTACTAAGGAAAGGGGCAGGAGAGATATCTCAGAGGTTAAGAGAACTTGCTGCTCTTGCAGAGGGCCCAAGTTTGGTTCTCAACACCCATATCAGGGGCTCATAAACACCCATAACTCCAGTTCCAAGAAATCTGACGCCCTCTTCTGACCTCTTTGGGAATTGCACTCATGCACAAGGCATACATACACATATATAAATAAAGATAAAGTCTTTACAAATCAGGGTTACTTAGTACAGATTCCACCAGGGAAGAAAAATAGGTCAAAAATGAGAAAACTGCATCATATTTAATTTTTGCAGCTTTTACATGGTCTATCCAGAAAGGAATTTTGCCAATCCTTCCCATCCTATAGGCTGTCTCTTTTCCCTAAGGATCAGGCCTTTGGCTATGCAGAAGCTTTTTAATTTCATATAATTGCATTTGTCAATTCAAGACACAAAGCTGTAAACAGTAGCAGTTTATCTCTGTGGTTTCAGCTAAAGGATGACAAGGGAACATGAATGGTGGCTTTCAACCTACCTGTCTCACAAACAGGAAGTAGAAAAGAGGGACTTCGAAAGACACAAGCCCACAAGACCTGGTAAATGACAGCTGTGGTCCATGGCCAGGAGAATGTCAGGCTTCTTAACTCTTCTTACTCTCCATAATTGGTTCCCAAGAGACAAGAGTCTTTGGACCATAGCTGCACTTGTACGTCTATGGGAAGTATTAAGTGCACACACAGTGCTTTGTGTGTCCCAGAGGGGTTAGTGATACACTATGACTCCAGATTACCATGGTAAGGACAGGGCCAACTCTCTGCCAATACCAGTCTTTCCTTGAGCCCACCAATAGAAGGAATGTTGACTGAAGCTTGATACACATCTGAAATTGCTGCTCCTAGGAATTTATGCCCCCATGGTAAACTTATTAATCTCTTTGTTTGCTCTTGGTTTCTCTTTCATTGTCTCTTTCTGTGTGTCCCTTTCTCTGTTATTCTCTGTCTCTTTCTTATCTTTGAGCTCTTTCTCACAGTCTCTTTCTCTTTTTCTATCTCGGTCTCTTCCTCCAACATGCACAAACATTGGTACATATACGTGTGTGTGTGTATAGATAGATAGATAGATAGGCAGATATATAGCTAGTTAACTGTACTGCCACTGGTTAACTGGAGAATCATCTTAGCCATTGGATGAGGAGACAATAAAATCACCAGGGGTATGGCCCCTAAGCTTGCCTATGATGGATTTTCTTATTTGGATTAACTGCGTTAAAAAAAAAAGACCCACCCTAAACATAGACAACACCATTTCATAGGCCCAATTTTTCACTGAGCGTAAAGGATAGAAGAAGCAAAAATGCATTTACCCTGTGCACTCCAATTCTTTCCTTGGATACAGTGTGACTCACTACCTCAAGTTCCTGCTAACCATATAACCTGACATGCAGCCCGAGAAAGAAGTATAGCAGGTAACTATCAATGTTGTGGCAGGCTTACTTTAATAATCATAGACTACAGTGACTGTTTTGTCTTTTGAAGATATATTTTTAAATTTACCTGTGTGGGAATGTATGTGCATGTGAATGCAGTATCTGCAGAGGCCAGCAGAGGGCGACAGATCTCCAAGAGCTGGAGTTACAAGAGGTTGTGATCCTCTCAATGTGGGTACTAGGAATAGAACCTGATACCTCTACAGAAGCAGTTACCCACATTTAACCTCTGAGCATTCATCGAAAACATCCCTCCTTCTATCTCTTATTCATTGATTTGGTTATTGGGTCTCAGAGCAGAAGAGAATGAAAAATCACAATCACCCTTTCAATATAGATAACGCCCATTTCTGCCACCCCCTAGGTGTGCTTATCATAACACAGGGTGACCAGTACCTATAACAAGCGCTAAATGCCTCACAAGCAGGTGGCCGGACTGCTATTCAAGAGTTCAGAATAGCCTGCAAAGCAAAGGCAGAGATTTCCCTAGAAACTGGATTCCACTCTTTTGTTTGCATTTCTGTTTCTGAACACCAGGAGCCTGGCTGTCAACCTGCTTACCCAGCATGATGGCATTCACAGCTTTTGTAGGAGACCCAGAATTGTCTGTGGCTCTCTGCCCACACTGAATGGCTTCTGCATAGCTGTCGCATGCCACATTAATAACGAAACTTTAAATACAATGGAATTATCAGCATTAATAGAATTTACCTTTTTACATATTTCGTATTCATAATTAATAGTCTTTGAACTTTAGGCACCTTACATGACATCACCAATATTTTTGCTACATTGACGTGCACCATTTATTATATTTCTAATCATAAATAACAATACTTTTAAAAGATATAAAAATATTACAAATCATGTAAAAATCCAACAGTAAATTGATTTAAAAATTTTTTGCTAAAAACCCTCTTTTAATGACAGCCCATGTTTTATGTTGGTCATTATATATGCTTGTTTATATTAAAAAATATTGACTTTAAAAAGCAAGCTTCCTAGTTTATTTTCAAAGTTTTCTATACGTGAGAGCACACACTGGCCCCTCCAACAGCTCCCTGAAAAGACACATAATAATCTGTAGGATGTTTTCATGGGCACTTAGCCTGAAGCTGTTGTGTAGAGGTTGTGTTCAAGACTGTCTGGAGCTTCCGCTTTCCCAGCATCCAGTTGAGTAAATTCTCCTCCACAGACTTTATATCAAGTGGGCTTTCGAAGAGAACCGTCCACCTGGCCAGTCAACCCCTCCATCTTCCTGCCAATTGGTTCAGAAACAGTTAGGTGGTCCATTTTGGTCACTGAGATGTGAGGAAAGACTCTCCCTTCTTTCTCCTTCCTGCAGATCATTGGAGAGACCTCCTGATCCCTCTAGGATCTCTGGGGATACAGTTTGAAGAGCCATGGGGAAGTGGCAGAGTAAAGCAAAGAAGCCCTGATTTCGAAGGGAATTTGTTTATGCCACTGTGTGATTCTTCTTTCAGTTTAAACACCATGTATTAATTATATAAAGTTACTGACAAGATTAGGGAAAAACCTACCCCACACAAGTGATGACTCACAGAAGCTGTATTCATGATGCTCTCATAGCTGGGTGTGGTGATGGCTATAATCTCATCAATTGGGGGCAGGAGGGAGGAGGCACAGAAGTTCAAGGCCAGTCTCGGATACATAGGGAGTTTGAAGCCAGCCTTGTTTACATGAGATCCTGCCTCAAAAACTATTACAGAGATGATATATAGATAGGTCGGTAGGTAGGTAGATAGACAGACAGACAGACAGACAGACAGATAGATAGATAGATAGATAGATAGATGATAGATAGACAGATGGATAATAGCATCATCCTCATTTCCCAGTGGCAAATTAAAATCCCAATTTGAGGTATATTATTTCCTACCAGTACAAAGTTCAAAAATATCTGACTATCATGAGAGGAATTATCTACAAAGCATCATCTTTTATATGACAAACTCTGCAAGGTGCCTTTGTCAAGGGAACTCAGTCTTCTCTCTAAAACCATTTTTCCCGAAACCCTTTGCAAGCACCCTACACACACAGTGTGCTTAATGGAATGAGGAGAATTACCAAGGTAACTTTAAGTTTTAAACCGTATTTCCCAGAATTCACCTCTTTTAATCAAACACACTCAGCTCTCTGTGGTGGAGCCAGGGTTTCTGAATCCTGTCTCCCCAGATGACTCTGGTTGGTTGCTGTTTGGGGGAACTCATTCACTGATTAGCATGGCCATTCATCGCTCAGGTCTGAACATTCATCATAACAAATCCCTTGTCCAGAGCTGTTAGTGTATTGAACAGAGCTTCTTCAGCAGAGCCAATCAAAACCTACAGGTCCAAAAAGGGCACTGGGAGAGCATTCACTCTGTTCTGCAGGGCAGATGCCTGATGTTCCAGGTAGCTACAGTCACATGACCAAAGAGGCAACATTAGTGGAGGAAGCCACAGCCAGAGAGACATGGAGATGGGCTATCGCAAAGATGAGGAGTTCTCAGACACTGTAAGTTGAGGAATATTTATGTATTTAACAGCAGATATTAATTGATGGGACCTGGTGAATTTTAGTCAAGACTCTGACTGGCCAAGACCCCAAACTCTCCAAGTTTATATCAGCAAAGAAAGAATTGGTGTTTATGTCTCTGGATACAGTCTTGCCTGGCAACAGTTTTAAATACATGTACACACTCATACACACAGGAACATACATATATATGTGTGCATGCATGTGCATACACATGTACACATTTATTTATGCATTTACACATGCACATACAGATGCATGTATGTGTTCACACAATACACACATGCACACATGCCAGTGCACACATGTGCACAACCATACCACAAACTTTGGTTAGGTTCCTCTCACCGCATAAATGCTTTTCTTTCTCTCTTCACTTGCATTGAACTCTATCATCATGGTCTAGTGGTTGATGCATGTGAATTGGCACATTTTTCATGCATGTGAATTGGCACATGTCTCCTGGCATTTGTCTCAAGCACTTCCATGTTTCAGGTGTCACTCAGAGGACTCAATAGCTCCACAATCATGAGACTTTTAACTATCCTCACTCCATTTTTCTCCCTCTGGACATATTGGTATGCATGTCATTCAATCTCTGATTTTTCTGCTGTCCTTTTTCCCAAATGTTCAAGTTATATCATCGCTTTGAGCAAAATTTTACTATCATTTATCTTGTGAATCTTTTATTAATGACATTTGCTATCACAATGTAGATCTCTTTTCTGGTATGTATATCATTTCTCCACTTGTCTTTTCTCCTCTTAAGCCCAACTTCTTCACACTGATTCCTTCAACCACCACTGTTTTTCAGGAGACACTCTTGTCTCTGAAGGTTGGCCATGCCCTCCTTCACTGTACCCCAGGCATTGCCACACAGTCATCCCACAATTGCTTCAGGAAACTTGGCATCCCTTATTTCTCCCGAGTGCTTGATAGTTTTTAGACAAAAAGTTTGCTTTGTGTAGAACAACTTATTTCTAGTATCTTCCCAGCCCATGGATTCTCAACCTTCCTAATACTGAGACCCTTTAACACAGCTCCTCATGTTGATAGATTCCAACTATAAAATTATTTTCATTGCTATATCATAACTGTAAATTTGGTATTGTGTTGAAATAGCAGCGGCGGGGCTGCGTCCCCAACACCCCGGCCGCTTGCACGGCTAGCTTTACCCGAAATAATTACATGGACACTGTATTCTTTTAAGCACTGCTTGGCCCATTAGCTTCAACCTCTTAACCCATTTCTAATCATCTATGTAGCACCATGAGGTGCGCTTACCGGGAAGATTCTAGCCTACGTCCATCTTGGTTCTGAGCTTCATCGAGAGTGCATCAGAGAGCAGAGCTATCCTGTCTGCCCGCGAGACAGGAGCATGGCTTCTCTCTCTGAGGCGTCTGGCTCTGAGCGGAGCTGCATGCTTTCTCACCTCACTTCGTCTTCCCGCCAGCATTTTGTTCTGTTTACTCCACCCACCTATGTTCCTACCTATCAGGGCCAAGGCAGTTTATTTAACCAATGAAATCAACAGATTGATATATGACACTCCCACATCAGTATTGTTATGAATTGTGATATAAATATTGTCTCTGTTTTCTAATGCTGTTAGGAAACTCCTATGAAAGGGCCATTTGACCCTCAAAGGGGTTGTAATCAACAGGTTGAGAACCACTGTCCTAGCCAGAGGCGGGATACCTTCCGTTCCTAACTGATCATTCTTATATCTCTCCCTGTAAGTGGAGACTGCTTGTTCATTTTCCAAATGCTCAGACCTAAATAATCACATAGAAACTACATTAATTACTGATATAGGTAGGGCTTCTGTCTATGTGTTAATTTCATTGGTTAATAAAGAAACTGCCTTGGCCCTTTGATAGGACAGAACATAGGTGGGTGGAGTATACAGAACAGAATGCTGGGAAGAAGGGAAGTGAAGCAGACGCTATAGCTCTCCTCTCCAAGATGGACGCAGGTTAACATCCTTTCTGGTAAGCCACCATCTCGTGGTGCTACACAGATTATTAGAAATGGGTTAATCAAGATATGAGAGATAGCCAATAAGAGGCTAGAACTAATGGGCCAAGCAGTGTTTAAAAGAATACAGTTTCCATGTAATTATTTCGGGTAAAGCTAGCTGGGAGCCGGGCTGCATAGCGCCGCCGCTCCTTTCTACAAATCACAACACTGTTTTGGCCAATAGTTTAGGCATGTTCCTAGCTAGCTCTTACATCTTCAATTAACCCATTTCTAGCAATCTGTGTATCACCACGAGGCTATGGCCTACCAATAAGGTTCCAGCATCCTTCTCCTTTGGCAGCTACATGGCATCTGCCTTGACTCTGTCTACTTTATCTGCATCTCTTCCAGCCTGGCTATATTCTGCCCTGCCATAGGCCAAAGCAGCTTCTTTATTAGCCAATGGTAATAAAACATGATAGCATACAGAGGGGAATCCTACATCATCTCTCCTTATCTGCTAAATAAAAAGGAAGGGGTTAACTTGAACATAGTAAAATTAAATATACAAAACCAATATCAAACAAGAATTACAGTTACAGTATTTCATTGTGAGTATAAAATTTCATACCTAATTTATTTTTATCATAACTAAAAAAACTATAACTATATGTCTTCATCTCTATCAGAGACTCCAGAAGGATATGATATTACCTAAGTAACAGGAAGTACATTTTAAGAAACTTCCAGGGCTGGAGAGATGGCTCAGAGGTTAAGAGCATTGCCTGCTCTTCCAAAGGTCCTGAGTTCAATTCCCAGCAACCACATGGTGGCTCACAACCATCTGTAATGAAGTCTGGTGCCCTCTTCTGGCCTTCAGGCATATACACAAGACAATATTGTATGCATAATAAATAAATAAAATATAAAAATATATATATATATAAAAAGAAACTTCCAAAACTCTAGGAAAGACAGAGACATCTCGCTGCCTGGATAGTCACCCAAAGTTTTTCTATAATATTGGGGCATCCATCTTCTGCCTACAGGCCTATAGTATCTGTCAGACTTTTCCACAAAGCAGGAAATTTGAAAGACTGTTTTGCTTATATTGGTACTTTGTCAGTAACTTTCTTCTGTGTACTGCAGAATGTCTGGAAGACTCTTTCATAAAGCAGGAACCCTGAAGGACTGTCTCACCTTCTTTAGGCAAGCTCAGCAGTCGTTTTTCCTGTGGGTCCTGCATGTCCAGTTCATACTCATACCATCAAGCAGTCCAGGCAAGAGCAGTTTCTTGCCCAAATGGCTAGCAAGCTCCATAGGGAACCTCTTCAATGCCCATCATACCTCATGTTCATCAGCCTGTAAGCTTCCTGAGCCTTGGACTCATGCTGTCAAAGTGGAGGTACTGTCCCTTACATCCCAAAAGGCTGCTGTGCCCATGATTAATTGAAATGACCAGTGTAAAGAGTTGCTGGGAGACCAGGAACCTGAGTCTTATTCTACAAGTTGAATTATTTTTCTTGTTTCCTCATTGCTTACACAGAAAACAGTTGAAAGGAATTTTTTAATGAACTCTGAAAATACTTTTATGTTTGTCTTCAAACAACCTTCAATTCAAGAGAAGAAATATTTTAGGGTTTATTGTTATGTTTTATGTGTATGGGTATTTTACCTGCTTGTATGTCTATGCAGTGTATGCATGCAATATCCATGGAGGCTGGAAGGGAGCATCATATCCCCTGAGACTGGAGTTACAGATGGTTGTGAGTCACCATGTGGGTGCTGAGAATTGAACTTGGGTCCTTTGGAAAAAGAGCCAGTGCTTTTAACTACTGAGCCATCTCTTTAACCCTAAAGAAATATTTCAAAAGTACTAAGCGATGTGTTTAAAAATGATAACAGGAGTTACAGTAAACACAACACTCCTCGTAGTAGTATAATGAGGATTCAGAGCCTGTGGTCGCTGTGTTTAGATACGCTCTGCTATGTACAGTCTATACAGGACATTCACACAGACACGGTCACAGATCTAAAGTCACTTTGAAATATGTCAATAGCAACATGAAACAGAAGGGCACTGAGTTTTAAATGAATCATGAGATGAAAATATGGATTCAAAATCAGAAGGAAAAGAGGTAAGCTCTTAGGATTTATAACTTGGTCCCACTTCTTGACTCATGGCTCTACTTCCTGGGTGTGGATGACTACAATGTCAACTGGCTACATGGCATGTCAACTGCCATGCCTCCCCTGCCAAGATGGCATCTATTCCTTAGAAGAGTCAAAATAATCCCTTTTCATCTTTAAGTTGCTTTTGGTCATGGTATTTTATCAGAAGGATAAAAAGAAACTAATGCAATCAATGCCTATTATTAGTGAGAAAAAAGAAAAAAAAACAATAGACAGTAACTTCCAAATCACCCTATAATTTATGCTTCACACTTTTAGCCAATGATAAGAGAATGGGAATAGAATTCATGCCTTGGAACTTCTTAGGAGTTTTCCCAGTATCTGCCGAGGATGCAGCACTGAACCTCTTCAGAGTCTCTGCACATCTCCTTCCAAAGTGCATTTACCAATGATCAGGCTCTCTTTTGGAACGTTATTCTAAACCACAGAGGTCGGATGATCTCATAGGAAAAGGGAGTGTGACACAGATTTCCCTCTTTAGTTTGCACACTGCTGATGGTCTCAAGGGCCTTAGAGATTATTTTTAATATTACCATATCTGTGGCTGAAGATCGATCATCCACACCTTTATTTCTTTTATTCAAATTGCTGTCAGATATCGAGGTGAAGCAAAAATTTATTTGCAGCACTCTCTTAGTGGAATGTGCAGCATTTTATTCTTATCTTGATAAATTACTGGCATTTAAAAGCCAGCAGATAAGAGATAAGCTTCCAGAATGGCCACAAAAGCAATGAGAACCGGTGAGTGTCAAAAGCAATTTTATCGGAACCGAAAACTAATCAATTATAGTAATCACGATGAGAATTCACAAACGGTGGGATTTGTGGCATTTGAGCTGGCCTGTCTCCATGCCTGCTCTCTGAGCACTGGGATACCCTGGAGAACCATCAACCTTAAAGGCGCAGTAGAGGAGACAACCATCATTGGCCAAGGTGTGCATTTACACTGGGAACCAAGCATGCTTTGATGTCCTGAAGTTGACCTCTTAAATTTTTTTAACTTTAATTTTTTATTCATTTTACATCCTAAACACAGACTTCTTGAGGTTTTTGGTGATAAGTTTTTAACTGCTTCTTGGTGAAGGAAGTTTGGCTGGGCAATGGGGCAAGTGTATAAACACTGGATACACACGCAGCATGCTCAAATGCAGAAAAAAAAGCCTAGTATTCCAGAAACATGGCCAAGCTGGAAACCTTTAACGTCTTATTTTGGTTTTTCTCTAACCCCATGGACCTGCCAACTCCCTGCTCCGAAAGTGATGACATGGAGGGAAAGAAAGGGAGAGCCACCCCCATGTCCAGTTTCTATCATCAGCCAGACAAAGATAGAGCCACGGTGGAAATAGCCTGCAGGCAGGAATAAAATGAAGCCTGTTGGTTTAACTTTTACATGTGTATTACATGTGTGAATATTTTGCTTTCATATGTTTCATATATTATTGTTTTATACAAGCCTGGGGCCTGGGGAGTCGGATGAGGGATTGGATCCCCTGCAACAGAAGTTATGAATGGTTGTGAGTTCAAGTGAGGATGCTGGGAACTGAACTCAGGTCCTCAGCAAGAGGACTTTTAACTGCTGGCTCTCTCTCCAGCCCCTGTTGGATTAATTGTAATACAGTATTTCCATTGTTCTGTCAGCTTTATAAATATGAATGCAAATTGCTTAATTTTAGAAATTTCCATATACATGTTGAACTTCGTTATATCTCTTTGAATATGCCATTATACAAATTGAATATAAATTATAACATCCATAATAATTTAAGTGACAAATTTTCCTTAATGGCATTAGATAGCTAGTTAAAACATTATGCTAAGCAGAGCCTGGTGACACACCCGAAATCCCAGCACTTGGGAGGTTGAGACAGTTTCTAGCCTGGGACACCCAGTGAGATCCTGTATCAAGAGAAAACAAACAATCAAAAGCACCATCTAAAGTCAAAGGAGAGCCATAGACGAGGACACAGTGTGTATATTAGAACTCACGATGGTGGTTTCTCTTATTGTGTGACAGTAGCTTCCATTTCTAGATTACAGGGCACTCTGACAACACTCACCATGTATCTCCCCTGTGAGTAGACAGAAACATCTGTCTAAATGAGGTTCTTAGGGTGCACATGCCATAGTCTTTGCAGATGTCACTTGAATGTTGAATATCTCGTTCCTAGTTTGTACTGGGTCATGTATAGGTGCATTTCTGCAGGCCCATATCTGAACCAACGTCTTTGGTCCCCAAAGAACCAGGAATGAGGGTGAATGCACAGTAAACACATGCTTTGTTGGTGTTTATACTCCAGTGTGAATGCAAAATGCCCATAGAGATGATCATCTTTGCCTTCTTGCCTCCAAGTGTAGTGTTGCATATATTTCAGCAGGGGAACACTGAGACACTGTGATGTGTCCTATGTCTTCTGAGAATGTTACAGAAACCGTGGCCACTCCAACTTGGTAGACAGTCCTTAGTTTTTCTTTGAAGTTCCCTTTGTTGTAGGACTAACTAGGGGTCAGGGTTCACACTGATTAACCATTCTGTGGTCCCAACAGGTGAAGATGGAAACTCTGATTGGCCAGTCCACATGGCCTCTTCTTCACCCACAGAACACAGAATAAAGAAAAAGCTTCAGTCCCAGTTGTTCAATCCTGTGTTCTTGTTCTGATTCCATTCAATTGGAGTTAAAGCTGGGGATGCTGCAAGCCACGAAAATAGGGGAATGACAGAGAACAAAGATAGGGAGGAGCCACATCCCCAAAGTCCTGGGGACCCAGCTTTCCCTCCAGTTATCTGATGTTTTGAGTTCCTTTAACTGGACTGAACAACTTCTACTGTCTGCAGGCACACTGTTCAGCATGGCAGTCTAGGCTCTCCATAGAGGGCTCGTCTTTTGTCACTACAGGTCAGTGTTTTCGTTAAGGTTGCTTTTGCTGTGACAAGACACCATGATCATGACAACTCTTTTAAAGGAAAGCATCTCACTGGGGTTGGCCTACAGTTTCAGAGCCTTAGTCCATTGTCATCATGGCGGCATGTAGGCAGACATGGTGCTGGAGAAGGAGTTGAGAGTTTTATATCTTGATATGTAGGCAACAGGAAGTGGTCTGTCTCACTGGGTGTGACTTGAGCATATATGAGACCTTAAAGCCCGCCTTCACAGTGACATACTTTCTCCAACAAGACCACAACTATTCCAATAAGGCCACATCTCCTAATAGTGCCCCTGCCTTTGGGGGTCAGTTTCTTTCAAATCACCACACTCAGGCCTGACCTTCAATGGATCTATATTCCAAAAAAGCACCTCCAGCCACGTTAGGATCCACTTTACATTCTACTCCTTAAAGACACATGTTGGTACAGAGATCACCCTGGCAGGAGAGATCATATTCTAGAGAGATTGGTACCCGTTGCTTTGACTGTCAGACTAATGGAGACAAGAGACCCCAAAGGCTTAAAATTTTCCCAGAATCCCATGCTGGGGGCAGGGAGGGCTGAAGCCCCAGTGCCAGCCAGAGGAGGAATTTGCTTCCCAGAGGGGATTTCACAGTTGTGACAAAATATCAGTCCACCTTCCAGGACGGAAGAGAAGCCCAGACATGGATAGATCAGTGATGGACGGGCTCACACCTTGGCCGGGACTGTTTTACTTATGCATACCTCTTGCCTTCTCGTTACCCCGAAGCCTCTTATTAATGCCCCTAAAACACCTAACCTTCTTGTTTGTGCCTCTTCCCTATGTGACCATCTTGAATAAATCTCTTTTCTCTGCTCCTACTATTTCTAGAGTTTTTATTGGCGTATGGGAAACAGCAGCCCAGTCTGCTAGCCAGGCTTCGACCCCCACGGACTCAGGAATCATGGTGGACATTCTTTTTCCCCCTTGCTCCACATGAACCCATCAACAGCAGCCATTGAATTGAAGCTGCTGAATTTCTCTCCAGAACACAGGAGGGTAATTTAGGGACCAGCTCCCAGCATCCCTCCAGGCAGAGAGTTTTATTTCTCCTCAGACAGTACATTCATCTCAAGAACTTCCTTCTTACTGTACTCTGGTGGACCAAGTTTGGAAAGGAGACAGTTCCCTGGGGCTAGAAGGGCTCTAAAATGTTAATGACCCTTTATGAGCCTTTTAGTACCTCATTAGCACTTGGTCCAGCTGATACTGGAAGCCTGGGAACTTAATTACTTCCGAGACAAGTTGGCCATCAGAATCTTCCAGAAGCAGCCCCAGTGTTTTATTTATTTCTCTCTAAGAGTGAGAAAACTCAGCCCCATGCTAATGAGGCCTGATTGGCTTCAGATGTTCCAGAGATGGATTCTCCTTGGCAAACAATCCCGGCTTCTAATCACATCAAAGTCCAACCTCATCCTACAGCCATAGAGAGACTCTCAGAGGATAATCGCACCCAGGAAATTGCACTTTTCTTTCTGTTTCCAAAGAAATTTAGGGAGAAGAAAACATGCTTTATAGGTGATGAGGTGGAAGATGTGTTTTGAAAACTTAGGGGAAAAAGCTTTTGTTCTGTTAAGCAGGAACATAGCTTCTCCTACAGGCATTGACCAATGGGCATCCTGGAATAAGACTTGCTTTGGCAACTATATAGGCACTGTTTTAAATATATCGTGTGTGTGTGTGTGTGTGTGTGTGTGTGTGTGTGTGTGTGTTGTTGTTGCTGCTGCTGCTACTGCTGCTGCTGCGATGGGGGTCTGGCCTGGAACTCTCTTGACTGTTTGACCCCAGCCTCTGGAGTAGGGGTAGCATAAAAATCAACACACCCAGCCCTATCTCTTACTGTATGATTATTATCTAGGGTGTGTTCCTCAGTTCCTGTGGATGAAAGTGAACTGATGCTCAGTTTCAAGTCTACAATAGCTCACAGGCCATTGTCTTCCACATCCATACTGTCAGATCAATAAAGCAAAACATTCAGAGAACAGAGGAGGAATCTTTGTTGGTTAAAGGATCCTTCTACTATGCAATGTCTTCTAGACCCCATAGGGAAGCAGCATCCGCAAAATCTCAACAGTAAGGTCATCTAAAGAAGACCGATGGGCACACTGACTATACCAGTGGATGTTCCAATGAGCTTAAGAGACGTCTCACAAGGCCCCACCCCTAGATAAGAGGTTCAGGCTAGCAATGGCTGCTGAGAAAGGGAGGGTCATGTTCTCTAGGATGAGAGTCCTGATAAGTTATCCAGTCGCAAATGGTCAACCCTAGATTCTTGTACATAAAAGCGACACTAAATAAACTCTCTAGGTTGTGTGTGATATATATGCTCTTCATCTTCTCTTACATTATGACAACACTTGTGAGAGCTAAAATTGCATTTTAAGTTTTAACTGCTGTGCCCAAGAGAGCCATGAATCAAAATCCTCTGGTCTGCAAGCCCCTTGCCCAAGAACAGATAGTTCCTGAAATGCTGGAGGCTATTGTTATAGGAGATAACTAACCATGTGTTTTCATTCCCCTAAACAAGTTTGGTTGACCCATCTGCACCGGATGTGCTTGATCACATGTGGGCAGGAGGTTCAGGGCAGGAAATACATCAGCATGTGTGCCTGCCCCTGATTGGATGTAGACAGGAAATACAGCAGATTGTTCATTTGCCCCTGATTGGATCTGATGGGAAATACTTAAGCAGCTACCAACTGTAACTTGGGACCATTTTTCTGGAAACCCAGAGATGAGCCTGGCCAGAGCCCATCTACCTGGCCAGGATTTAATTAAAACTTGCTTTAAGTTTGGCTTTAAATTGTGGTAGTGGTCTTATTCTCAACTGGTAGGATTAACACGCCCCCACAAATACCCTTTTACTATTAAGACTCTCCTGGAAGGGTCCCTGGCTGGAATGGTTGCTCTTCACTGTCAACATGACTATAGGTAGGCATAGCTATGAGAGAGTTCCAGAGAGATTAACTCCCTGGATGTGGGCAACGCCAGCCCCTGGTATGGGATCTCGGACCAAATGATAAGGAAAACTCGGGAAAGCCAGATGAGCACCAGCTTCATTTCTCTGCTTTCTGACTCTGGATGCAATAGGATCCGCTGCTTCACCCACCTGTAATCATACCTTCCCCCGCCCTGGTGGACCATAACCTGGAATTCTGAGTAAAAATAGACTCTTCCTTAAGACGCTTTTGTCAGGCAACAGGAAAAATAGCAAAGGCAGTTGCTGAGTCAGGACAAGCCCATGTTCAAAACACACACTACCCTCCTCCGTCCTGCAGCCTTGGTGGGAATCCCATGAAGGGAGAGTGTGGTTGCCTGGGTCATCCACCTCATTCTCGATGTTCTGGCCTGTGCCTTGTGGCTACCTGAGCTTAATCGGACGATGTCACAGTGAAGCTTGACTCAATGCAACCCATAGCCCAACTAGTGGTTAGCTGGAGGACAAGAGACCATAAAGGGACATCTTGGTGTGATATCTTCCCTTAGCACCCTGGTCCCCTCCTGCACAGGCAGAGAGAGAGACAGAGAGAGCAAAGTCACTACCTGAGAAGATAAGCGAACACAGAGGAATGGAGCCACACAGAGGTACACATGGCAGAAGGAACAGGTTCTGTGGGGGTTACTTCATGACAGCTTCTGGGCTGTGCACAGCAGGCAAATCTCAGCAGCTAACCTCTTCCCTCATACTCTCTCACCCTAGCCTAAACTCTATACCTTTGTACTTGTGAGTTTACTGATATCTCAGGACCACCACACACCCTGTCCCCTCCTTTGATTGGCCCTGTCCCCTCCCTTGATTGTCCTTGACCCCTCTCTTGAAAGCCCTAGCTCCAGGTGTTGGTTTAGCTAGCACCAAGGAGCTACTTGAGTCTCTTCCCCTGTGTCCCCTCCCTATCCAGTAGCACAGGACCAGCTGCCTGCTCCTCCCTGTCACCAATGCCATTTTGTTTTATTTTCATCACATCACATTCTGAGGACTCTGGCACTATTTTCTCTTTAGCATAGGACCTCACGGGGAAGACATCTACTGGGAGGCTGAAGAGTTGAGTCAGGACCTCAGACACTGATGGGGACAGGAGTGAGTGGAAACAGCAGGAAAACTAGCAAGATGGCTTGGTAAAGGCACTTGCTACAGAGCCTGAAGTCCAACTTTGATCCCCTGGGTGGAAGAAGGGGAAAATAGACTCTTGCAAATTGTTCTCTAGGCCAGGCAGTGGTGGCGCACGCCTTTAATCCCAGCACTCGGGAGGCAGAGACAGGCGGATTTCTGTGAGTTCGAGGCCACCCTGGTCTAAAAGAGCTAGTTCCAGGACAGGCTCTAAAGCTACAGAGAAACCTTGTCTCGAAAGAAGAAGAAGAAGAAGAAGGAGGAGGAGGAGGAGGAGGAGGAGGAGGAGGAGGAGGAGGAGGAGGAGGAGGAGGAGGAGAAAGAGGAGGAAGAGGAGAAAGAGGAGGAGGAGGAGGAGAGGAAGAAGAAGATTGCTCTCTGACCTCTATGCATGCCTGCTTGCACATATGCCCTCGTGGCACACACACACACACATACACACACACACACACACTATATATATATATATATATATTCCTAAAACAGGTGGATGATAGAATGTCTATGATGGGAGGAACAAATGAAGGAGGGTAGCTCCACCAGTCACTGAATCAAGTGGTCACAATTATGTGTGTGGCAAAATAATTGAGAATGACCATGCGTCTCATAAAATACAATGTACATAAGCAAGGAGGTGGGTGTGTCAGCTCGCTTGAGGCAGGCATTCCACACCGTGTAGCTACAACAGATACCTCAGTGAACCCCAAAACATTGTCATTGCCAGCAGTGGCTCACACTTAGCATCCTCGCCCTTGGGAGTCTGAGGCAGGGGGAATGCTGAGAGTTCAAGGTGAAGCTGAGCAATACAGTGAGGCTCTGTTTCTAAAAAATAAAATAACAATCATAATCAAAATAAAGAAGAGGTTCCCCTGTATAGCTTTAGGAATTAGTGCTCAGTATCAGTATCTCTGGAGATTCAGTGTTGCCAAAATTAGACTCAGCTTCAGCCATGGGGGGAGGGTAGGGAGGAGTCAGGAGAAATACCCAAATGTGTAAAATAAAATAATAATAACAATTGTTATGAATAATTATATATGGCCACTCTGTAGTGATCAGTGTTTACATCGCTAACTCTATGATTTAGCTAAAGTAGGAGTTAGAGAAGTTCTTTATGCGTGTCTCGAAGCCCTCTTCCTTATGCTCGACTGTAGATGTGATGCCGAGGGCACAGCAGCTGTCTTGGTACCACAAAGCAACAAATAGGAGCGAAAGGCCATGAGAGTCTAAAGGGGTCTGATCTTGATATCACAAGACGGAATGTCTTCTCCAAGAGATTAACCTTTCACTGACCGAGGCCAATCAATCTGCCCTGCCAATTTTAATGACCATAATTCTTTGCTGTTAGAAACAGAAACATTCCTAACTGAGGAAGGCTAGCTAAGGACAAGGACGAACGACAGCAGGTGCCAATCTCCTAAAGGCATGGAGACGCTCAGGACAGTGGGAAGAGGAGAGTGTTAGGCACTCTGAAAACCCAGACAGGCTATGGAGGGAGAAGGCGGTGCAGAGGAGGCGCGTTCTGTGTCTCTGCGCATGTGCGAGAGTGTGTGGCTGCCTTACCGTAAACCACAGACAACATCTAAAGCAAAGACAGCTGTGAATTGCGCCCCTTTCCCGGTGGAAGTCAAAGTGAACTTTAATGTATTTAAATCAAAATCCTGTATCTCTCTCTACTAAATCCCGATGCACTTTTGATAGCATAAAAAATAAAATAAATCAGCCTCTGGCTGCTGCTGCCGTCTGACTGACTCTGTATCTTCCTAGGTTTTCACTTCATTTTATAATCTTTCCCTACGAACTCCTCCCCGATCTGGGCCTTATTGTAAAGAAATAGATGTGAGAAGAGTGTCTTGTTAAAAAATAATAACCGTGTGGCCTCTGGCAGCCGGAAATGCAACGCGCACAGTGACTCCTCATTCTTGATCTCCACTGCTGTCATCGCTGCGGTTTAATTCTTCAAAGGGTTGCGCTAATTGTTGGCTCTGGTGTTGAAAGGGAACAGTTTCTACCCAGAATGTGTTGTGAGTTTTAATAGCGTGAGACGCAGGACTGGCAGGGGGTTTGACTGGCTCACAATTCTAACGGCCCGGTCATCTCCGGTGAAAATACCCGTTACATTTGCTTTTGAAGGTCACAGATTCATGAATCTGGGCCGACTGAGGGTCGGATGTGATGGATACTGAACAAGGAGAATGCATTTCAAGACCCGACGCTGCTAGGGCTCAGCCCCTACTGACACTGTCACACCGAAGATGTAACATTGTAGTCAGTCATGCGCTCTTCCCTGGGACAGACTGCTTCTCCTGTTCCCTTCATTCCTTAGTTGCCTATAGTTCTTTGGGTAGGGAAAAGTCCTCAGGAGATTTTCCCTGCCCACTTTGGGATGTCTATTGGTGTCATCCGTGTTCAGCTCACATTGGTGGTATTTTACAAGTGTAGCTTCTGACATCACTAAGAGACACAATCTCACAGCAAACTCCCTGGTCCTTTGGCTCTTACTACCTTCCTGTCCCGTCTCCCGCCAGGGCCAGATAGTCCCACAGTTGAGAGCCCTAGTAGACAATGGCTCTGAACTATGTCTCACTGTCTGTAAATGCATCAAGGGAAAGACAGCCTGGACTCACTGGATGCCAGAGTGAAGTCCCAGCACAGCTCCGCCTGCTCTTCTCACACACTGAGGAGAAGCCCACATTCCGTTCCACCCAAGAGCATGCCTGTGGGACACAGTGGTGCTCTCGGCTCTTGTAGTCATTACATTTTATTCATTTCTATTTGAAAGGGAAATTGTATGGGTTGTTTTAGCAGATGGTGTTAGAAATGACTTTGGGTGCTTGGATGTAATGCAATATGACAGAACTATCGCTGGGAAGAAATGGAGGAAAATGAGAGCTTGTTTCTATTCAAGAATCTGGGAGATTGAGAAAAGGACAGAAAATTTGTAGGTGTGTGCATATTTTTGCATGTGTGTATCTGTGTGCATGCATATGATAGATATAAATGTTTGTGTACACGTGTGCATGCATGTGAATGAGTGTATGTGTCTCCCCAGAAAGCCCCAGAGATCGTCTCATCTCTATCTCCCCAATATTATGGTTACAGGCATGTGTTGCCACGTCTGTCTTTTACGTGGGAGCTGGGGTTCGAACTCAGGTCCCCGTGCTCTTATGGTGACCATTTTACCCACTGATCCATCTTCCTAGGCTCAGTCATGCATCTCTTAGCTGCTTTGGCTAACTCTACCTTTTTTTTTCCATTAACAGGTTTAATTGGGTGTGGGGCAATAGAACTATTCTTAGCACAATTATGGGTGTGTGGTTCCCTGCAGACTCCCCAGGGTGATGGGTCCTGTAATGATTTTTAGGGGGAAACGGCTCCCAACAGATCCCCCTTTCTCTTATATAAAGGCAGTAGTTATTACGTGGAGAGCACCAGTCAGAGTCAACCATGGTGTCAGATCTAAAGGAGAAGGGACTGAGATAAGGAGAGACCCTCCTCTCGAGTGGTGAAGCAATTTACCTCTCCTGGGAACAGAGGGGTGCCTGATGATTCTTAGATCGAGTGGGGACCAGGCCTTTTTACTTTCCCCCTTACCCGTCCTAGGGTTCCCAGGGCCCTGTCTTAGGTTGGGGGATTATCCTGGCATAAGTCGCCTGTCCTTGGAGCTCCTCAAATAAAAGGCATCTAGCAGGATTAAAGTAAACAGATCACAGGGCACCCTGTCTTAGGCCATGTGGAGAGCGCCCTCATACCTGTACCATGCCATGTTGAGCCGGTTTCTACATGGAGCATAACAAGGCTCCTTCAAAGCAACTCATAAAAGTTGCCAGCAGATCCTGATGCAAATGGATCTGGCTTGATGACACCAAGCTGACCTTTGCTAAGACAAGGTGAAAAAGCCCTTGCAATGCATCATGAAAAAACCCGACCTGTATATATATTTGGGGTCGAGGATGTGTTTGTGCTTTTTTCACAGAAAGAAAATAAAATCTGGACGTGATGTCGAGGCTGCGGACACAGAGGAGTTCCAGACTTCCAGAGGTGATTGAGGAGAGGTCCTTGGTCCGGTCTTCCCTGCCCCCAAGGAAAGGAGTGCCTGCTGACAAAACCAGCTACACCACTCTGCAGGGAGTCATCCTGCCTCCAGAGTCCAGGGAGACCCGGCTGACATAAGTGCCAGGATGTGCTTCATGTAGCTGAATCCAGCTCGCCTCACCCAGATTCCCCCTCCTGTCCTGGAGCACAAATGCTAAACTGCTTCTGCAGCTTGAACTCTGGTCTGCTTTGGAGCTGAGATGCAGACTAAACATCAGACTGCTTTAAACTTTGGGACACAGAACTCATTTTAATTAAAATATTAACCTCTCTTCACTTAAGAAGGGGGAAAATTGGGGGTTCCTGTCACTGTTGCTCAGAGACTGGAACTGGTGGTATTTGATAACAACAATGTATGTCATTGTACTCCTACTGAAATTGATCTAATGATATCTGTAACTGCTTATAGATGTTGGGAAAAGTTTGACACATGCTGTAAAGTGTTTGGGTTTAATGCATATGTTAAAAATTTTAGATTTTGATCCCTTTTACACTGCCCTTATTTTTGGCAGGCAGCACACGTAACTTTATGTGGAGTAGGCACTTAGGAAGGAGGACATACCATAGGCCAGACTAAAAGGTGAATACTGGATTGGGAAAAAGCCCTTTCTTCTTGTCTGGAGATGGAGTTATTGGTGCCAAAATTATATCATTATATCTTTTGTTTGAGGAGCTCCTCACAGTCTTTTCATTAATGATAGACGCAGGGGCCCAATGACGGGAGTTAGTGTGGATCCTCGCCTGAATAGCACACCTAACTCTACCTTTTAATACAAAAGTCTGAGCTCTTTTTCTTGCTCCACCCACAACGCTAGCGCTGAGGTACAATGCAGCATCCCCAACTCCTACCCAGACAGCAACATCAACTTCCTGTCTGTGGTTACATCTAGGTTTTTCTTCTGTTCTGCAGAGCAGCAGCTGAGTGAGCTGAATAAAATGAATTTGATATTCTTTCCTGATCAAACCCTTCAATGGCTTCCTAGTCCCATAAAGAAAAATCGAAGTCCTTCCACAGCCAGGAAGACCCACAAGACCCCATTTCCACCCCAGATGCAGCCTTCCTCCACCTGGAATCTAAGCTACCCGACAATCCTGAACTCCCTGTGTAGCCAAAGATGACCTTAGACTCATGATCCTCTTGCCTCCACCTCCCAAGTGCTATGGTTACCAACGTGTAACACTACAGTAGGTGTTTTCAGTTCTGGAGCCTCAAACACAGGTTCACCAAGCTAGGCAAGCACTCTACCCTTGGCTTCAGTCCCAGCCCTAGAAGTTCCTAGCTGACTATTTATTCTCTCAAGAAAATGATTATCTGAAATCAGCAACCAAAACAAAATCCTACCTTGGAGAGTAATAAAGAAAGACATCTAAAAATAATTTGATGTTTTATCTATGAAATTAAGAAGAATTTTTATAAAGTAAATAGATTTGACTTAGAGCCTGTATTATAAGAATTTTATACATATCATTAAAAAGTAAATTGGCATAATCATTTACAAAGGCTTTGAGGCAATGGATTAGAAAAACTTTAAAATATTAGTGTTTGTCAAACTATTATGCTTGTTGAAATGAACCAAAAAACTTACAAGAGATATGGACAAAGATATATTTTAAGCATTTACTGACACTTAAAATATCAAAGCTCTACTTTTATCCAACAAGAAATTAAATAAACTATGTATCAGCTATTGGGTCTGACAAATGAAATGCTGTATAGATTCCATGCACTGTTTGGTATGCAAGATCTCTTTTTGTTGTTGCTCTAGTTGCTTAGTTTCTTGACAGTGGATCTCATGTAGTCCTAGCCGGTCCTAAGCACTTTTTGTAGCCAAGGATGGCCTTGAACTCCTGATCCTCCTGTCTCCACCTCCCAAGTGCTGTAATTACAGGTGTGCGACACCACACTTGGTTTTTCCATCCTGAAGCTCAAACACAGGGTCCCATACATGCTAGGTAAGCATGCTGCTCCGGGCTTCAACCCCAGCCCTAGGAATTCGTATCTGACTCTATAAATACCTGATGTTCTGTCAATACCCAATTAACACTAAAGGCCAAATTCGGTTGGACCAAAATTTTCTACAGCTATAATTAAAGCAGAAATAGTTACCAGGACGCTAGCAATGCAGCAACGGGACGCAAGCAAACTTACCTCTCCGAGACCTCACACAGCACCTGCGCTTCCTCTGGGCCTGTTAGGCAAACGTAATAGAATGATTCGCTTGTATCCCAGAGTGACTCCAGAAGTTTTTGTTCTGTAACCTACTCGGTAGACAAACCCAGAACCTACCTTTATGTGGACTGTGTAGGAAATAGAGCTGTTTTGCATGTTTGCCCATTTTTTGTGGACAACAAAACTGGTACACACACTAGATCCTCCTGTCATTGATAGTGGGGGAACCTTTGCAGGGGTAGTGGAGGCCACCAAGGGTCTAGGTACCCTTTGCAGGAGTTGAGGAGACCACCAAGGGTTAAGGTACTGTCCCACACATTCCAGGCTGGAGTCTAGGAGGAGGCTCCAGAAGCGTGTCTCTACTTAAGAATGAGTTCAGCCTTGGTGCCCCATGGCAGCTGGGCAGACACATGGCTGACTTCACACCCAGCATCATTACCCCACACACCGAGAACAACCCGACTCTACAGGCTGCTGTGGCCATCTTCTGCACTGACATAACTATGCATAGTTTACTGAATATGATTTGTGATTGAAAGTATTGAAGGGCCAACTTTTTATGGTAAACTAAAAGGATCTCCGCAACGATAAGTTAACTGGCTATCAGAACATAGAAACTTCCAGAAGCCTCCAATGCTGTATTCAGGTCAACTCAGGTTGCAAAGAAGTGAGGACAGAGGCACCTCCTCAGGAGGCTCATGGTTATGACTCTGGTCTGACCAACTCACCATCCACCTCACCTGGATGGTAACAGTAGCTACTCAAGGAGTCCCCACCTCATATTCCTGTTTCTTTTATTCTGCTTTGCAGTGATAATACTTCCAGGCTTCCCGTGTCTTCCTTTAAATACACACAGACTGACAAGGTCTCTTCTCTGCTTAGAATCTTCAAGAACCTCCGACTGTTGCTACAAGTACAGTCCCAATTTGCTCTATAGTCTTGGGATGCCCTATATTATTGGCACACATTTTATTTTGTATAAAACTTATCAGCAATTCCTACATACAAGCCCCACCAGCTTCTTTCTTCATTTCTGAAGTATGACCGGATCTTTCTTCCTCTGTGATTATACTGGCAGAGATTCTACAGCCCTCGGGAGTTTTTTTTTTTTCATCTTATAGCCTCTCTGCTTTACAAGATTTTGCTCAAAAACTGCATTTATAAATTGCAGACTTTTTCTGAACATAAATTGACATTATTATTGAGTCACATTGCCAACTTATCCAATGATATAAGCAAAGCTTTCATAGCATATAATAAAATGTGAGAATTTGTCTTCAATAGCTCTATTCAACCCTCTGTTAAACAATCTTCCTAGTCTTCAAGGCATTTACTATCCCTGAGAACTCCCTAAGGGCATATATGCCAAAAACAAGAAGGAATCAACTGGTCAGCCCATTGGTTGTATACATAGACTCCTGAAGTTTCGGCCATGGAAAAGCCTGGAGAAACTCTCCATCTTATACATACAGATAGATTGAAGGTAGGAGAAATTGGTCAAGAGGGAAGATGCTGTCAGTCAAGTGATTGTTATACAAGCGATGAGGCCCTAAGTTCAACTCCCAGAACCCACCTAAAATACCACCTGTCGTAGCGTTTGCTTGTTTTGCCAGTTCTGGGAAAATGAACACAGAAAAGTCCTGCATGGTGACTCATGGGCCATCCAGGCTAATCTGTTTGGTGAGTTCTAGGCTAGTGAGAGACATTGTCTCAAAAAAACAAGGTGGAGGACCAGTGATATGGTTCAGTGGGTAGAGGTGCCTGTACTAATAAGCTGAATTCAGTTCCTGGAATCTACACAGTGGAAGGAGAGAAGCAACTCCCACAAGCTGTCCTCTGACTTCCACATATGTACAGTGGAACATGCACATCTATCCATACATCCACAAAATAACAAATAAATGTAAGAGAATGTTTAAAAAGGAGAAAGCGACACTGACACGCTTAATGCACCCACATATGTGTGAATAATAAATGAATGAATACACTGATAAATAAATAAACATACAACACCTATGCCTATGTTCTGTTATAGAATACATTGCCCTCCAGCCCTTTTACTCCCCAGGTGAAGGCAATGGAAGCTGATATGCCATGGCCTCTGCCCAAATGAAGCCACATTCTGTTTTCCCATCTGAGACTCTGACCAGACCAGCAGCAGCCAGTGCCTTTCTGTCCTGTCTGGGGCAGATGCTCTGCTCTCTTTTCTCCCACTTGGAAGTGCTTTCCTACTCCACTCCCGCCCCAGCGTCTCCTCTCTGTTCTGCTCTCCCAGCGTGCCTAACTGAGAGGAGTCCCTCTGGGCCTTGGGTCTCCTGGTAAACAAAGTCGGTTGTTTTCTGAGAGCAGAAGTCTCCCACTGCTCTCAGAGGCAGTTCCTCTTCACTTCACTATTCCTTTCCACACAGCTGAAGCCTTAACAGGTCAGCAGTCCTTCAGTCTAAGGGGCAGGAATATAAAGCAGGGACTGAAGAGAGAGAGAGAGAGAGAGAGAGAGAGAGAGAGAGAGAGAGAGAGAGAGAGAGAGAGAGAGAGAGAGAGAGAGAGAGAGAGAAGAAGAAGAAGAAGAAGAAGAAGAAGAAGAAGAAGAAGAAGAAGAAGAAGAAGAAGAAGAAGAAGAAGAAGAAGGGAGGGAGGGAGGGAGGGAGGGAGGGGGAGGGAGGGAGGGAGGGAGGGAGGGAGGGAGAGAGAGAGAGAGATCCCCTTCCTATATCCATTCCTCCCTTCCCCTAGGTCTCTATTCCTCCCTTATCCCTCCATCCCTCCTTCCTTCCTATTCATGCCTCCTTCCCTCAGTCCCCACTCTCCCCTTTCATCCCTTTGTCCTTCTATCCATCCATCCATCCATCCATCCATCCATCCATCCATCCATCCATCCATCAACCCATCCATCCGTTCTTTCTTCCTTCCATCCATCTTCTCTTTCTGCCTTTTGTGTGCATAGCTGTTCTTCTGGGAAGCCCTTTCCATCTCAGAGACAAGGTGACAGGCAACAGCAAAGCCCTGGGACAAGGCTAATTGAAGCACCTGGGCAGGAGGACACTTGTGCAGAGGCCCTCTCACCAGTCCAGGAGTGACAAATTTTAGAGAAAAATTAGTCTGATGTGGAAAAATGGAGGATGAGTACTGGCCAAATTTTTAAAATAATAACCAAAACGGTGTGCCATTTTAACAGCTGCGTGGTTGTGTCTCACTGCAGCTTTACTTGGCCTTTAACTAAGAACATGATGGTAATGGTGCCCATCTGCTTGCCAGGGATCAATTCCACATCATCAGATATTAAGGATCAGAGTTACAAATAAAGCCCTTTGACCTAGAACTCAACACTGAAACCATGGGTCATTCACCTCAGTGTGGGAGATGAAAGATGAATGGGTTTTCAGCAGGATGGGAATGAGTGTCTGTTTGAAGGGCCCCCTAATTGTCATTTCAGACCAGCAGCTGCTGGCTCCTGAGAAGCTGGGAATGTACATGCAATGTGACAACTGATGGACACAGGACTAATCACAACAGGGCTTCCTAATAGAGGTCATTGGCCTCCATGTTCAGAGGCAAACACTGCATATTAGGGGGATGGGCCACAGGGAGAGGAGGCTCCTAGCTGTCATGTGACTGCCTGGCTGGACAATGACCAATGAGTTCTTTCTAGACCCCAGGGAGAGGAAGAAAGTGATGGGGAAAGATCCTTCTCCCCACAGAGTGTAGAGTGTTACTGCATAGATGGTCCTCAAGGATGCTATGCATGTCACAGGTTTTTTTTTAACTTTTTTATTGATTTTTATTGAGCTATACACTTTTCTCTGCTTGCCTCCCTGTCTCTCCCCTCTCCTTCTACCCTTTCTCAGGGTCCCTGTGCTCCCAGTTTACTCAGGAGATCATGTCTTTTTCTACTTCCCATGGATTATATCCATGTATGTCTCTTCTTAGGATCCTCATTATTGTCTAGGTTCTCTGGGATTGTGATTTGTATGTTAGTTTACTTTGATTTATGTTTAAAAACCACTTATGAGTGAGTACATGTGATAAATGTCTTTCTGTTTCTGGGTTACCTCACTCAAAATAATGTTTTCTAGATCCATCCATTTGCCTGCAAATTTCAAGATGTCATTATTTTTTCTGCTATGTAGTGCTCCATTTTGTAAATGTACCACATTTTCCTTATTCTTTCTTTGGCAGAGGGAACTTTATATTGTTTCCAGGTTCTGGCTATGACAAACAATGCTGCTATAAACATAGTTGAGCACATTTGAGCACCCTTTGGATATATACCCAAAAGTGGTATAGTTGAGTCTTGAGGTAGGTTGTTTTTTAATTTTCTGAGAAATCACCACACTGACATCCAAAGGGACTATACCAGCTTGCATTCCCACCAGCAATGCAGGAGTGTTCCCTTTCCCCTACATCCTCTCCAGCATAAATTGTCATCAGTGTTTTTTATCTTGGCCATTCTTACAGGTGTAAGATCAGATAATTTTGATTTGCATTTCTCTGATGACTAAGGATGTTGAGCATTTCCTTAAGTGTCTTTCAGCCATTTTAGATCCCTCTGTTGAGAGTCCCCTGTTTAGGTCTGTACTCCATTTTTATTGGATTATTTGTTCTTTTGATGACCAATTTTTTGAGTTCTTTGTATATTTTGGAGATCAGACCTCTGTCTGATGTGGGGATGGTCTTTCCCATTCTTTAGGCTGCCGTTTTGTATTGTTGACCATGTCCTTTGCTTTACAGAAGATTTCAGTTTTGGGGGTTCCATTTATTAATTGTTTCTCTCAGTGCCTGTACTACTGGGGTTATACTTAGGAAATGGTCTCCTGTGCCAATGCGTTCAAGTGTACTTAACACTTTCTCTTCTGAGGTTCAGTGTGGCTTGTTTTATGTTGAAGTCTTTGATCCATTTAGCCTTGAGTTTTGTGCATGGTGATAGATTTGGATCTATTTTCATTCTTCTACATGTTGATATCCAGTTATGCCAGCACCATTTGTTAAATATGCTTTCTTTTTTCCATTTGATATTTTTTGCTTCTTTGTCAAAAGTCAGGTCTTCGAAAGTGTATGGATTAATATCCGGATCTTCAATTCAGTTCCGTTGGCCCTTCTGTCTGTTTTTATGCCAATACCAGACTGTTTTCAGTACTGTAGCTCTGTAGTAGAGTTTGAAGTTAGGGTTTGTGATGCCTCCAGAAATTCTTTTATTGTACAAGATTGTTTTGGTTATCCTGTGTTTTCTGCTTTTCCATATGAGGTTGAGTACTGTTCTTTTGAGGTCTGTGAAGAATTTTGCTGGGATTTTGATGGACATTGCATTGAATCTGTAGGCTTTTGGTAAAATTGACATTTTTACTATGTTAATTCTACCTACCCAAGAGAATGGAAGATCTTTCCACTTTCTGGTGTCTTTTTAAATTTCTTTCTTCAAAGATTTAAAGTTCTTGTCATATAAGTCTTCTACCTGTTTGTTTAGAATTACTCTGAGATATCTTATGCTATTTGTGGCTATTGTCAAGGGTGATGTTTCTCTGATTTCTTTCTCGGCCCTTTTATCATCTGTGTACAGGAGGGATACTAATTTTTTTGAGTTTATCTTGTATCCTGCTACATTACTGAAAGTATGTATGAGTTCCTTGGTAGAATCCTAGGGGTCACTTATGTAAACTATATCATCAACAAATAGAGTTTGACTTCTTCTTTTCTGATTTGTATCCTCTTGATCTCCTTTTATTGTCTTACTGCTCTAGCTAGGACCTCAAGAACTATATTAAATAGGTATGGAGAGAGTGAACAACCTTGTCTTATTCCTGATTTCAGTGGGATTGATGTGAGTTTCTTTTCATTTAGTTTGATATTGGCTTTTGACTTTCCACATATTGTCTTTATTATGTTTAGGTATGTTCCTTGTATCCCTGCTCTTTCCAAGACCTTTATCATGAAGGGATGTTATATTTTGTCATAAGCTACAAATCAGAGTTCTAATATGGCAAAGAGGGTTGATGTGTAAAGCAGGCTGAGGTGCCACTAAGAGGCATGGTACCTAAAGCTGGGTTCTGGAGATGGCCATTGCCCTGCTGGGTGATGTTAGCAAGCTCTATCTATGCAGCAGGGAACAATCCCACCTACTCAAGAGACATTAATAAAACATAGGGCAGGTAATACATGTGTGTGCAATTATTGTTGCAGCCACAGGGGGCACAGTTCTGTTTGAATAGACACCACATGCTAGTTGTCAGCAGGGAAACCCACCTACTATTGGCAGAGAATATCTCTCCCCTTCCTTGTCCTCCTCCATCTCCTCCTATGTCTCCCCTTTCTATCTACCAATCATCTTACTCTCTCCAACAATTCCCCTTCTGTCATTTCTTCCTGCTCCTCTTCTTCTCCCTCCTTTCTTCTTCTGTTTCTCATTTCTTTCTTCCTCTTCTTTTCCTCCTCCTCCTTCATCTTTTAGTGACATTTTGGAAATGGTAACCATAAGTAAAATTTCTCAAGAATTGATACTTGAGAATTAAATATAAAACTATCAAGCACCTTGGTGGACATAGCTATGTTATTAATGTAGTCCTGCCACAAGTTTGCAGATGACATCAAACACAGGGTCTAACAAGCATGCATGCCATAGCTCCAGAGTCACCATAACTTCTGCCCCTGTCCCTCTGTTACCCTGTGTGCTAGCTGCATGCAGGGAGCTCTGAGTGTCTCCACTTCTTCTTAACAGCAGCATTTCCACTGGGTTGATACAGAAATAGAGGCTCAAAAGAGTCCAGGAATTTGGCCAAGATCACATAGCCAGAGAATATGGAAGCCAACCATTGCCCTAGGTCCAACTATTTCAGGGCAGAGACAGAATAAATGTCAATCTTCTCATTATATCTCTGGCTCACCCATCTCTTCCCCTCCCTGCATGTGGAGAGACAACTGCCAAATGAAAATGAGTCCAGATGTCTACATGCAAAGCTGAACAGCCTGGCCAGAGGTTGACAGACATCACCTCAGGCAGGAACATCAGCTGCCTACCCAGCCTCCCTTTGCCTAGCGTGCATGGGAATGGCCAACATTGAAAGAGATCTAAACCAAGGCAGTTCATTCTGGCTACAATCCTGACTGAGCGACATTAAGTCAAGACTGCTGTTTCCCCTGCTGATGGTGCAGTTTGGGCATGGATGTCTCTATTAGAATACCATTCAATTCAGTGTCCAAAGCTGGATCCAAACCTCGTCTATGACTATATGGTTATAACTGCCCATCTTGTGCACCACTGTGGAAGTCCCCAGGCTGGTGTGGACCACACACAGATTATCCATCCCAGTCTGCTATTTTATGTACCCCAGGACCACCTGTCCAGGGTCAGCACCACATCAATCATCAATCAAGAAAATAGCTGCAGATATGCATAAAGCCGATCTAATGGAACAAATTTTCAATTAAGGTCCCTAACTGATGTGTTTTGAACAGAGATTGTGTTTTTCCTTTCCCAGTCACCCAGACCTAAATAATCATAAGAAACTATACTAATTACAACACTGTTTGGCCAATGACTCAGGCATATTCCTAGCTAGCTCTTACATCTTAAATTAACTTATTTCTATTATTTTATATTTTACCATGAGGCTCGTGCTTTTTGCCTTTTGCTTCTTGGGCATCTACATGATGTCTGCTTGACTTCTTCTTGGTGTGGGAGAATTGTCTGTATTCTGTCAATCATGTTTTAAATAAATGCTGATTGGCCAGGCAGGAAGTATAGGTGGGAAAACCAGACAGGAAGTAAAAATGATACAATGAGAACAGGAGAATTCTAGGAAGGAAGAAGCTGATCCCCCCACTCCTGCCCAGACCACCGAAGCAGCAGGATGTGATCTGCCTCATTGAAAAAGGTATTGAGCCACATGGCTAACATAGATCAGAAAAACGGGTTAGTCAAGATGTGAGAGTTAGCCAGTGAGAGGCTAGAGCTAATGGGCCAATCAGCTTATAATTTATGGAGACCTATGTCTCCATAAATTTTTCTTTGGGGCTAAACAGTTGTGGGGTACCGGGTGGGACAAAACCCCCAACAACAAACAAGCCAGCCCTCATGTTACATCTTCTTTCCTCCTTCATCTCTTCTTGGATTTCCCACCTATATTCTGCCCTGCAGCAGGTCAAAGTAGCTTCTTTATTAACTAATGGTAATAAAAAAGTATTCACAGCATACAGAGGGAAATCCAACATCAATTTGTCTATGATCTTTTTATTTTGATAAGAACTATGACAATTGTGGTGGCCTGTGTGGCAAGCTGATGGCCCCAGCATTCTTCAGGAGGGATCACCAACAAGCAATTGTGTATGAGACTTCTTCCCCGATCAGTTCTTGGAGTCGCTGCCTTTGTTTTGACAAACATGACTTCTTTTTGATTCTGATGTCAAGGTTTCCATTTCCTTCAAAGAGCTTAAAATCCTCTGGCTCCTGCCTCAAGAGAAAGGACAGCGAAGGTGACCAGGAGTCATGAGGCAGACTGCATCCCTTCCACCTCAAGCCTCCCCTTTGCAAAGTCAGATTTCTGCCCTGCTTGTTGTGGTTGTCTTCTCTGCATGAACAGCCAGTTCATTTAACCTTTGACAGCTGTGTATAAGTTAGGATTCTCTAGAGGGAGAAAATCAATGGGATATATAGACTTACAACTTCAAAGGGTTTTATCAAACTGTTTTACACACTGGGAGGTTGGGCAGAGCAAGAATGCTTGTCTGTATGCTGGAGAGAGGAAAAGCGTAGTAGCCACTGGGCCCAGGAATTTGGAAGACTCACCATGGATGATAGAATATTAACCTTCATCAGGCAATGAAAGGAGACAGAGACCCACATTGGAGCACCAGACTGAAATCTCAAGGTCCCAATCAGGAGCAGAAGGAGAGAGAGCACAAGCAAGGAACTCAGGACCGCGAGGGGGGCACCCACACACTGAGACAATGGGGATGTTCTACTGGGAACTCACCAAGGCCAGCTGGCCTGGATCTGAAAAAGCCTGGGATAAAACTGGACTCGCTGAACATAGAGGATAATGAGGACTACTGAGAACTCAAGAACAATGGCAATGGGTTTTTGATCCTACTGCATGAACTGGCTTTGTGGGAGCCTATGCAGTTTGGATGCTCACCTTACTAGACCTGGATGGAGGTGGGTGGTCCTTGGACTTCCCACAGGGCAGGGAAACCTGATTGCTCTTTGGGCTGACGAGGGAGGGGGACTTGATGGGGGGAGGGAAATGGGAGGCAGTGGCGGGGAAGAGACAGAAATTTTTAATAAATAAATAAATTAAAAAAATTAGAAGGGGGCCAGATTGGATACAGACTTAACCCAATGCTGAAAGCTTCCCAAAGAGTGGCTGCTGCGAGTCCACACAGAGGGCTGAAGACCCTGGAATATGATGTCCATGGATGACGGCAGCAGCATTAGGTGAATTTTCGTCAGAAGAGAATGTGCTGAGTGTCTTCTTCCACGTGCTGGCTTCTCCCATTGTCTACTTTTATTCCATCCCCATGCCCAAAATACGGAATGGTGCTGACAGCATTGAGGGAATATCTGCCCCACTAGGTTGTTGTTCCAACTGTCTAATCTCCTTGGGAATGTCCTCACAGATATCTCCAGTTATGAGATGTACTTGGCATCTGTCATTCTAGTAACCTCGGTCATCAAGGTTGACCATAACACATCTCACTTCTCCAGGTAATGGTCTTGTCATGTGGCAGTCAACTGGGACGATGTTGGGGACATCCACATCTTTGTTTCCCTCACAGATCAGCCTAGCAGTGTGCTCCTGGTACTGCTGGGACAGCCAGCCCCCTGCAGATCCAAGTAGTCTCACAAAGGTGCCTCTTAAATAGGAGTTCTCAATAGCGTTCAAGGGAGCCCCAAGTGGGAACTCTCATCAAATATAAAAATCGTAAGATGGCTTGGTCTCAAAAAATGAGACTGTGTTCTGTCCCATTAGGTTTTCTACTGCCAAGGCAGCTCATTGTGCTGAGTGACTATCTCCATCTTTGAGCTCTTGTCCCCTGGAGGGAAGGTAGCCTCCTAGTCATCAGTAGGGGTGAGCTGCCTCATCAGACAAAGATAAATATTTCACAGAGTTAGATGTTTCAGGGGAATGGGGGTAGAAAAGAAGACCCTTGAGGTCCGAGGTGGCTCTTCACATTGTCTTTTCAATTTCATCCTCGTCTTTTCTCACACCTTATTAAAAGCTTTACAGCTTCCTTTATCTAATCTTGAATAAGCAACTTCCCTCCAGGGTATCAATGTTTCAAGCTTGCTCTGCAATCACAGAGTAAATCCTAAAGGAGACCGCATTCACCAAAAGTGCGCTGAAAATGTCTTCTCCATAATTTTAATGCTCTGTTAACACATTGCTTTCCCAAGCAAGTTCTAAATTCCCTTCTAATTAAAATAGAATACAGTGACGCTACCATGAATATCTCCATGTAGCCTGTGAGGAAGGTTACCAACGGACTCTGAAAACTTCAGCTCTTGGGGTTGGAGTGATAGAGCCCATCCCATACAGAGAGGCCATCTTTGGATGTTTTGGACAATGGCCCCAGGTAACCACCAAGATCACTAGATCTGTGAGTAAATGAACCTTCTGGTGACTTCTACCATAGCTGCTTAGTCACTGTGTCAGTGAAGGTTATCCAGAGGACCAGGACAGATAGACTATCTGCCATTGCAAGAGGGGCTCAGTAGGCTGGCTCAGAAGATCTCAAGGGCTGCAAAGCCCCACTGCAGTTATTTTCTTGTTAGAGAGACGGTCATAGTATTTAACTCAACCATCTGGAAGCCTCACATTTAGAGAGAGAATGACTTAATGGGACCACAGACTGAGGAGGGGGCTGAGAAAGGCCTTGGGTTGGTGCCATTGTCTACCACACTCAAAGGATGAAGTCCCTTCTGTCTTAATTTCTGGAGGTGACAACAGAGCAAAAACTAAGTCTACCCCCAGGAGGGTTGAGCAGACATGACAACTGTTAAGCTCCCTGCTTTTCCCTTATGTCTGGCCTCAGCCTAGAAGATGCAGGGCTCCTGCTGGGAAGTAGTTTTTCCCTCTTGGTTTGCTGAAATTTTCACGGGTTTTCTCAGGAAGCACCCAGAAACAAACACACATTGCCATTTCTCTAGTAGTCCTTCAATCCAGTTATAGTGACACCCAAGTTAACTATCACTGTCACCTTTACCTCCACCAGTCTTGAGGGATTCTTAGAGATAGTCCTAGATTTCAAAAAGTAGAAACTGCCAGTTCAGTTGCTCACTTTCAAATTGAAAATTCATGAGCTGAGTAAATAGGTTCTCTTGCTCTAAACTGTTAAGTTTTGTGGTATTTTTATCGCATGGAGATGGCTATCCAGAGCAAAGGCCTGTAGCTCCCATTAGAGCAATGGCCTTCGAGAATGAAGGCAAGTCAGCTTGTTGTCAGAACACACACCCTGGAGCTACACTGAGCTCACAGTGGGGAACTCTGGGCACCACTTCTTCCCCAAGCCTAGCCAGTATATCACCACAGGGCACATAAGTCACAGCCAAGGACTAAAATCACAGTGTCTGTTCCTCAGAGCTGTATGACAAGCTGTTGTTTTAAAAATCAGAAGAGGATAAAGCCAGAGAGTCGGTGGCTAATTGGTTAACAACTCTGGCTGCTTTTCCAAAGGATCCAGGTTTGATTCCCAGTACCACATGGTGGCTTAGGCTGTCAATCACTTCAGTCCCAGGAAGCCAGTGACCTTTTCTGACCTCCAAAGGCACTGCCCACACTTGATGCCCACACTGCTCTCCTGTAACCACCACACACACTTCAAGGAAAATTAGAAAGTGTATTTGGGCTCACAGATTAAATATAGTCCATCACATAGAGAAAAATCATGGTGGCAAGAGCGACTTGCAGTGTGACTCACTCAAAACAGAAAGCAGGAAGTGGGACAGATGTACGGTGCTCACCCGTCATTTTCTTCTACTTTTGCTCTGCCAGCCCTCAGCCCACGCAGTGTTGTGTGCAACTCTCCTCCCTGCCTGCCCAGTAGTCAATTGTCTCTGAAAAACGTCCTCACAGATACACCCAAAGTGTGCCTCATTAATGCCCTAGGCGTTTCTTAGCTCCACCAAGCTGATGATCCAGACCAACTGTCTTGGTGCCATCAAGGAAAGTGAACAGTGAAGAAATGAATTTAGAGCCATGAGCATCACTTGTATTTGAAACCAGGGAAGTTAGAGACGTTCTGTGGATGGTGGAGAGCAGGCTGTAGCACCTACAAGCTAGAAGGTCAGGAGATAGTGATACATGGGTGTGGGCACATGGATTTTCGGGACTCCAGGTCTCCTAACAGTGAGGGTACTTTTCTGTGAGGAAAACACAGCCCTGAGAACCCTTTAGAGCAGCTGTAGTATAGAACAGTAGCTGAACCCCTTCCCATTATCCCTTTGCCTCCACAGTCAGCATTCACCCCCCAACCAGACAACACGATATTAGCAGGTGGCTACCCTGGCTGTTTGAAAAGTACATCATGAATGCTAATGTTATGGATGGCATCTCAGAAGATGTGCCATGTCCCGCTCTTACCACAGAAACACTCAGAATTCTGTTAACGGCTGAAGAACAACAATTTCTCTTGAAAACGTTCTCTGAGAACGTTCCTTGATTCTCTCAGGAAGCTGTGTGTCAGGACAGGTTTTCCTGACAGCATGCAGGCCCACCAAACCTGGCACTGTATTCTTCCTCTTTTATGTGTTAACTGTCTCAACTCTGATGGCTGGGATCAATTCTGCTGTGTTATATATTTCTCAGGAAATCACAAAGAATATTAGCCCTGCTTTCTGGTTACTGCAGGAATGAGTTTGTGGAAGATGCTTGTTGGTGTCACACACTGTAATAATGCTCAGTTTGGGAACTGAGAAGGGTTGCCACTTGCCTCATGGTGAGCACACACAATGGCATTGACATAGTACCTGGTTTAATCCTACCCTATGAAGAATGCGATTTCTGGATCCTGGACCACCGTATTCGCAGTGCATACCTTCCCTGTAAACGTTTCAGCCCAGAACAGAATGGATCAATTAGTTAAAGTCATTTGTACGTAGCTGAGCAGACAACTCTATGCAAATCACCTTGCCCATTCTAGCCCACACAAAAGCACAAAATGTCCATTTGCACGTAGTTTATTCATTCTGAAACCAGCAACCATACAGCCCCTCTGCACATAGCCTCAAACAAAGACTGAAGCTGATGATGCCTTGGAGCATTAATCTGCAAAAAATCATATGACAGGAGAATTAATCATCAAAGATACAGAAAACCATTCCTTTCCTATTAATTCTCATGCCCGGATGCAGCAGGAAACAATCCCATTTATTCTCAAGAGACTTTAAACCTCACAGAATCAGAATCCTGTGTTTCAGGTTTCAATATGAAACCTAGAAGGTGTAGACATTTAAGCTAATCTCCCCAGATCTAGGAAGTCTGTCCACAGTCCACATAGAATCTATCCTACTTTTGTATACCAGGCAGACATCACCAATCGATCACAGAATTCTAATAGATGCCAACTTGGTCATCAGGATAATTTCCATTATAGAGCTTTGGGGATGCATTCATCCTGTGGCATAAAATCCATTTTATACCTCAGCTGGACCAGGCTGTAAAGACTGCAGTGGGACGTTAAACCTAAAAACATAAATAACCAGAAAGTTCAATGCAAAAGGCTAAATAACATATTTAAATATCCCCAATAGGGAATACCATTTGGCAATGGTCTATGTTTTTAATCCCAGCATTTATGAGGCAGAGGTTGGTGATGTGATTCTCCATGAGTTTAAGGTAAACCTAGAACACATAGAGAGTTTCAGGACAGCTGGAACTTTTAAAACACATATTTTAATTTTTAAGAATTTCATAAATGCATATAATGTGTTTTAATCAGTTCTATCCCATCCCCTCAACTCCATTTCCTCCCCTATCTCCCCACTGTTTTACTCTCTCAACTTTATTAGTCTATTTTTTTTCCTGTAAAGAAAATTAATTTTATTTTTTTTCTTGGTATTGAATGTCTGGCCTTAGCTTGGCTTGTTTCCTGTCCACTTTTCTTTCTTTTTTTTAATTTATTTATTTATTAATTTATTAAAGATTTCTGTCTCTTCCCCACCGCTGCCTCCCATTTCCCTCCCCCTCCTCCAATCAAGTCTCCCTCCCTGGACAGCCCAAAGAGCAATCAGGGTTCCCTGCCCTGTGGGAAGTCCAAGGACCACCCACCTCCATCCAAGTCTAGTAAGGATGAAAGGAGACAGAGACCCACATTGGAGCACCGGACTGAAATCCCTGCCCTGTCTTATTAGTCTATTTTTAAAGCCCCTGATTCACTTAGTGCTGTCTGCAGATACAATAGCATAGGATCACCTGCTGGACAGTGAAAGCAAACTTTCCAGCCATTGGCCGGAAGCCATTGTTTTCCAACAGTTCCTCAGCTAAGGGGTGGAATTTCAGGTGCCCCTCCCCCATCCATGCTAGGCTTTTGTCTGACTTAATCGTATACAGGTCTTGTGTCTGCAGTCACAGACTCTGTGAGTTCATGTACAAAGGCTCCAGCTGTCGTGTTCAGTAAATACAGTTTCACTGCAGACATCCTCTGCTTATGGCTCAGCTCTATCCCTGGGATGATCCCTGAGTTTGTGGGGAGAGATGTGATACAGACATCTTATTGGGACCCTGAGCACTTCTGAGCTCCTTATCCTTCACACTGCCCAGTTGGGTGTCTCTGTCAAAAGACGTTTCCTTATTGGGGGTGAGAGGTGCATTCCTGTCTGGAAGGACAGCTTGTCACAATGTGCACTTGGCAAGATAGTGGCACCAAATTCTTCCCAACAGCCAATGACCTCTGAGTACATTCTCTAAGGCACTGGCCTGGGGTCCCAACAGTACATACACTAAAATGCACTTGTTTTAAAGCACACTTGCATTGAAGACAAACCCATGGACATTTAAGCAAAAGTGTCGTGGTTAAGAACATCCTGCAGAGAAAAGTAAACCATATCAACGTAAACACATAAAATATTTAGATAAAAGTCCCACAATTAAAATCCTGGATAATTTTCTGAGTTTGTGTTTGTTAAATATAACTCAATAAAGGTGGGAAACATTGCATGGAGTAATTGTTTCCTGATCATTCATTCTTGTCTTCGTAAAAAGTTGAACCGCATAGTTGGCAATTCTCCATAGCTCACCCAGTGAAGAAAGCCCGGTGTTGAGAGTAATGTAATTCCAGGAGTCTGTAGATATGAAAGTGTGTGTTGTTCAAATTAGCCTAAACGAATTACTCTCCTTCCACAGACTTTCAACAACACTGTGCATTAAATGTTGATGTGCTACAGAACTGTGTCCAACTTCATTAGTCGGAGTCCCCGCAAATAGCAGACTTTCATTTGAAATCACTTGAATGAAATGATATGGGAATTATTTACCCATGGGAGCATTACAAGAGGAGACAATACAATGCCTGGAGCTATGCTTGTCTGACATAAGCCAGGCATTGGGGAGGGGGGGTACATCTAAACTCAACTTGACCAACTTGGTGATGGGCAGGACACTTAGAGGAGCTACAGCTCTCTATGGGTGCCAGAAGTGTGGCCAGAAGCCAAAGGCAGGGGAGATGATGGAGCTGTGTTCTCTCCGGCCCTTCTTACACAAAGCACTTTAGAGATCTAAGCCTGTGCTGAGCTGGTCAGTACCTATAGCCAGGTGGGCAGGCCATGGGTTCAGGCCATTAGGTTATAAGTCAGGGAGGTGTAGAGTAAGCATGGGTACTATTTAAGGAAACTTTCCTTCTTACTTTGGGCCATTTTTCCTACAAAGACCTTCCCAAATTATGTAACAAAATGAGCAAATTTTCTCTCATATTGTTGGAGAGACTACAATTTAGAGCAACCTTATGAAACAATACTGTTATATGACCCACATGAGTCCCTCTGCAAGACCATGTGTGGCCTTGCAGAATCCATGTTGTCAATGGTATTGGTTGTGGTTAACAGTATATGCTCCAATATCCAAGTGTGAAAGAATTGTTTTTAATAAGAATAGTATATGCCCAGAGAATATAATGTTATACATAATCTCAAACTATGTGATGGGTCTATTTGTACAGACATAGAATAAGAAAATAGTCTTATTTAAAAAGGAGCAGAAAAAATAAATAGAATAGTTTAATGTCAATTTAAAAATACATGAAGAGGAATACTATTCAACCTATTCCCTCTACAAGAATATTTCTTACATTTCATCAAAACCAGCACAGGACCTTGAGACTGTTAGACTCCATCGGAAACCCAGAGGGGCAGTTCTCAGCTCTACCAGCTGTCCTAGGTGCAGGGCATTTGGTCATTAGCTGGGGTCTGTGAGCAGAAAACAACATGTACAATGAAAGAATAAACGAGTGAGCATTTGTGGGTAGAGAATCAAACTTAGAGAACAGATCTGATCCTTTTCTCTATGATGTGAGCTCTGCCCAACCATTTTCTCAGTCTGTTTTGATGCTGACAAATCTCAAAAAACCACAGGCTTGATAATTCCATCATATTTCTCCCTACTAAGGTGGTGGATGGCACAGACACTGGAGAAAGCTCTCTTCCAGGTTTTTGAGCAGCAGACATCTTGCTGTGTCCTCACAGGGGTGTGGTTGGAGAAAGATTGTTCTAGCATCTTTTTGTAAAGACAACGACTTCATCAGATTAGCGCTTAATCCTTCCTCATGTAACCTTAATTACCTCTTACCGGTCTTATTTTTAGATATATGGTCACATTGAAAGTGCGATTTTCACCATGTGAATCGTGGGTGGGGTGGCAGCAATCCTGTTTCTACTGAGGGACAAGATTGCAGGGTCCGTCAACTTGAGCAGGCTTGCAAGCTAAGTCTTTTCTGTTCTCTTCTCTCTCAATCACTGCTGCTGAACATCAGAAAACTATCCAGGCCACCTTGTCCACTAAGGCTCCACACAGTGTTCTGCCACCAATGTGACCTCTCTATCACTCCTTCCTACAAGGCTCAGGGGACACAGTGAAGGGGAGCAGAAGGGTGGTAATAGCCAGAGGCTGGGAGGACTCCTGCAAAGCGATGTAAGTCTCATCATGACAGGACCACTGCACTCAGGAACATGCAACAGCTATGTTTGCCTATACAAGTCAAGAAGCTGCACCATGGAGGAGGGAGGAGCTCACAGACCCTACTCTGGGCTCAGAGATATTGGCAGCTGATGGGTTCTGGGGAGGGAGAGCTAATTTTCTTCAGGGTTGTGGCCTCTCTTGTATTCTCCATTCTCCACAGAATGAGCCCCACACCCGTGAGCATACAGGAAGCTGTGATTTGACTAAGTAGGTGTTTTGTTTTGTTTTTAAGAGAATGTGAAGTTGGGAGGAGATTATAGAGAGGCCTTGGAGAAACTGGAGTGGGGCAGATATATCATAGAGCTACACCATACAAATGCATAAAAATTTTGAAGGCTAGATAAGTAAAACTAAAAAGTTAAAGAATAATGTTAAAGTTTAAAGGCACAATTGTTGAATAAAACAAAAAGAAGTGGCTCCATCAGAAGTGAGAGCTCATGCTATGGGACAGATGGTGGATGGTCTAGTTATCTGTCTAGGAGGGAGGAAGCTTAGGGAGTGTTCTAGCATGGGAGATTACAGAGCCACACGAGAGATGAGCTGCTATCACTGCATTCTCATTGGCTGGTCAGAGACCTGACAAATGGTAGCTAGAGAAATGTTCTGCACCCCAGTGCCGTGGGGAAGTGTGTCAAGGTGTGAGAACCCTCTCATAAAACACAAGTTCCTAGATACTGCAACTAATGCTGTTTTCAGACCAGAGGCTCATCACTCCTTCTTGGTTGAATCTCACTGTCTTGGTAACTCTCTGTCCATTCTGTTTGCTTTTCACATGGCTCAGCGGCCATTTCTGCAGCACAGTTAAAGCTCCCCCTTTTCCTCTTGATCACAGCTCACAGAAAAATATATGACCTTCCCCATCTCAGATCCTTTAAAGCGGTCCACTTGAAGTAATATGTTGTTTCTCCCAAGGTAGGGTGGGGGGGAACTAGCTCTCTGTGGATCCTTGAGGTATGGTATAGCCCTAGAAATACTGGGAGGCTGTGTTCAAACAGGCAGACTGCTGTTGACTCTCACATCAGCTTGTCAGAGGGATGAACTCAGGAAGCTTCTCTCCAACACAAGGACTGAGGGAGGAGCCCTGCTCTCTGTGTGTCTCTTATTGGCCAATGTCGTGCAGAAGGGAAGCTGCTGGGCACAGGGATCTCATCTTTTGGAGAAGTGATTTGTGACTCAAGATCATAGCGGCTCACTCACCTCTTCGTTGCTGCCATATGCAAGAATTAGTCTGGTCAGACAAGACCAAGCCAAGCTGGCTCTTGTCTTGTCAGTAGGCATTAGCTGTTGGAGCATCTTCCTGCCACATCTGTAGCTTGGATGTGTTGGCTTTTCTCATTGTGGTGACAAAAGTATGTGACAGAAGCAATGCAAAGAAGGGAAAGTTGATTTTGGCTCCGGGGTTAAAGGGATTTGCGGAGCTACAGTAACTACAGCTTGAGGCAGCTGGCCACATTGCCTCTGCAGTGAGGAAACAGGAAAACGAATGCCGGTACTGGGCACACATTTTGTTTGTTTGTTTTTGTTGTTGTTATTTTGTTTTGTTTTTTTTAAATTCATTCATGAACCTCAGCCCAGAGGATAGTGTCATCCACATTCAGAGTGGGTCTTCCAAGTTCAGGTAATAGTTTCTAGAAAATCCCTCCTGGGCACACCCAGAAGTGGGTTCCCATAGTGACTCGAAATCTCATCCAGCTGACAGTGAAGATGAACCATCAAGCTGCTTAGTGACTGTGGATGTTTAAATTAGCTTCCTGAGATCATTGCTTTATCAAGGAAGCCATGGTTACATAATGGACCCAAGATTGCAGGGCTGCAGGCTGGCTTGAGTGCGTTTTAATCCTACCTCTGCCTCATGTTTGCTCTTTGACTACTTAACACCTCAGTCTTCCCATCTGTCAATCGGGGATTATAAAACCCACGTGCCCTTGTTTGGGTTTCTATTGCTGTAATGAAATATCATGACTAAAATGCAAGTTGGGGAGGAAAGGGTTTGGCTTACACATTTCTCTATCACTGTTCATCTTCAAAGGAGGTCGGGACAGAAACTCAAACAGGGCAGGGACCTGGAAGTAGGAGTTGATGCAGAGGACATGGAGGGGTGCTGCTTACTAGCTTGCTTCCTCTGGCTTGCTCAAGCTGCTTTCTTTTAGAACCCAGGACCACCAGCTCAGGGATGACCCTCCCACAATGGACTGGGCTCTCCTGCATCAATCATGAATTAAGAAAATGCCTTATAGCTGGGGAGGCATTTTCTCAACTGAGGTTGCCTTCGTTCAGAAGACTCTAGCTTGTGTCATGTTGATATAAGACTATCCAGCACAACAAGTACCCCATAGTTAAAGAACTCAATTCGGTCAGAGGTTTTCAAACCTGACTATGCATTAGAATTTCTTGGTGTGATATGAATTTACTGAGAGCAGGCTTACATGGTCTTGGCAACAGCCTGAACCCTGGAGGCTTAAAAATCTCTCCCAGTGACCCTTAACTAAAACTGAACCAAGAGGCCAGCAAATAAGGTAATTCATAGAAAGTTGCATTCTTACATCATCATCCTTGCTCAGACTCGTGGGGCAAGTTTTTAAGAGAGAAGACCAGGCTCACACAAGAGCCTCAGATTCAGTAGGATGCCCCGTGTGCTCAAGATTTCCCAGGGCTGGGCTAACCCAGGGACCTCACTTGGAGGAAGGCTGAAAAGACGCATAAGAAGAAGCATCTTTTTTTTTTTTTAGTTGTAATCAGAATTCATGGTTTTCAAATGTCAATCTCCTGGGGATAGACTCCAAAACACAAAGCCTTCTTGACTTATGTCATTGGCCACCAAGAGGCCACTTAGGAGCCTTGGCTAAAGAATTAACTCCTCATAGACCACTGAAACTATATGCTTACCTTTTGCATTCTGGCATCTAGCTCTTTAGTAGAACTTTTAATTTTTATGAATTTTCCCAAAGCGTTCTCGCGTTCTTTCTCTCTTGCGTTCTCTCTCTCTTACATTCTCTCTCTCTCTCTCTCTCTCTCTCTGTGTGTGTGTATGCACACAAGCATGTATAAATTAGTTATGACCACTCTGCTCATTCCAGTCCCATATTTACCAAAGAAAATATTTTAACAGAACCCCAATAAACACATATCTATTAGCAAATATAAATATTCAAGTCTTTATTTTATAAAGAAAAATAAATAAAAAGTCTATAGTGTCCCTATGGTTGTGTTTGAACTTCCTTTCAATGGTCAGAACATTGCTTGGAAAAAGAAAACTAACTCTGAGTTCTAGAAAAAGCACACATGGTTTGAACACATGCAGATACAGGTTTCACTGACAAAGGTCAGTTAGAGGCTGTGACACATTGTCTGCCTCAGCTGTACAATTCTCTGTGAGTGACAAGGGAGAAAATTTGGTGAGGCAGAAAGGACATGCACCATTTAGGACTGGAGGGAGAAGCTCCAAAATGAAGGCATGCATGCCCTTGTGGAGGACCACAGTTGGGTTTCCATCACCAAGTCAGGTGACTCCCAGCAGCCTCTAAATCCAGAGCATCTGGTGCTTACTCACAATGTCTGGAGGATCCTAAATATATGAGGAACACATAGAGAAGAAAAACAGAGAGACAGACAGACAGACAGAGAAACACAGAGGCACAAATATGCATAGATAAAAACAAAATATTTTAAGAAAAATATATAGCATGAATCCAAATAACCACACAATAACAAAATCCCTTTGACGCCACTTTCCTCTACCATCATCTTTAGTTAGGAACAGGTTGATCAGTCTTGGTTTTGTTTGTTTGACCCAGGTCTCTATGTAGTCCTGGCCATCTTGGAACTTGCTCTGTAGACCAGGCTGGCTTTGAACTCACAGGGATCCTTCTGAGAAGGATAGAAATTCAAGTGTGGTCCAATACCCAAAGAGAAATATGGAGTTGAGGCCATGATGACATGAACTTTCCCTTGTGTGAGGCTGGGGAGTGACCATCTCCGATGTGGGTGGTGATGAGCCAGCATCAGAAAGGTTTCCTGTGTCCTCATGCAAGAGGACAGCACATTAGTTACTATCCTGTTGCTGTGATCAAATGCCCTAATGGAGGCCACTATGGAAGCATTGGTTTATTTTGGTTCACAGTTCAGAGTATGGTCCATCATTGGGCCAGGGAGGGAGCCATGGCATCAAGAATATGAGGCAGCTGGTCACATTGTGTGTTTAAGGTGGGTCTTCCTGCCTCCATTAATGGAATCAACACCTAGAGACTTGTCTCTGGGTGATTCTATCAAGCTGACTGTATTAACCACATGGGAAGGTTATGTACCCTTTCCCCAGGCCCACTCAGAAACCCCCGGACACGGCACATACCTATCCACTGACCAGGTAAATGCCATTGGAAGGGAAAATCAATTTTATAGTTTTTGTGCCATACAAATCATTTTCAAACAATCTGTGGCAGGTAATTAGGTTAAATTCTCAGTCTCCCTCCAGTCAACGTGGGCTACATTTGAGCACGTTCAGAGGGCTTCTGGAAGGCAGTGGTGTGCTGATTTTTCATAACAACTTTATAGACTATTTCTTTCTGTGCTCCTTTCCCTTCCAAAACTAAATAGTTCCTTATTTCCTTTTTTACCCACTTTCATTACCCACCTTTTCCAAATCTTACCTCAAGCGCATAATGTATGATTGAAGAAAAAGGTGTATAAAATATTCTAACATTTTTATGTTACAAATCTAAAAGCCAGAACCAAGTCAATTTGTGAGTATTTTATATTCAAGATTTATGAATGTGATATTGGAGAAAAAAAGTTTGATTCATGGCTCAGATAAAACAGTAATGCTCCAAGGACATTTAATTTCCACCATCTGCTTGGCACAAGAGAAAAAAATCATATTCTCATCACAGCTGATGAAAGGTACCAGGAGAATTGGGCTATTTCTTGACTCTTTATTCTCAGTCCGATAAAGAAAGTTTGAAACTTTGGTGGTTGGAAGTTATAAAAATAATAGTATCAAGCATGTTTTAACTGCCAGCTAAGTATCAGACACAGACCACACTGGGCGTCTCATAGGCCTTCAATCCGTCATGAACACACTCCTTTACTTTCTGGATGCGTATGTGGATATCTTTGCACCCCAATGTTTTCTGTTTATAACATCACAGTCCTAATTCTCACATCTGTTGCCATAGAGTGTGAGCCAATGTCTCCTACTCAAGGGCCTTTGGATTTGGGACTTGTGGTTGGTCTTGATTGTCAGCTTGAGGGGATTGAAAATGCCAAGGCCTAGTGACATGTACTTTTGGAAGTATCAATGAAGTGTTTTCAGAGATGACCGAGACATCAGACAGTAACTTAGGAGGGAAAATCTACCTTGAATGTGAGTGTCCCTAGTAGTCTGAAATACTGGATAGTGAAGTGTTGGGAGAAGAGGAAGAAATGATGCAGGTAGGCTCCACACACACGAGTGAGCACACTCCCTCCCGCTGCCTTCCCACCTTAGGGAAGTTTTGACCTTTTAGCATGGACTTAACACAAGAGACTCTTCTGGAAGCTTCCAGGCCTTCAGTGTGGGGCTGGTGCTGCAAGGGCTTGTGGTTTCTTGGACAGAATGAACAGTTTCTGGGTTCGGTATCTCTCACTCTTGTGTGCAGAAAACCATTGTGTCTGTTGTGTGAGCCTTCAGGTTATTTGTTTATGCTCCAGTTCAAGTACTTCCTAGGTGTGATCTCATGAAAGAGCTGTTTACTCTGTTTACTCACTTGCAAAATGGCACTGAAGGAGACCAGGCAGGGAGGGGATTGGCAAGCTGCCTGCCTCCATCTGAAGTCTTTGTAATAAAGGCAGTAACTATTGTTAGCCTCAATACTCCTCATCAGGCCATAGTGTCCCCAAGAAGACATGACAAGAAAAACACTAAATTCATCAACTAGGTACTCTGATATTTAATACAGTTTTAAAATTGGTTAAGTTGGATGTATGCGGAAAAAAAATCCATATTTGAAGCTTATCTAAAAAGATGATCTATGAGTTTTTTTCTGTTATGTGGCTAGAGGAGGCTCATTTTCTGATTGTATCAGCTTCTCATTAAAGACAAAATATTAGTCTGAGGTGTGTGTGTGTTAAAGTTGTCATTTAATACTTTGATTTATATGACCTAAGTAAATAGGTTTCAGTATGTTAGACAATATTCCTTTCAGTCACGCCATAAAAACCCATTTTAGGTTAAAGTAAGTTCATTTAATTTTCATTGCTTCTTGTAAGTTCATTTATAAGAAAATAAACGAATGACAAGATGCTATGAATTTAAAAGAGAGAAAGGATGAGTATACAGGAGAGTTTGGAGGGGGAAAGAAAAGGGGAAGTGGAATAATGTAAGTACATTATAATTTCAAAATTAAAAGAAATGATTACAGAAATAAACATGGTAATCACAAATGCTTACATTTTATGTATTTATTTTTATTTACATAGTTTATATTTATTCCCTAACACTTTGCTAACCATTTGTTAGTTTGATAGCAAAATGGAATGTTCTAGGTATTTCCTAGTATCCCCTTTTTTGTGGTTAAGAAGGGAACCCAGATGCCAAGCAACCTAGCTCACCTCTGTGTCTCTTAGCTTTTATTGTTTATTATGAGCTTAGCAGAGAACAAAAAAGCAGGAAGGACACCTTGATGCACATATGCAGGGTGTAAGAAACCTTATTTCCATATTATAGCTGCATCACTTCTAATAATGCTGTGAAGTAATGTGATATATTGATGGATAGGGACATAGAGCATAGATAGATATGTATGTACATACATATATACATTCATACATACATAGAAACAGGTAAATACATATAAAGATGCATAGATATGTAGATGCGTGGATAGATGATAAAATGATAGATAAATATGTGATAGATGAGAGATAGATAGATGATACATATGTACATCCATACATACATAAAAACATAGATAAATGCATATAAAGATGCGTAGATAGGTAGATGCATGGATAGATGATACACAAATGATAGATAAATATGTAATAGATGGCAGATAGATAGAAGATAGATAGATAGATAGATAGATAGATACATGATAGATAGATATATGATGAATTAGAATATAACATACTAATTCATAGAGAGAAAATAGAAGACAGGTAGGTGGATAGATTCATAGATGGGTGGATATATAGATACATGATAGATAGATAGATAGATAGATAGATAGATAGATAGATAGATAGATAGATAGATAGATGACAGACAGACAGGATTGAGCATATCAGGGCTTCAGTGTTAAAAGCTGAGGCTGCTCTTTGTCCATGAGATGGCACTCTAAAATAGGGATCCAATTCTTCTGGTGCTCATTCTGCCATCGTGAACAAGACAGGAAGAGATGATCATTTCTCTACATTGCACCTCTATCTCAGCTGTGGGCCTGTCCATGCACCTCTGCAGTAGCAACAAAGTAGCACAGAATAATAGGATGTGGTATTATTCATCTACTAGTGAACAAGAAAATATTGAGCATGTGTCTGCCACCAAGGACACAGCAATGAGAAGAGTAAAAATTCCAATACTATTATTGTCTAATAAAGTGAGATGGACCACACTGAAATAAATACCCAACATGTCAGATGGAAACACATGGAGAGTGTGAGGGATGGACAGCGAAGGCGGGCTATGTTTTTAAGAAGGATGCACAGGGGGCAAAGAGGTCTTTACTGAGGTGGCATTTATGATGCTTATTCTCTGCTTGACTAGGCTGAGAAACTCTTGGGTGGTGTGGGAAGTCCTTCTGTCTATGTGTTGCTTTTATTGGTTAATGAAAAAAGCTGTTTCAGCCAGTGGGTTAGCAGAACAGGGCAGTCAGAAATGAATGAGCAGCCTCCCACTACACCTGGAGGTAACTTATGTAGACCTCCAGGTGTGTCTGTAAGGGGGCATGCACTGGTTAGTCTTTCTTGTTAATTTGACATGACCTAGGCAACCTGGGAAAGAGGAAACTCAATTGGGGAATTGCCTCTATCAGACTGGCCTGTCAGCATGTCTATGGGCCATTCTCATGATTGCTGATTGATATGGGAGGGCGTAGCCCACTGTGGGCAACATCACTCCTGGTCAGGTAGTCCTAGACTATATTAAAAAACTGGCTAACAAGAAGTCATGGAAATCATGCCATTAAGTGTACACACACACACACACACACACACACACACACACACACATCTTTCTGCTTCCAGTTTCTGTCTTGGGTTTCTGTCTTAGATTTCCTCAGTAACTTACTGTAACCTTAAGCCAAGTAATCTCTTTCTTCTTTTTTTCCAACTTGTTTTCGGTCTGCATTTTGTTACAGCAGTAGAGAAATGAAACAAAGACAACGTTTAATATGAATATATAAAATAGTATATATGTGATATTTCAAAGTTCAAAAAATAACCTGAGTGTTGAAACATTTCTGCATACTTGCACTTGCTTCTCTTTTCCTTGCGTCCACAATAGTATTGACCTACTGAGCCAATGGATCTACTCAGTAAATGGATGACCTACTTGTTTAATACATAAGCCAGCTGGAGGCAGAGTGATGTGTTAGTCGTCAAAAGTCATGTAAATACTGTGGGACGAACCTCAGACCTGCTAAGAATCATTACCCTGTTGAATTCTGTTTTCTGACCCAGGTCAGGAAAGTTATGGTATCTGGATGCATAGTGGCCAACATTACTCTAAACACTCATGTTTTTTGTCACGTAGTTAGATGAGAAAAACATAAATACAATCTGTCTGTCTTGTGTGGCCAGCCTAGCTTTGTCAACCAGGAAGAGCCCTTCTCCTCCAGAAGAAGCTTTGGTGATGTTTTCTCATTTCAGGGGATATTAATAATTTATGGAGTTGGTAAAAAAAAAAGGTTCTTCCTGCCTGTACTGGTAAGTCTCATTAAGAAGGTGTGTGAAATCTGAAAATCCAAAATTATATCTCACAGGAAAAAAATTATTGGGATGGAAACAAAACATGTCTGTGTTATTTAGAGAAATGAGCAATCCTACAATGCTCAGAGGCTTTGCTAATCTGGTACTTTGAGTGGATATTAATCCTGCCTCTTCTGGAATTGAATTTGATTACCATACGTCCAAGACCAAGCCCAGGACAACAGAGTATAACAGACACACACACACACACACACACACACACACACACTTTAGAGCTGAGGATAATGCAGCAAATGAGTGTGAATCACACACAAGATGCCATTAAGTCAGCAGATATTGAGTAATATCCATGACCACTTTACATAAGGAATGGGGAAGACCCATGTCCCACAGTAGAATTTACTAAATGTGGATATCACTAAGAAACAAAATGTAATCTGAAGCCAGTATCAAATATGCTATCTGAACGACTGTTAATTTATATTGCAATATTTAGACCAAACGTGGAACACCCAGGGAAGTCATATTTACCTCTTCTACAAATTTTTATTTAAAAAGGGAGCCTGGCTAATGATCTAGAAGACCTGGGACCTTGTGGACATTAAAAAAAAATAAAAAGAAAAAGAATTCATATATTTTGGAGATCAGCCCTCTGTCTGATGTGGAGTTGGTGAAGACCTTTTCCCATTCTGTAGGCTGATGTTTTGTCTTGTTGACCATATCCTTTGCTTTATAGAAGCTTTTCAGTTTTAGGAGACCCCATTTATTAATTGTTTTTCTCAGTGTCTGTGCTACTGAGGTTATATTTAGGAAGTGGTTCCCTGTGCCAATGCATTCAAGTATACTTCCCACTTTCTCTTCTATGAAGCTCATTGTGGTTGGCTTTATGTTGAGGCCTTTGATCCATTTGGACTTGAGTTTTGTGCATGGTGATAGACATGGATCTATAAGAAATGGAGTATAGACCTAAACAGAGAACTTTCAACAGAGGAATCTAAAATGGCTGAAAGACACTTAAGGAAATGCTCAACATTCTTAGCCATCAAAGAAATGCAAATCAAAACAACTCTGAGATTCCATCTTACACCTGTAAAAATGGCCAAGATCAAAAACACTGATGACAACTGATGCTACGAAGATGTGGGGTAAAGGGAACACTCCTGTATTTCTGGTGGGAATGCAAATTGTTACAGCCCTTTTGGATGTCAGCGTGGCAATTTCTCAGAAAATTAGGAAACAACCTTCCTCAAGACCCAGCAATACCACTTTGGGGTATACGAAGTGGATACAAAGGATGCTCAATCGTGCCACAAGGATATGTGCTCAACTATGTTCATAGCAGCTTTGTTTGTCATAGTCAGAACCTGGAAACAACCTAAATGCCCCTCGACCGAAGAATGGATAAGGAAAATGTGATATATTTACTATAAAGCAGAAAAAATAATGACATCTTGAAATTTGCAGGCAAATGGATGGATCTAGAAAACATCATTTTGAGTGAGATAACCTAGACCCAAAAAGACAAATATCATATGTACTCACTCATAAGTGGTTTTTAAACATAAAACAAAGAAAACCAGACTACAATTCACAACCTCAGAGAACCTAGACAACAATGAGGACCCTAAGAGAGACATACATGGATCTAATCTACATGGGAAGTAGAAAAGGACAAGATCTCCTGAGTAAATTGGGGACCATGGGAGAGGATTAAAGGGGAGGGGCCAGGAAGAGAGGGGAGCAGAGAAAAATGTAGAGCTCAGTAAAATCAATTTTAAAAAAGAAAAGAAAAGATTCAGACTCAAGCCCAACCCTCAACTTCCGTTGTTTCTTTCCAAGGCTTTCTGTTCCACAAAGATGAATTCTGAAAGAAGGAGATCAGAGGGTTTCTGATTTCTCAGGAGTATTAGAACAATTTGTCAGTAGTGACGGCTGAGAATGCTTTCTTGAGACTAGAGGAAAATGAAAAAAGTAAGCTAACACTCGCCATCCCATCTACCTCAACTCCCTGAAGCAAAGCAGAGTCTAAGTCTCATTATGACTGTTTCCTTTTCCAACATGCTGGAGTGGATTTCAAAAGAACATCGTTCTCTTATTAATTTTCTTATATTTACTGAGTTACGGATTTCTCCAGTACAGACAATTGCAATTATGTAGAGAATGTTGTTTTCAAAAGCTACAAGAAAGGAAAGTACTCAAATGGGAGAGGGTACTGAGTTAGTACCTGGAGAGGTGGCTCAGCAGTTAAGAGCAATGGCTGCTCTTCCACAAGACCTGGGTTCAATTCTACCACCTACATGGTGGCTCACAAAAACCTACAACTCCTTTTCCAAAAAATATGACACCCTCTTCCAGCCTCTGGGAGCACCAGGCCTATAATACATAATACATAGGCATGCAGATAAAATACACATACAAATATAATTTAAAAGTGTCTTTATCATTTAAAAAGAACAAAGAACATAATCCTGAAATGCTTGTCATTATGTGCACACATTCTGTCCTTACTAATTCTTACTATAATGCTATTGATGTTGTTACCCAGACTACAATGTTAATATTGGCAGTCTATTATTACATTTAAATAATATTCTTGAATATATATTGAAATAGGTGGGGCATGACATTTCAATGATCAAAGTAAAAGAATTTTAATCACGTGAGAAGCAATGTGGGATTGAACTTTTAAAAGAGAATTCAGATTTTTCAACACAAATTCAACTCTAATCCTAAGTAGTTATTAACAAAGGGTTTGAGGTCTTGGGAAAGAAGTTGGAGGCTGCCTCCAAATCATCACTGCCACCAAGAGATGCTTGGTGTTGGTATGGGACAGACCAGTCTTTCTTGAAGAGAAAGTGTACTGGGACCAGAGTGTAGCTTAAAGGTACAAATTTGCCTATCATGTGTGAGGGTTTGGGTTCAATCATTGACATATAAAAATAAAAATTTAAAGTACTGTTTTATTGGTAGTAGTCATGTCTGAGAGTTCTCAAGAGTTGTGAAATTTGTCTGTTTCCCTCCAATGGCATTAAAATTAATGTGTGAACATCTGTAAATCAGTATTCACTCTGAGTTCAGTGGATAACAGTGTTAGTGCCCTGGGCGGTGCCTGTTCATCCTTCAACTCTGCATGTGTTATTAACCATCCAGGTCTATTAGTTTCCTTCCTGTTGTTGCCATAAACACCTTGATTTAAAAGAAAAATCTCAGGGAAGAAAGGGTCTCTTGTAGTTCACAGTTCCAGAGAGATAGAATCCATCCTGATGGGGAAGGAAGAGCGGCAGGAGCATGAAGCTGACCTGACAATAAGGAAGCAGAGAGATCATATTTTCATCCATACATAGGAAGTAGAGAGAATAGGAAGAGGGGTGAGACCACAAACCCTCAGAGCCCACACTCAGTGACATATTACCTTCAGCTGGTTTCCATGTGCTAAAATTTTCTCTTTTTTTTTTCTGAAGCATGCATGGGCAGCCAGTCTGTGATGGTTCTGTTGAACTTGTCCATATTGGGTTTCATGGTCTAAGTTGATAAGGACGACTGAGCAGGTCCCTTCCTCAAAAGGGCACCAGATCTCATTACAGACAGTTGTGAGCCACCATGTGGTTGCTGGAAATTAAACTCAGGACATTTGGAAGAACAGGGAGTGCTCTCAGCCACTGAACCACCATTACCTCCTCCAACCACCACCTTCTGGGAACCAAGTGTTCAAACCCCTGAGCCAACTGAGACAATCTTAAGCCACCATTCTAGAGAAACTGATGTTATATCCACAATATCCAAGATTCCTCTGTGCTATGATCTAGAGTGGACTTTGTTACAGGCCATGCCTGCTTCATTCTATACCTCTTTATAATAAGATAGCTTCAGATTTAGCCTCAAAATGTGAAATAGTCCCATCCAGCCTCACCTAGCTCTCTACAGGTGTTGACTTAACACAGCCAAGATTCAACAAACAATATCAAGAATTAACATTGGTAGGTTATTATAAATTACAAATCTTAGTAGAATTGTATCACTTTGTGTTTATTTTAAAGATTATATTTTTAATTTTGTGTGTGTGTGTGTGTGTGTGTGTGTGTGTATGTGTAGTAGGGAAGGGGATGCTCAAAGAGATAAGGGGCTCCGATTGAGATGCCCCTGAGATGGATTGTGAGCCTCCTGATGTGAACTCTGAGAACTGAACTCAGGTCTGCTGGAAAGAGCAGCAAGTGCTCCTCACGCCTGAGCCATCTCTCCAGCTACCACAAACACTCCAGTATATGACATCATGCACTTGTTTATCCATCTGATTTAATTATTTTCCATGGTAAATATGGATAAAAACATAACACGTTGCCCTGTAAATAACTATTTTTAACTAACATAAAATTCAGAAAAGTAAACTTGAAAAGTAAATCTTGTAGTAATATCTTCTATTTATAAATTACTCTAGTTTTGTATGCCTGGAATATAGTTTATATTGTTTTGATTTTTGGAAGACACTGCCTGTGTAGAATTCTGTGTGCCAAGTTTATTTAGTTTACACTTTGGCTTTCAGTACTGTTGGATTGTGTTGCAATGGATTTTTGTTTGCAACATTTCAGTGATTAGTCTGCTATCCAGGGAAGCCAATACAAGGACACCAGCCAGTGGCTTCCATGTTTCTTTCTTTCTTATCCCTGGTTCAGACTTCATTATCATGAGTCTTATAAAGATTTCATGTTGTTTGAACCTTTGTACGTTAGTCTTTTTAGATTTGGAATTTATTGTTTTTGTTTGATTTGAACATTTTCTGTGTATTATTCTTTCAAACACCACAGTTTCCATTTCTTCTGAGTCACACCCTGGAACAGCTGCAGGATTTACTCATGTGCATCTCTGTCTGTAAACTTCCTTGCCTTTCATGTTAGAAGATATATGTTGTTATATGCTCAAGTTTATTCTCTCATTTTTTTGTCTTTTTTTAGCTTTCTTTTTTTTTTTTTCCAAGACAGGCTTTCTCTGTAGCTTTGGAGCCTGTCCTGGAACTGCTCTAGTAGACCAGGCTGGCCTCAAACTCACAGAGATCTGCCTGCCTCTACCTCCCAAGTGCTGGATTAAAGGCATACGCCACCACTGCCCGGCAAGTTTATTCTCTTTAATTCTGTCATATGTGTGCATCCATTAACTGCAACTATTGTATATTTTACCTCATTCATAAATTTTCATAATCAGAAATTAGAATTGAGATTTTAAAATAGCTTCCATCCCTTCAATTAGATTTGAAATGCAAAGGATGATAAATATATATCTGCCCATTATAACATCCATGTTATTTCCTGCTTGTTTCCCCACCACGTTTACATGGGGTAAAAAAGATACTGGAGGAAGTAGAGATCAAGATTTGCTCAGGAGTGCACGGCTGCTGGGTAATCCATCAGTCCAAGCAGAACTGCACAAGTCATTAGCTTGTTTCCAGGCCTGCGGGTCTTGATGTAAAGCTAGAGCCGCCTTTCTGACTGCAGGCTGAGGCATCTGTAGGTCAGCCCTGTGCGATCTCACGCCATTGTGTAACAAACAACCTGAAATAGCAAATGGAAAAGGCAATTATGCGGATCACACATCTACCCATCATATTTTTCAGAATCCAATTAGCCAATGCAAATCACACAGAAAAAACAAATCAAGACTATACTGCCCATCAGATGGTCCACTATAGATGCTTGGATAAAACCAAACATCAGTTCAGAGAGGGGATGTCTACTTTTTATTCCAGATTTAGGAGCAGGAAACCATGAAATGGCTTAATACTTGAAAAGCAACACTAATTCATAGAAATGTGTTCGCAAGGGATGTTACGATATTTATGAAATAGGTGAGATATTAAGATGGGTAGAAAGAAAGCATGAATGAGTATGTTATAAAAAAAAGTGCTAGGAAAACCTTCAAAATGCGCAAAGAGACGTTTCGCCAGATCACAACAGACTGGAATGATTGCTGGCTCCTTTACACATCTTTCCCTACAACGTAAATAAGCAGATTTCTCTGTGACTAAAATATTTTAGTTCCTGAGCTGTGAATGAGATGTTTTCATTTCAAACTCCTTTATTGGAGATGACGGTATGAGAAAAACTTAATTAATCGACACACAGCATCGGGGGCTGGCACACGGCCATTAGCTGTGTTCGTATTCCCGGGGTTGTGGGGGAGGGGCGATGACTGAACAACCCACACACAGGTTTTCCTGCCCTCTTTTGTTGCATGTTTGCATAAGCAGCTGCCACCTGTGGGAGTAGATACAGTGAACCCACCTGGAGTCTTTTGTGGTTTTTAATATTACATACTAGGCCAAGATGCATTAATTTTTGTTTTCTTTTTCTGTTTTTGTATAGATGTATGTATGTATGCATCATTGTGTATTTTTTGCATGTATGTATGATTTGATGCACATATATGGTGCCCAGAGGTTGATGACACTGCCCTTGTAGTGTATTCTCTGAGGCAAGGTCTCTTAATCAAACTCAGAGATCCTCAAAATGTCGACACTTCTAGTCAGCTTGCTCTGGGGATCTCCCCACTGGCTCTGCCTTCTGAGGCTGGAGTTTCAAGCTGGACACCAGGCACACCTGGCAGGTACGTGGGTTTCTGGGGTCTGAACGTGGGTCCTCTCATTTGCTCAGCAAGTGCTCTAGCCACCGAGTTGTCTCCTCACATCCCCAAAGAGGCTTCTTAGAACCATCTAGTAACAAGGCTTCATTGTCTACTCTTGTGTCTTTGCACTCGACCTTCTCTGGGTGGGTTTGGGCTAAGCTGAAATCCTAAGAGTGGACCCCGAGTCAAAGTTCCATTCATCTCTCTAGAGCAGCGGTTCTCAGCCTTCCTAATGCTGCGACCCTTTAATACAGTTCCCCTGGTTGAGGTGATCCCCCAACCATAGAATTATTTCCATGCTACTTCATAACTATAATCTTGCTACTGTTATGAGTCATAATGTAAATATCTGATATATAGGATATCTGATATGCAACCCCTGTGAAAGGGTTGCTCGAATCCCAGAGGGGTCATGACCCACAGGTTGAGAACCGCTGCTCTAGCGCTTCTCATAGATCATTCATTGTCCTCTGCAGGGTTCGCTGTTCTTACAGGGTACATGGCTGGGGAAGCACAAGTAGTCATAGGAACTAGTGGGGCAAAGTGATTGACAGGGGTCCTTTAATGATGGGAACTCATGCTTTTGTTAAGTACTGATGTCAATCACCTACAAAAGAGGTCATTTTTACTTCAGTCCTTACTTTTATTACACCCAAATGCCAACCTCTATCTCAGCCCACCCAGAGCGTTTTCCACAACAGGGCATTGAAGCATTGCATTAATGTCTGTATTCATGGATAGAACTGTTCTTCAAGTACAAAAAAAAAAAACATTCACATGGACACTAGTTATAAATTAATATTGGCTGAGAGCCTATTTTGTGGCAGCTGGAGGGCTGGAAAGATGATTTAGAGAATAAAGTGTTTACTCCACGGAGAGGACCAGAGTTCAAATCCCCACTCACCTAGGTGAATGCCAAAGGGTGTGATGGTTCATCTGTTATCTAGCCTGGAAAGGTGGAGACTGGTGATTCCCAGAACAAGCTAACTAGTGAGGGTGACCATATCAGTGAGCTCTGGGTTTGATTAAGAGACCTTGACTACTTGAATAAGATGGGAGAATGATTGACAAAGATTCCTGACATTAACCTCAGGCCTCAGTGCATACACAAATACACACACACACACACACACACACACACACACGGGCACCCACTAACATGCATACGACACACATTCATGCTAGATGCATGCAACATACACACACTAAAACACAGTTTACAGAGTCTCTTTGTCTAGTCATCTCAAAGATCCTTGGAGGCAGGTCCTGCTTTCATACTACACACTCCACAAATATAAGAACTAGGTGGACAGAAACAAGGTTCCCACAGGGAAGCAGCTCACTAAAGCAGTGAATACCCAGTCCACGGTTCAGGGACCTCATAGTCCTGTCTGCCCACAAATCCTAGTACCCCACCAGCAAAGTGTGAAAAACAATTGCCTTCTGGGAAAAGGAAAGGGTCAATCAAGAGCAGAAATGAAAATCACATACTGTTCTAATCTATGAAATTAGAAAAAAAATACAGCAAAAACAAACCAGTGAAGCTACAGGGCAAAGCCCGCAGTGTCACATTTCTGTGCTTCAGTACAAGTGAGATGCGTGAGGCAGAGAGGCATCCACATGCTGTTGCTGCTTGTCACTGGTGAGTAGCTGCACTCCAATGAGGCTGAGCTTCAGCCGGCCCACGCCCCTCCTACAAAGCTCTCTTTGCATCCCCTTTCCAATCCTTTGGTATCAGGAACTCACCAAGGCCAGCTGGCCCGGGTCTGAAAAAGCCTGGGATAAAACAGGACTCGCCGAACATAGCAGACAATGAGGACTACTGAGAAATCAAGAACAATGGCAATGGGTTTTTGATCCTACTGCACCTATTGGCTTTGTGGGAGCCTAGGCAGTTTGGATGCTCACCATACTAGACCTGGATGGAGGTGGGTGGTCCTTGGACTTCCCACAGGGCAGGGAACCCTGATGGCTCTTTGGGCTGAGGAGGGAGGGAGACTTGATCGGGGGAGGGGGAGGGAAATGGGAGGCGGTGGCGGGGAGGAGGCAGAAATCTTTAATAAATAAATAAATAAAAGGAAAGAAAGAAAAAGTAGGAATTAAACAATGCTTCAGGCTCTGGCCACATTTTCTCACTGCCGCTGTGTGACACTTTCACTGGATTGTTACAGGGAGAAATACAGTTCCCCTGTCTCTGCTTCTTCATCTCTTCGGTGAATGATGAGATCAGAATCCATTACCCATTGCCCTGAGACCCCAAATCTAGGCAAACACAATGACAAGCATTCCTTCCCCACTGAGTAAAAGAGACTAGTCAGGGGCTATGTGTTCTCCATACGTGTCTCCTCTTCCCTCCCGAGGTCCACTGCCTGACCTCACTGTCTTGTCTCTAATGTAGTCAGATGAGTAGGACCAGTGTTTTTGTATACTAGATTTTTTTAGTCTTCAATAAGTGTTGAATCATAAAAATCCATCACTTTATTGTGATGTCTCTGTTACTTACAATTTCAAAAATTAAAAACAGAGGAAGATGAGAGAGAAGGGAGGAGTGGGGAAGGGAGGATGACAGAGATGGAGAGAGAGAGAGAGAGACTTCAAACTGTTTTTATTTAAGAGCAGAAAATAAATAGAATAGAACCGTCTCCAGTTGTGCGGCTCATGTCAGATCCAACACACTGAATGTCACCAGGGGCTCTTTGGAACCAACTAAAACATCGCCTCAGCAAGTGAGAAGCCTTCCTTCCATCTGAGAAGCGTGATTGGATATTAATTTCTGAGTCCACATTTGACTATAAAGATTTATAGAAATGATCTCTCTGTTAGACCTGTGTATGGAGGAGAGGTTGCTCCTTGGGGGGCCGTCCATCTAGTTTTGTGACAGGGTCTCTCACTGGGCTGGAATTTGCCAGTTTACATAGGATGGAGGGCAAATGAGTCCCAGGGGTCCACCTGTCTCCAGTGCTGGCTTGATAAGGGCACAGCACGGGTCTGGAGCTGAAGGACAAGTCCTCAAGGCAAGCATCTCACCCCTAAGCCTCCTGACTTGTTGGCCCCAAAGCCCATGTCTGGTCTCTTCAGAATCTCGAGATGCTGGTCAGTGTGGAGAGATGCAAGAAGATCTAAGACCCAGGCACTTCCTTGATCTACAGGTTGCTGTATTTCCCCAAAAAAAAACACTTCCAGCTTTTAAAGGCATGGAAACTTTTATACCAAATACTCATTATAATTTATCAGAAACTATGTCCACATTTCTCAGCATGAAAGATTAAAAAATGCTTCTACATTTGTTGATCAAAGCGGAGAAGAAGAGAGAAGCCTGTGTTTTTATCCAGCTCGAGTGGGGTGGGGTCCCTTAGGACCTGCACTGAGATTAGTAGGATATTAGTAAGTTCTGCATGGAAACTGCCTTTAATGTTTCGTTTCATCTCTTTAAAGACCATTAATTAGGTATCTTTTCCCTCTCTAGACTCCCCGTTAAACCCTTAAAATACGTGATCATAATTGAAAACGTACATGTGTGCGTGCATGTATACTCCTGTATGTACCACGACCTGTGGAGGTCTGAGAACATCCCCCTCATTGCTACTTCTCACCATACAACTTGATTGAGACAGGGTCTGTTCTTTGCAAGACCCAGGAGCTTGGGGTTATTCTCCTGTCTCCGTCTATCATCTCACAACAGGAGCACTGGAATTACAGAGGTTTGCTCGCCTGCCTGGCTTTACATGGGTGCTGGGGATCTGAACTCTGGTCCTCATGGTTGCATGGTGAGTGCTTTACCCACTGAGCCTTCACCCCTGTCCTACAAGGTCATTTTTAATAACTACAGCAGATTATATAGGGCGCTGAGACTCATAAGTGTTGGCACCCAGTGTCACATGAACAGGATTTGAACCAGCTGAATCTGAATGTGGCCTTCCTGATTTCTCAGGTGTCTGTCACCTTCCAGACCTGTGGACAAGTCTGCAACATACTCTTGAAATTTGTACAACTGCGATTTCTTCTTTGGAAGTTATAAGTAGCCTCTATTTTGAATGAATCGTGTACACACACACACACACACACACATATGCACACACACACCACAGGTATTTTTTCTCAGAATGTGAATGGGGACAACCTTCCTATTTCACTCCAAATACATATTTATCTTTCCCATTTTATTCACTGGCCAAGGAAAACTTCAGAGTTCACAGCCAGTATCCCCAATTCTGGAAGAGCAGCCAGCCTCATGTGGGGGACCACCTGCCACTGTCTCCCTGTTGAGATCTCACCAAGGTTATGGCCATTCTTGGTGACAACAGCCAGTGCAAGCAGGACGGAGTTTTCAGATGTCAAACTGTCATCCTCTTCTCTGGACATCATACTTTCCTTCCTTTCCCCGACTCTCAGCAAGTTGAGTGACCCTGCCTGATTTTCCTCTTAGAGATAGCAGCTTGAAATTTGTGTGTTAAAATCAAGAGCTCCAGATGAGATTAACCAACAAAGGTAATTTCTTAAAGTTTATCCTTGACCTCAAATTTCAGAAAGTTATGTGGGGCTATGCAGCCATTTGCCTAGACAAAGTTCTTTTTTTAAGGGGGAGAATTTTAACTTGCTTTTCTGTGACTTCAGCACCTCCCATTTACTTGGCAAAATACATTTGAGAAGCAGAGAAATAGTCACAAACATTTCATTTGATCAGTAGTCCCCAGGGCTGGAGTCTAATAGTCCCAGTTCACCTTGAAGAATTCACTCTCGCTTCTCTGGAATTCTGTGCTGGTCTCATCTATCCGGGGGGCACCAGAGACCTAGAGTCTCCAGCATTTGAATGAATCATGGCCCATGTTAAATGGGAACTGGCTGGCTTTTTGATGTGTTATTCACCAAAGGAATTGTAAATATATAAAATCAAGGAGTCGGAAAGATGTCACTTTGCCTGTGAGAGTGTCCCATAGCGACCAGATGTCACTTTGCCTGTGAGAGTGTCCCATAGCGACCAGCACACTAGAAGATAGCCAGATCTGAAGATGTGACATGTGCATGATAGGAAATGTGAGCGAAAGCTTCTAAAAATCTTCACCTTACACTGCATCACCTACAAGGCCGATTAACTGATAAGGAGGCATGATGGCTCGGTGGGGAAAGGAGCTTGCTGCACAAGGCTGAAAACCTGAGTTCCATCCCCTCATCCCACATCAAGGTGAAAGGAGCGAACCAAGCCTGCAGGGTTGTTCTCTGAGCCCCATATGCACACCATAGCATGTCCACATGCTTGCAGGCTTGTGGATGCACATGTGCAATACACATGCACACACAATAATAATAGTAATGATGATGACTAATGATAAACACAAAACTAAGGAAAAGTAACTTCAGGGATGGAGATTGGAACAGTACATGCACACAGCCTAATTGGAAATTGCCTTGGGTTCCCTTTGCCCCTCCCACAAACAGTCATTCTTTGCCCACCTCTGTGTCATCTTGGGACTAAGAATAAAACCTTTGGGATGTGTTAACTAAGCAAACCACCAGCTTCCATCAGTCAAAAGTCTGAATCTCATCAGACAGCATCTGAGGCCTAGAGATCGCCCCTCTTGGCTGTAACAGCCTTTGAAACCTCCATCAATGTTCTTGTCTTCATCTTTTTTTTATTTTTTACTTTATTTCATTTTTTGTTTTTCTTTCTTTTTATTGCTACAAAAACATCATGAAACTGAAAACTGCTTGAACCTTGGAACATGGAATTGGGGGTAACCTGCATCTGTGTTCCCCAGTTGTAGTCAGTGATATTTGGCTTCAGAATAAATCCTCTCTTGTTCTGTTTGAAGTCAGAACTGTTTTGTGTGTGGATAAAAAGAATTGAAAACTTCTACTTTTGGAACCACATACAGAAAATGTCTGGCAACATCTGACTGAGCTGAAGGTACACACATGCTTTGACTCGGAAGCCCATTTGTAGATACATTTAACTGCACACAAGGAGACGCATAAACCATGACTGCTTAAGAAATTACCCATCTCACCTGCCTGGGAATAACAGTGTCCCTGCTAGGACCTCAACAGCTAGCTGATGCTTGCCTGGTTTTTGAGTTTGCTTATTTTCCCAGTTTCTTTTCTCCTCCTTCCTAATCGCATGGCTCTCATCTTCGTTTGCACATTTCCTACTAATGATCATTTAAAACGTTTTAAATAAGACCCTGTCTGTCCTTCTGGCCCAGTGCCCTGGGCCCTTACATTCAACAGTCTTCAGAATTCTTATCAGAGTGTCGCAGGCAGCTTGTACATTATATTCTATTAGAGCAAACCCGCCCAAAGTTGTCAGAATTCAGAGACCGCGGGATCTGTGGGACACTTTTGTTAGGAATATATTCATAGATTCGCTTTACTAGTCGTCGGAGACGTCCCACGAGGCTATGTTTAACATCTCATTTGGTAACATAATTCAACAAAAATGGTAAAAATAGGTAATATTTATTCATACGGCAGGCATATTAGATAGACACATGCTGGCTTCTCTACATTTGAACACACACACAAGGTCATATGGAGAAATGAAAATAACAAAAGAAGGGAGAGACAGAAATGAGAGAACTCCTAACGATGTGAGTTTCTTACATAAAAGTACTCTTCTCTTATGCAATCATTCTTATCCCTTCTAAAAATAATGAGAATGTTATTCTCATAAAATAAAACAACCACCATCTGTGCTCTTCGTACAAATTTAAAATCTCATCCCTTGATCCAAAAGTTTGAAAAATGTGCATCCCCTTAGATCCACAGATGTTTGTGAGAGACCCAGACTGTGATTTCTGCAGAGGCCAAGAGTCGCAGTGGGTTCCCCTATGATACTGGGGCCTAGAAGAAATGATGTCTAGGGTGGTCCACCCTTAGCCTGTCCCCATCAGCATCCACCCACCACCTACCTTCAGCTTCTCTCCACACTTCATCCTCTGTGTTCATGAGCCTGCTGGACTCTGGTAACTAAGGCCCCATGGAGCATGGTAAAGAATATAAAAAACTACACCAGAAGGCATTCCTGGAGGAGGAGCCACTTACAGTGAAGGCTGTTCATGAAGGAAGAGTGATTTTTCTTTGGTTGTGACCACTGCTGGGGTGGCCGTTCCCTGACAGATGATCCCACACCCATGCACATACTGGTAGAATTAACTACACTCAATGATAAATCTTTTTAAAGAGAAGGTGAAGTGGGGAGCAAGGGGCAGCAAAGGTGCTAGGGGGGTTCTTGCGAGGTTGGAAAGAGGAGCAAATAGGATCAGAATGCACTGGGCTGGAGAGACAGTTAAGAGTGCATACTCCTTTGGCAGGGGACCCATGATCTGCTCACAGCATACACATCAATGGCTCACAATAACCTGCAACTCAACTGCAAGGAATCCCATACCCTCATGTCTCTGCAAAAACCTGCATTTGCATAAACATACACACACACACAAATATTTCAAAGAAAGAAAATACATCAGATTCACAAGGCAAGTTCACAGTTGAGTTGGAACCCAGAAAGTCTTGTTCTTGGACTCGCATTGTAAACACAATAAAAGAAAGGCTATAACCACAGTGACAGAGACAGGTGTCAAGCTAGATATGGTATGCCACTGGCCTGGGGTACCATGGCTGTGGTTTTTGTTGCTGTTGTTTTTGTTACTGAGAGTAACAGTGATCCAACTCACCGTGTTACCACAAAGTGTCAACAGTGCAAGGCAATGGTCCCATATGTGTTGCGATGGTGGCATCACATTTTCATCTCCGTGAAAACAGAAGATGCAAGACAAAAAAAAAGGCAAGAAACTCCAGCTAGTGTGTTGTAGAAGATGACACATACAGATACAACTATTTAGAAAGGTGATTGCGAGAAATGAAAATAAATTCGAATTGCCTTTGTTTTGAGAGGGATGTGAGACACAGGCATTGCCACCTTCATGCTGCGTTTACCAGCAGATGGTGCCAGGGAAGTGGGAAGAGTAAGCACCAAACAGAGGAATGAGGGGAAGAAAACTCCTGTGTTTTGTTACTGGAAATGTGACAGGGAACCAGATCTTCAAGAAGTTATTCAACTTAAAAAATAAAGTGTGTGCATTCAAGTGCAGTGCCCACAGGGACCAGAAGAGGGCGTTGAGTGTCCCAGTTCTGGTTGTGAGCTGCTCAATATGGGTACTGGGATCCAAACTCCAGTCCTCTGCAAGAGCAGCAAGTGCTCTTCATCACTGAGCACTATGAAATTCCTTAACTTTAAAAATTTTTTAATTCTTATTTTTTTATTATTTATTTTTATTGATTATATTGAGCTATACATTTTTCTCTGCTCCCTTTCCTTCCTCTCTCCTCCCCTTCAACCCTCTCCCATGGTCCCCATGCTTCCAATTTACCCAGGAGATCTTTTCTTTTTCTACTTCCCATGTAGATTAGATCTATGGAAGTCTTTCTTAGGGTTCTCATTGTTGTCTAAGTTCTTAGGGATTATGATTTGTAGGCTGCTTTTCTTTGCTTTATGTTTAAAAACCACTTATTAGTAAGTACATATGGTAAATGTCTTACTGGGTCTGGGTTATCTCACTCAAAATGATGTTTTCTAGCTCCATCCATTTGCTTGCAAATTTCAAGATATCAATACTTTTCCCGCTGTATAGTACTCCATTGTGTAAATGTATCACATTTCATTCTTTGGATATATACCCAAAAGTGGTATTGCTGAGTCTTGGAGAAGGCTGTTTCCTAATTTTCTGAGAAATCGCCATACCGATATCTAAAGGGGCTGTACCAGCTTACACTCCCACCAACAATGCAGGTGTGTTCCCTTTACCCTCATCCTCCCCAGCATAAGTTGTCATCAGTGTTTTTGATCTTGGCCATTTTTACAGGTGTAAGATGGACTCTCCGAGTTGTTTTGATTTGCATTTCTCTGATGGGTAAGGATGTTGAGCATTTCCTTAAGTGTCTTTCAGCCATTTTAGATTCCTCTGTTGAGAATTCTCTGTTTAGGTCTGTACTCCATTTTTTAATTGGATTATTTGTTCTTTTGATGACTAATTTCTTGAGTTCTTTGTATATTTTGGAGATCAGACCTTTGTCTGATGTTGGGTTGATGAAGATCTTTTCCCATTCTGTAGGCTGTTGTTTTAACTTGTTGACCGTGTCCTTTGCTTTACAGAAGCTTTTCAGTTTCAAGAGGTCCCATTTATTAATTGTTGCTCTCAGTGTCTGTGCTGCTGGGGTTATATTTAGGAAGTGGTCTCCTACCCAGGATAGCCAATACAATCCTTTCCAATAAAGGAACATATGGAGGGATCACAAGCCCTGATTTCAAACTCTACTACAAAGCTCAAGTCCAAATGGATCAAAGACCTCAACATAAAGTCAGCCACACTGAACCTCATAGAAGAGAAAGTGGGAAATACATTTGAATGCATTGGCACATGAGAACACTTCCTAAATTAACTTTTCTTATTATTTCAGAAAATAAGAATGACAATAACACTAAATTTCAGGGGATGTTACAAGCTTTGGGCACACAATACACAGGTTCTTAGATGGGGCCCCGGAATGTGTCAACTGCCTGGGAAATCACAATGGCCTTTATTTCTCCAAGAGCAATTCCCACACGCACTCCCCAGAAGTCACACCATCAGTCACACTGGTCTCCTCCATGACAAGTGTTTTGCCACCCCTTGAAGTCTTTGAGCTCTAACCACCTCCCCTACAGTTCTGATGCAGGCTGAGGAGTTAATGATACTCTTGAGTAAGGCTGCAGGCAGAGATGCCCTCTGCTTCACAACACTTCAAAGGAAGATGAAGTGTATCCCAGCTGAACCCACACTGTGGCTGGCTTATAGGAATCGTGCTAACCATTGTTTGGTCTGTAAGGTGCCAGCTCTTGGGGCTGGAAAGACTGTTCAGCAATTAAAAGCATTTTGCTGATCTCCCAGGACCCGTGTCAGGTCACTCACAGCTACCTATAACTCCAGCTCCAGGGTATCTGATACCTCTGGCCTCGAATACACACACACACACACACACACACACACACAAAAAATTAAAATAATGAAAATAAAATATTTTTAAAAAGATGTCATCTCTCTCTAGATAAGGTGAATCTGTGTCTAGAGTCACCCAACCATGTGAGTATCACAGGGACTTAGGGAGTTCTTAAAATGCAGGATGTGTGTGCTCAATGGGGGACAAGACACTAGAGGAGTCAGTTTAGCTCAATGGTCATCAAAAGACCCATGCTGGGAGCAGGGGGACATTGAGATGCAATGTACCAGGATTTATCAAACTCATCATGATTGTTTGGCAAACAGGTGAACTGCACAGATTTCCAGCCTTGATACCCAGAAATCCTTATTCAGATTCTCTGGGGTAGAAAAGTCTAACCTCTCCATCTCCCCAGGCCTTCGGAGTACCTTGAAGCTATTTACCTGGGTGGGCACCCTACAGAGAACAGAGACCCTGTCACCATATCTTCCCTTCCCCCAAGGAAAGTGACACACTGTAGCATCTGGCATTTGTCAGACATTCTGAGATCTTCTAGCCCTGGGAAACAGACACTTTTAAAGGGTGTGATTAATGACAACTATGAAGATATATCTAATTTGGATTCCCAACCAAATTAGTCTCTGTGATAAATTAACCACAAGGAGAAAGAGAAGGATGTGAAGTCAGCAACTCCTCTGAGCAGCTGAGGGCTGGAGTAAGGTACACTATCTCAAAAACAAGATGCACAAGGCCCAGGAAGATTCCAGAAATGGATTTTGAGGGTGTTCAGGGCAGAGCAAAGGAATCCTATTTCTGTGCCATTAGCACAGGTCATACCAACCTAGTAATCAGTGATTCCAGGTTCTGGTTTATGAAAGTGAACCATCTGGAAAGAAAATTTGAAAATGCTTAGCACATAAACCTGCAAGGAAGAAACGAAGCATGATACAGTAGTGATTCCAGTTCTGAGAGGATTTGATGTTAGGAGGAGGAGCCCAAAGCAGATGGGACTTCCTCAAACACAAACCTTTGTTTAACAGAGATGGCATCCTAGTTCGCTTCCTGCTACTCTGATAATAGCCATGACCAAAAGCAACGTGGAGAAGAAAAGGTTTGTTAGGATTTCACAGCCCCATCACAATCCATCCCGAAGGGAAGTCAGGGCAGGGACCTAGAGGCAGGACCTGATGAAGACTATGGAGGAGCGGTGCTTACTGGCTTGCTCAACCTGCTTTCTTAGAGATCCTAGGACCAGCTACCCAAATACAGCACCACCACAATGAGCTGGATTTCCCCTTTCCTGTATCAATCATTATAATCAAGAAACGGTCCCAGCCACATGTCCATAGGTCAATCTCATAAAGGCTCCCCTACACACATACCAAAGGCAGAGAGTCACTGTGTAGCTATGGCTGTCCTGAAACACACTCTGTAGCCTAGGCTGGCCTCGAAATCACAGAGATCCACCTGCCTTTGCCTCCCAAGTGCTGGGATTAAAGTCATTCACTGCACTGCCCAACTGAAGGTATTTTCCTTAAATTAAGGCTCCCTCCTCTCAGACAACTTCACCTTATGTCAAGATGACAAACAAACAAACAAAACAAAAAACACTAACCAGCATAGTTTATGACTTCCTCTTGTTTAAGGACTGATCTTATTTTACCTACCTATGAAAGATGAATGAAGTTCTAGGATACACTGGTAATCCCAGCACTTAGAGGTAGGAAGCTGAGGCAGGAAGGATGCAAGTACAAGACCAATCTTGAGCTACGTAGCAAGACCTGCTTTCCACAAAATACTGTAAGGTGTCATGATATGGAACCTTATCGGGAAAGGCAATGAAATAAAACACATGTATTTACTAAAATGAGCCACACAAATGCAATGCTACGAATAGAAGCAAGTCGATATTTCATAGAAATTATTCCATTTATGCAGTTTTGGAGCCATGCAAAATAGTTTCAAGTGAAAACGCACTGCTTGTGTTGTGCTATGTTCAAACAACCTGTTGCTTGCTGTTCTTTAAATATAATTTCAAACACGAGTAAGCACAGTACTCAACTATACAATTCCTAAAAACAAACAAAAACCCACTTAAATTAAAAAAGAGAAACACACAGGAATTATAGGCACTGTATATGACTGTGATTCATCTATCGGGGGCAGAAAGGAGCAGTATGGGTGTGACCACTGAGGGCCATGGAGGCACAAGTAATATTTTTATTTCTTAAGCATCATAGTGGGCACATATATTTGTCTTCACTCTTTTCTTACATGTTAGATTTTGCATCATATAAGTAGCAGGTTTATGTACTCACTCATAAGTGGCTTTTAGACACAAAGCAAAAAAAAAAAAAAACAGCCTACAATTTACAATCCCAGAGTACCTAGACAACAATGAGGACCCTAAGAGAGACAAACATGGATCTAATCTACATGGGAAGTAGAAAAATACAAGATCTTCTGAGTAAATTGGAAGCATGGGGACCATGGGAGAGGAAAGAAGGGGAGGGGAGAGGAAGGGAAAAGAGCAGATAAAATGTATAGCTCAATAAAATCAATAAAAAAATAAGTAGGTTTAGGCTCACAATCAGATAGCTACAGTCCATAACTGTCCTGCAGACATTCTATGCCATGGATCCCAGATGCCCCATCCCCAACTTCCCATCCAAACCTCACCAGTACCTGAGACTTGCAGGAAAAAAAAATGTTGGGATTTCTGCCCTGTCTTAAATATGTTTTTCTGGTCACAATCTTAATCAAAATGGCAAAGAAAGACATGCCTAAGTAATGATAAATATAAGCATATTCTATTCAAACTAGTTCTTGAAGCCAGGACCATAGTCAGCATTCAAAGGCTTCTGTTTCTTTCCTTGCTAGGCATTTTCTCCTTCGATATAAGTTATTTTAGGCTTTTACCTAAAATGACTGTATCTCCCATAGTGGAGTTCTAAGATTGAATCTTGCTCATTCCTGCAACTTAATCTCTTGAGAGTCTCCCCTTTGTATTGTCAAATTGAAGCCATCTTTCAGTTCTCAGCCTTTGGAAGGGAAAGTCTGTATCTGTGGAGAAATGAAAATGAGCTGTATTTGCTGGTGTCTTTGAAATAAAAATGTACCGGCTGCTTTTACAGAGGACCTGAGTTCAGTTCCCAGCACCCACATGGTGGCTCACAACCATCCACAACTCCAGTTTCTTGGGATTCGATGCCCTCTTCTGGCGTCTTCAGATACTACAAGCCATGGCTAGCATACATGCATGCATGTACCCTAACACTCTTGCTCGTAAAATAAAAATTAATAAATCTTTTTTTAAAGCAGTCCTTTCTGAGCTTAGTGGTTTGTGCCAATAATCCTAGCACTTGAGATGCTGAAGCAGGAGGATTGCTATGAATCTGAGGCCAACCAGGGCTCTCTGGTCTGTATATTGAATTCTAGACAAACTGAAACTACACAGTGAGACATTACCCATCCCTTCCCCTGACCAAAAAAAAAAAAAAAAAAAAAAAAGCAGTTCTTAAAAGTGTTTGAAATCCATATAATTAAATGTTACTTGAAATCAGCTATAGTGTTAGAACAGCAGTGGATGAGTCAATTAATAATAGTGTGTATGTGTGTGTGTGAGAGAGAGAGAGAAAGACAGAGACAGAGACAGAGAGAACAGTTCACAGGAGAAGGAACATGTGGAGAACCTCAGAGGATTTCTCTCTCCAGAGAGAGAACAGCTGCGTGATTTTTCCACAGTGAAGCCATGATGAATTCCTGTCTTGATGTGAATTGAAGACTGAACTTTAGGTCAGTTCAAAAGGATTTTCTCTCGCAATGGAGGCTTTCAGTTTCCACGTTATCTTAATGGCTGGTTCTATATCATCTGAGGTTACTTTAGTAAGTGTGGTGGAGTGTTATTTTATGTGATAACAGCCCATGGACAGCATGTAATATTGGGGAAGCCTCACGGCTTTGTATTTAAAGGCTGGCTTGAGTCCTGAGGCTCCCTTATGGAAAATGGGATCTCTGCATGTCCCCTATGACAGCTCTCAGATAGATAAGGTCCTGGCAAGGCACATCTCTATATGCTGACGAGGGTCCCTTGGCACTCAATCACCAAAGCGGACAGAAAGGCAGAATTACGAATGGGACCCCTGGAAACTGCCTAGGTCATCAAGCCGTTGACAAATGAGCAATATAAAATCTGAACTGTGTTGAGCTTCATTTAGTTTGAAATGTCATATCAACAGTGAAAGACTCTGCGTGACCCATAATTAACCCTGAGAAAAGTTGCCAAGTTACAAATGGGTTTAAAGTGTTATCTGCCTAAATAATCGTAGGCAGTGTGCTGAAATACGGTTTTACTTCCTGTCTGTCACTGGTTGCTTTCTGCGGGCAGCCATGGCCCAAGCCCGGTTCTTAACTCTTCCATTTACTTTCATTTTTCTTTTAAAGACGGGGTATCATGAAGCCTGGAATGACCTCGAACTCTGTGTAAAGCGGTGACCTTGAATTTCCCATCCCTCAATGGGCAGCGGTTTATGCCAGACTGGCACAGAGCCCCAGGCTTTGTGCTATGCAGTTGTTCTAACACCTGAGCTTGACTCCAGCCCTTGCCTTCAGTCCCTTCTCTGGGTAAAGTGGGACAGGCTTCTGAACCCTTGCACCCCGGGTCTTGTTTACCTTCGGCTGTGGATCCAGCATCCACACAAACCTGAGGGCAGAAAGGCTTGGTGAGGGGTGGGGGCGGCAGTGCCTTCCACGGATATTTATTTCCAGGTCTCCAGAAAAGGTTTCAAGAGATGAACAGCTGAGGGCTGAAATGATGGTTTGGCAAGCCAAGAGCGCACGCCGCTCTGGCAGACGACCAGTTCCATTGCCAGCACTCACATGGTGGCTCCCGGTAACTGTAACAGCCAGCGCATCTGTGGCACACATAAAATCATGAAAGTGAACACACCCACACGCCCATAAATAAAATAGTCTTTTTCAAAAAGATAAATATTTGCTGTGAAGCAGGACAGGGATCCGGGAGCAATCCAACCTATCCACTGACAGCCACAGAGCATCAGGACAGGGAGGAGCAACCTCAGGACTGTGAGGCTTGCTCACAGGTTTCAGAGCCCAGAGAGGTTTTCCCTAGACAGTCCTGCTCTTGGGATGATCTTGATAGGGGGAGCTATGTGTAGTTGAAAAGCTTCTCCGGAAACCCCTGTGTGGAATTCATGCCTGTGTCTCATTGGGCAGGGTCATCGGGTACTCACAGCCCACTGTGACATGTGTTTGCTTTTTGTTAAGCTTGCTGTGTTGGCACAGGAACACAACCAGGGCTGTGTCCTCAGTGATTATGTACAGGGACAATCACATGGTATTATGTTGGTCAGTTTGCTGCCCACTTAATTCCACAAGTGGAATTTACCAGAAGGGTGAAGCACAGACTACATACACAAAAACTTAAACACAAAGAGTTGTAGCAATTTTAATCATAATACCCAAACCTGGAAACAATCTAAATGTGTTATGGCGTAGATTAATGCAGACAAATTGTAATAAATATATACACAGCTTTAATGGAAAAATCAGACTCACAAAACCAAGATTCCAGCAGAGGACAGGAAACAGGAAGGGCTGCCGGCTTCCGCGCGCCCAATTTATAAGTAAACGCTCGTCCGAGGCAAGTCCACCCCAATGGGATGGATTAACCCTACATAAATGCTTATGAAGACATGAAGGTTCAATAAATAACCTTCAATAAATACCCAACAATAAAATGCTAGTCAGCTATGAAAAGGGGGAGTGAATTTCCAGTTTACACCATGATTTTGGTCTGGTGGTTAATATTGATTGGCAGCTGTATAGGATGCAGAATGGCACAGGAAACAAACCTCCAGTAGTCTGTAAAGGGTTGCTTAGATGAGGTTAGCTGAGACAGGAAAGCCCACCCTGATGTCGTGTGTCACCATCTAATAGGCTGGGGTCCTGAATCAAATAAAAGGGAGGAAGCAAGCCGGGCACCAGCATCCATCTCTCTCTGCCTCCCGACTGTGGATGCCATGTGACCCGCTGCATCATGCTCCTGCTGCATTGGCCTCCATGGCATGATGGGAGTCCAAATCAGATCCTGCAGGCTGCAGAGACAGCTCAAAGGTTGAGCCCCCTTACTGTTCCTTCTGAGAACCAGAGCTTGATTCCAGCCACCACATGGGTGCCTCACAAATGCCTGTTACTCCAGCTCCAGAGGGTCTGATGTCTCTGTCCAGTGCTCTCTTCTGACCCCTGAAGGCACCAGGCCTCCACGGGCACCTGCAAACGTGTGTACATGGCCACATACATGAACACATACACACAGTTTAAAATAATAAATCTTTTAAAATAAAAAAGAAACCCTCATTATTCCTTAATTTGCCTTTGCCAGGATATGTTATCGCAGCAGCGGGAAAAGAGACCAAGATGCATGGATAAGCCTGAAATTGTTTCCAACAGATATTTGCTCATTTTCAGTTCATTTTTCATGCAATTTAAAAGTCAGGACATAAAGTGTCAGGTTTCATGACGGCCTGCCCATGCATCTACCTCACTGTATTTGACTTATTTACCCCCCCATCATCACCCCCTCCCTCCTCATGTTGGTCTCCTTCCTCCTCAACACCAAATATTCCTTCCTTCTGTGCCATGTCACCTGAATCCCACATCCCCTCACCTCTGCACACATTTCCCTCTCATACTCATGCCTCCCCCAGTCTCTGTCTCTGTCTTTGTCTCTGCCCCTCCCCCATAATACCTCAAGATTCTGCATAAGAGAAAGCAGCTAGTTTCCCACTTGACATCACTTGCACAGTAAAAGAAGTTAGACAGCTCTAGTATGATCCCAGCAAGAAAGAAAAAAATCTAACTCAGATGGCCAGAAACCAAAGCAAATGTTTCTGTGGGAGGTGAGGCTGTGCCATGCGTGAGAGAACATTGATGGGTGATGGGATGCCCTATGTTTTGCTGTGATGGTAGCTTTGCTGGAGGAAGGACTACATATCCACATGCATTTAATCTCTACAGAGTTGGGTTTTAAGTATACCTACGACTTGAAAAGCACAAAATACACCCATCTTCTCCAAATAGAACTCTGTACCCTCCCCCACTCTTCCCAGAGAGCAGTTGATGCTTTCAACCAATCGTCCTTTCTTCACTCTTGGTCTCTCAATGTAACTAAAACCTTTAAAAAGGGACCTAGGGGCTGCAGAGATGGTGCATTTCTTAAGAGCACTGGCTGTTTTTGCAGAGAACCCAAGTTCAATGCCTGGCACCCACATGACAGTTCACAATCATCTGTAACTCTAGTCCACGGGGTCATCTGGTCACCTCTTCTGGCCTATCCGGGTACTGGGAATACATGTGGTGCACAGACATATACACTCAAACACATAAAACACTCATACACACAATATTAATTCGTCAATTACACTTAAAAATCAAAATAAGTTCTGTCCCTAAATCACCTCATGGTATAGGATTCCATATTTCCAGTCATTACATCCACCCTCTAGCTACTAAGAAATAATGAAGACTGCACAGCCCCCACCCCACATATTAAGAACACACCAAGAAAATTTGAGCACCTAGTAGCCACACCCTAAAGAAGAAGAAGGAGGAGGAGGAAGGAGAAGAAGAAGAAGAAGAAGAAGAAGAAGAAGAAGAAGAAGAAGAAGAGAGAGGAGGAGGAGGAGGAGGAGGAGGAGGAGGAGGAGGAGGAGGAGGAGGAGGAGGAGGAGGAGGAGGAGGAGGAGGAGGAGGAGATGACCTAGGACATTCAGTCATATTCTGAGACTAGAAATCAAAGTATCTGTACCTGAGGCAGGTCAGAGACAATGGTCATGGGGGGCGGGGCAGTGCCAGCTCCAGTGTTACTGGATTGCCAGTGTATGCCCCAATCCATCTTCCTCTCCCTTCTCTCCAACTCTCCTCCAGCACGGGGTTTTTCCAGTTGCCCCACCCCCACCCCTTACAGTTTGTCTCTTCACCTGGGTGGGTCTCTCTGCTCCAACTTCAGCCTTGTGTGTTCAGCCCTTTCAGTGTGCTATTCGTTCATATCGCTTTATTCTTCACAAGCTCGGAGAAATCTTTCTTCAAAAAGGGGAAGAAGGAAAGGAAGGAAGAAAGGGAGGGAGGGAGAGAGGGAGGGAGAGAGAGAGAGAGAGAGAGAGAGAGAGAGAGAGAGAGAGAGAGAGAGAGAGAGAGAGAGAGAGAGAGAGAGAGAGAGAGAGAGAGAGGGGAGGGAGAGGGAGAGGGAGAGGGAGAGGGAGAGGGAGAGAGAGAGAGAGAGAGAGAGAAGGAAGAAGGGAGTCCAATCTGCAAACCTTCAACCTAAAGGAGGATTCTCGGGCATGCCTAATGACTTTACTGAGTCAAAGCATCACTAGACTTTTCAAGGCATTTAAAACTTTTCTTCAGGAATCGATACAGAATGATTTGGAAGGCAGAAAATGTGGTTCTTTGTCCTGAACCTGACAGGATCATGTGTGGGGCAGAAAGAGTTCCACAGGCCACCTTCCCGGGACTCCAGCCCCTGCTTGTCAGAGTCGCCTGTGTACCTTATAAAGACTAGAATGGCAGCCAGCCAGTCAGCTTAGAAAAGCCAGTGGCGGTGCTGTGTCCCCAGTCAGACCCTTAATTTCCCATAACACTCCGGTAAGGAGGTGGGATGGACTAACAGGCTTCCAGGAATAGGACCTTGTGGGAAGTTTAGTTCCTTCTTCATCTGCCCAAGTGGACAGGGATGGGTGGGGCCAGGACCCAGGTGCTGTTGAGAACAAGAGCCTGGGATTTGAACCTTCCCCTTCCCAGAGTTACAATGCGTCTGACTTTGGGTCAGGAAGCCAAATGGATAAAATGGATAAAAGAGGCTTTTCCTTAGCCACACCTCATGATGCTGAAGCAGCCACGTTGCGTGAATCATTACAGTAAGAAGAAAGGATGCGACCAGCTTTTCCCACTGCTGTCTCACCCCACCCTCGGCCCGTCGATCTCCAGTCTGCACCTAGGACACATCTGTAGAGCCCGACACATTTCCAAAAATGACGCAACCAGCTTTTCTTTTTGCAGAAAGAAAGACAATCCCTAAGGTCCTGAGCAGACCCTGTTCCTGCACTCACCCCACCTGCACCTCGTACTGCAGTTCCCTGGGCAGCCTTGGCTCCAGTATGCACCCAGACAACTTTCCAAGCCTCTCCTGAGCTCTGGCTCTCGGTTCCATCCATCCCAGCCCACTCACCCTATATCCACCCTGAGGTTGACTGCTCCTTGTGGTTTCAGCAAACGGTTCTGGAGACCCAGTCCCCTCACTGCAACCCCTGCCGCCCACCACACACACACACACTACACAATAACTTGCTATGCATAAAGTATAACCGGACTGAGCATCTTTTCAGGTGAAGGAGGAGGAGGTTCCCACAGCCAGGAGGATATCCCTGCCTCCCAATCAAAAACCGCAATGACAGGCAGGCTAGAGACTCTCTTACATCATCTACCCTCTCAGCAGCCAGGATCCCTAGGGGTCTGAGGTCCACACTATAGACTCACCTTTAGGCCACATGTTGTTAGGGACAGGAGAAGAAAAGAGCCAAGCAGCTTCATATGGAGAGATCTAACTTCATTTTAAAGTGGGAGAAATGGCACTGGGAAAAATACACACTGGTCCATATTCCGTATTAAAAGTTATCATCGATGCCTTTGGGAAAACCAGACCATAAAACAGGAGGTTTTGTTTATTTTTGTTATGGTGTTATTCATATTTATCAATCCATGAGCATTCTGTCCTGTCTTATTTCTCGGTATGTATGCACAGCATAGTCAGGAAAGTTAAACACTAAGGTTGGTCCCCTATCTGTGCAGAATCAGACAGGAAAAATCTGGTGTCCTCCCCACCCACCACCAATCCCTGCCTTTCCAGCACTGCCCTCTGATGTCCTCCTGCCACCCACTGATATTGCTAAGCTCTCTGTCCCTGGAGTTGGCTATCTCTTCTCGTGGGTGGGATTCTGGCCCCTACCTTCCAGAATTCCCTATGTGAAATTGTAACTGTGGGAATCTAGAACCCTGCAGGGAAGGGAACCCTCAGACTGACCTGAATCTTTTCGCTCAGCATAAATCAAAACAGTACCTCTCACATGGTGTCTCCCATAGGACTGGACAGTGGTGTGTTTTTGATTCTGGAAAGGAATCCCAAGGCAAGTATTCCAATTAGTCACTTCCTTTGGTTTGAGGGATTAGATCAGAGAAAAGATCCATCCGGACTGGCTTTGTTCTCTTAAATAACGGTGTAGCAGTTTTCTCCAAAATATAAACATTCCACCCTACAGGGAAGTTTATTCTGCCCAGGAGATAAACAACTCAAAGCCTTCAGGAAGTTCCCGAAACCAGATCCACTAACCTCTTCTGTCCCCAGGTATACATAGGCATAAAGATTGATGAGAAGCCGTCTTAGGCAAGCTACGCCACCCGGAAGAAACAGACATCATCTGAGTTACCTGGAAGAGCCTCGCAACTGAGTCTTCAGGAAAGGACACTTGTCAGCTTCTCAGGCTGCCTGCAGACTGTGCACTGTGCTCCAGGTTCCTGGCTTTTGTGAGCTGTCACCATGCTGGGGTGGACTATGATGATATCGCTGTCTTTGAGTCATTTCTGCTCCTGTAAGTCACCCCTCATCAATATTCTTGTAAATAACCTTGATAAGCTCATTGGCTCACTTAGGTAGATTTGCTGGTATCCATGCTTCTGTCTGTCACTGTTCCCTATCTGAGGTGAGTAAGTATTTGTTCATGTGACCATGGAAAGTGTCACACAGCAACAATGAGAATAGTATCTTCCTTTGGAAGCCCCTAAGCAGTTGCTGAATTAATTACTTGACCTTAACTCCTGATCAGACTGACAATTAAAACATGCCTTGACCAGTGTCCCTAGGAATGAAAGAGGAAGGAAAGCTGACTATGGGTTGAGACAGCCCACAAATGCATTCCAAGATGGAAGGGACAGTGAGCCAAGGAATAAAGGTAACCTGAAGGACTTTGGAGAGGTCAGGAAGCTACCAGAAAAACCAATCCTGCTGACCTCTGGGACTTGGCTCAGTAAGGCGCCACTGGGGATGGTGACCATAATAAATTCTCCTTGTTTTAAGTCACCTAGCTTGTAGTAACTTGAAAGGGCAGCAAGAGGGAACCAATATGCATGTGAATAGCCATGTCACCCCACTTCTCTCAGGCTCTGGCCATCCAGATGGCTAACGGAGGTCTCATTGCTAGGCCCACTGTCCCTGTCTACACCTTTGCTGCTCTGTGATTGTTGTTTTTGAAGGATGGTGCACCTCAGTGAAGAGTGGCTGCTCATGAATCTCTTCTCACTTCATGTTCGTGTTAACTGACCTTATGCAGGCAGCCACAGTGGCCATGTCCCAAAGATACTGTTTTGTTCTGGTCACCCCAACCATTGGCTTGGACAGACTTTGTACCCCTTCTTCTGTGCTGTTCCTTGAGCCGTGTTTCTGTGGTGTGTGTGTGTGTGTGTGCACATGCACGTGTGTGTGTGTGATATGTATTTGTATGGTGTGGGGAGGATGTGGTGTATTTGTGTGATGTGTGTGTGTATGTATGAGTGTGTGTGTATGTGTGAGTGTGTGTGTGTGCATGTGTATTAAAGATATCCTATTTAGGGTGAATCGCTCCACACACACTTATTCTCTGCCTTTTGGCCAGTTGTTCCTGTGTTAACCATTGTCCACTGCACAAAGAAGCTTCTCTGATGAGCTCTGTGTAAGCAGGCACAACAAGAAACCACAGAACAAGGCCACTCTGTGGAGAGAAAAGTAGTTTATCGAAGATAAACTGCTGGGATGCCTCGGAGAATAGAGAACAGCAGCTGGGCACAAAAGCCTGCTGGGTTTTATGTGGGTAAAGGACAGGGGACAGCTAGAGGGCTGGAACAGCCAAGGGGTTAGCATGGAGACTTTCAGGCCGGGGTGACATTTGTGTTAGAAATAGATAGCCACCTGTGAAGAACTTCTGAGAAATGTTGGGGTTTAGGCTTTTGGTTTTTAGCTAAGACCAGCCCAGGTAGGACACAAGCCATCATCTACAAACATTACCATTTTGGAGCCTGTTTTGTGACGTAAGTCCGACAGTTGTACTACAAGTAAGAATATAATTTTGTTTTGTTTTGTTTTTTTGAGACAAGGCTTCTCTGTGTAACGTCCCCGTCTGTCCTGAAACTAGCTGTTATAGGTCAGGCTGGGCTTGAACTCAGAGATCCAACTTCCTCTGCCTCCCAAGTGCTGGGATTAAAGGCGTGTGCCACCATGGCCCAGCTAGAGATACAAATTTAAAGTAATTTGACACAATGCACATTTAGCAAAATAATAGTAATAGATTTAGACTTGGTGTCTGTGAACGCCTCAGCGTTGGATTCTTGACCAGATGTATGGTACCTGGTGTGTTTTTCTTCCTGTGTAGAAAGCCTTAATCCAGTTGGAGAACTATGGACAGTTGATGCATTCTGTGGGAGGGAGGGTCAGTTTTCATTAAGGGTGTGGTTCCTGCTAATTCAATTATGTTGTAGTTGTGTGACCTCATGCTCAGAAGTACAGGGAGGGCACAACCCGACAAACTGGAGATTGTAGAATGTTAAATTTAAGTGTGTGTGTGTGTGTGTGTGTGAAGAGATGGCTCAGGGGTTAAAACCACAGGCTACTCTTGCAGAGGACCTCAGTTCAATTCCAAGCATCCACATGACAGTTCACAGCCATCTGTAACTCCAGTTTCAGGGAGTTACACCGACACTAACACCTCTTCTGGCTTCTAAGGGCACAAGGCACACACATGGTGCACAGATACATATGCAAGCAAATGATCCACACACACACACACACAAAATAAAAATTAATACAGAAAAATAGTGACTTTTAAATGTAATAAGAAGGGAGAGAATGTGAGTTGAGGGGGTAGAGGGGTAGGGAGTATCTGAGTGGAGTTATGAGGAAGAGTTGGAGATAAATATCAAAATATATTGTATGGAATTCTCTAAGAATTAGTTTAAAATTAAGAATTTAAAAATGTTCACTTAAAGGGCACTGTACAAGGAAGTTTTGATCAAACTGTGTGGGTTGGCACTTACCATGAGATAATGGAGTTTTCTTTACAACCACCTGAGGTAACTGCTCCATGTAGTCTCCTCACGGTAGACAAATGCATCTCCTTAAAATCTGTTTCTGTGTTAAGCGTTAGAATTTACCACAAAGAAAATAAAGAACAGTTCATGTCCCCCTGTAAAGGTTGTGTCCTATGCTAACTAAAGCTACAAGCAAATCAAAGTGGTAACGTGAAGCCCAGCAGCCATGAGCACTTTTTGGGGTCTTCGGGAAGAAATACTCAGCTGCTGCTGGCCCCTTTGCCACCGACTTGCTTGAATTAAAAACTGTGACATCCTGAAGTGATTTTTCTTCAGCATTGCTTTCATAAGTGGGGTTAAAGCAGTGACCTAAGGAGCCTGGGAGGTGGCCCTTTGCTCTTCATGGCACAGGGAACGGCAGGGGAATGTTCAATTCTCTGCAGCCTGGGCCAGGTGGGTCTGGAGGAGGAGTGACTAGTGGTGACATCAGGGTTCTGCATACCCGGTTCCCTTACGCAATGGACTGAGAGGATGGATTATTAGATGGTGGTAGTTCTATTATGTTGCTTGGGTTGGACCAGTAGAGCAGCTATGGATAATGCAGACTAATATCAACCCAACAGGAGTTAAAGTTCCACTGTGGTGAACAAATCCAATGGTGAAGATGGCAGAGCAGAGAAGACTTGGGGAAAGTTCTAGCAAAGCCTCTGGAGCAGTCAGGCTGCATTGCTGCAGGGGTAGGAATGGCGGGGGAGGTGGTGGATGTCTCTCCTCTGCGGGTACCAGTTTTGAAGGTCTGCAGCCAGGTATCCAGTGTTAAGAAGACAGCAGGCTGAAGAACTGACTGTCCACCCCACTGAGGATGAGGTCAAGCTGGAATCCACTGCCATTTGTCTGTCTGTTGCTACTGTTTGGGTGAACGGCAGAGATGAGGCAGCTTAACCTTTCGTCTGTCTTATTAAGCATTCATGGCATCCTCTTAGTTGGAGCATCACAGGAAAGGGGATTCTGGGAAATAAAATCTCATCCTCTCCAAAATGACACAGGGCAAACAGCTGCCATCACCATAAATGAATGTTTAGAGATGTGAGATACAAAGACTATCCAAAGGAACACCTGACTTTAAAAACTAACATAAACAAATATTTACTGTCATAAATAAGAGATGGGTTAACGATAAACAACACAGGCTGCTCTTCCAGAGGACCAGAGTTCACTTCTCAGCAGCCACACGATGCCTCACAACCATCTGTTACTCTAGTTCCAGGGGATCTGACTCCCTCTCCTGGCCTCTGTGGGCATCAGGCATGCACGTAGTGCACAGACATACATCCAGGTAAACACACACACATTAATTTTAAAGTAGCATAAATCTACGATGGATACTTTTGTAGTGGTGGAGTCATGGATCTGTGTGTAACTGTGTTTCTGCTGTGTTCTCAAATGCTCTTCAAGAGCGACATGAAATTCAACTTCACCTGGTCAGTCCCAGGAAGATAGAATCAACAAGAGAAGAAAGCAAAAATCCAGCCAGGCTATAAAGACCATCGCAGTGGCTGAGGGATGGACACTCCAGTGCAAGCCATTCTAACCAGGTTTACTAATTCACCTCTCTTTAGAAGTGGTAGCCAGTGCCAGGAGGTGGTGGAGCATGTCTTCAATCCTAGTACTTGGGAGGCAGGGACAGCTGGATTTCTGTGAGTTCCTAACCAGCCTGGTTTACAGGGTGAGTTCCAGGACAGCCAGAGCTGCACAGAAAAACCTTGTCTCAAAAAAAAAAAAAAAACAAAAATAAACAGAAACAACAACAAACCCTCAAAATTAAAAAATGTAAATAAAAAAAGGAGAAGAAGAGGAGGAGGAGGTAGTCAAATAATGGGTTAGAAGCATGGTGCATTTATTGGGATAGAGTGGGTGGGAGGGAGGAGAGAGAAGAGAGACAGGGTGATGGGAGCCATCACCTATGAGAGACCAGGAGCGGAGAGCCTTTGGCAGAAATGGGTGGAGAAGCCTTGTTTTACAACATGAATGATACCAGGTGTCCCTAAACCCTCAGATATGAGGATTTGCATCTACCTCTGAGAGGCAGCTGGCACTCTATGAATATGAGTCTGGGTGAAAAATCATTTTAAAATAAATTTGATTGGGTACTATGTGGTCAGCCTCAGAGAACTGAAAGAATAGAGTTCGTCTTTGCGATATTGTGAGGGAGAGGTGACAGCTGCCTGATGGATGCACTGTGGCAGCCAGCAATAAGCAGCGAGTCGGTCTGTACTTTAAAATGCCATCAGGAGTTCTAGCAAGAGGCCGTGTGTGAGATTTCCTGAGCTAGATTGTACGATGCGTCATCCAAAAGGTCAGCAAACGTTCAGACTATCTGACAGAAAAAGAAACTGGGGAAAACGACTACAGACAGAGGAGAGTGGGTGAAAGCCAAACAAAGACGTAAATAAACATACTTGGGGACTGTGGTGAAAGTGCTCGCTGTGTACAAATAAGGACCTGAGCTGCAGTCCCTAGACCCCAAGTAAGCTAGGAGCATTGGCTCCCATCTGTAAGGCCAGTGCTCCTACTGCGAGAAGGAAGGAAGAGACGGGAGAATCTTCAAATGCGGTTAATAAGAGCTCCTGTCTCAGACATGGTGAGGATCAGTGCCCCACACTGTACTTTTAGCTCCACACATGTGCTATGGTGTGTGTGCCTGTCGTCCCTCCCCCCCCCTATAATACACTTGCTCATATAAACACTCAGGGTGAAGAAACCGATTTTGTATTTTTAAAATGAATGTTTTAAAATGATTTGTTTAAATAATGAATTCTGAGTTTCTATAACATATTTATTGAGAGGTGGCAAGAGATCTCAGTGGGTGGAAGAACTTGCTGGACAAGCCTGAAGCCTTGTGTGTGCTCCCCAGAATCCACTGTGGAAGGCTTGACCCCAGAAAGTGGCTCACTGAGTTCCAAATGCTGTTGTATTCTTGTGCCCACACTCCGTTCACATATGCATATTGTGTGCATATACTCATGATAATGGCAAATAAAATTAAATACATTTCTGAAAAAATAAATAAAATAGTGTGTTTAAAAAATCACAACAGCTTTGTTCTTCCATAGATTTTTATCATCGGTGCAGTGTTGGGAAAGACACCCTTACACTTTATGTTCTTTATTTATGTGTTTGCTTATGTATGTTTTTGTTGTTGTGGGGGCGGGAGCAGGTGTCTGCAGAAGTCAAAAGAGTCATTAGATCTATGGAGCTGGAGTTCCAGGTTGTAAGCCACCTGACATGGCCTCTCATCATTCTATGTCCATGCCTCCAATTGGAATGATTCCAATGACTCAATACAGTCTTGGCAAATTCCATGAGAAACTCTGTACATGAGGATATCTTTAGACTGTGGGATGCATTACCCTCCCCCCAAGCCAATACTATAAATGAGTATAGTTGTATACTTTACCTAATGACAAAAACATGTGTATTTGTGTATGTGTGTGTGTGTGTGTACACATGTGTTTCCAGCCATGTACCTGCTCTACATGTAAAACCAATGAGTGTCAGGTACAGTTGGAAGTGTGATGCTACAATCCCTGACTTCCATAGGTAGGAATGCCTCCCTGGGGAACCTTGAAGTTTCTCTGTTGCCAAATTTCTATGCCACTTGTATGTTATACCTGGTTAGGAAGTTTCTCAACTTCTTGCAACCCAAGGATATTCTAGCAGCAATATGCCCTTGTGCGTCTTAGTTAGGGGTGACACACTCCGCCTGGGTTTTATAGCTCTGCAGTGGGTGTCTTGTTTTTCAGAGTAACTCCCCTCTTTATGGCCCACTGTTTAATTTTGCTGCTGTCAAAAGGCAGGATTAAGTTATCCCTCTTTTTTAAAGAATGATGTAAGTGGGGAATAATGAATGCAAAGCACTGTAGTTAAACATCAGCAGATGAACTGATGGATCGGCTGTCACTCAGATGATGCTATAAATGGAAGGAAAGTGATATTTAATCATTTGCAAAAAAATAAAAACAGCGTTGATGGATTTGGTGAGCTTGGACTCTGAGTGACTCGTTATTGCAAATTGTTATTTTCCAGTTAATAGAGAGAATAAAAAGGGCAGTGCAGGGCAAAGCCATCGCTTTCGGGAGCAGGGCAAGCCTCCTGCAAGGCTGAGATGTAGGCAGTGTTGCCAGCCCCATGAACTGGCAGCCTCAGACAGCCGGGAATGGGACTGAATTTGGAGAAGAGTTCAAGGAGGTAATTAAAGTTAAATAAGGCCGGTATGGTAGTCCCAACCCAATCTTAATAGTCGTTATAGAAAGAAGGAGGTTAGGACATGACCACTATACAGACAAACGCAAGCACACAAACACACACATCATGCACATATACAGACACACACAATTCACACACATACCATATGCAGACACACACACAATGCAGATACACAGATGCCACACCTACACATAGATGATACGTATACCATATATATGTATACATAAACACATGATATTCACATACTATAAGGCAAACACATAAAAATGTGTATAGATAGCATAAACATACACATACAGCACACCACACATATATGCACATATGCATGTACATATACCACACATGTTCATATGTGCATACACCATACACACACATAAAGCATGCATACACATCATACACATACACACATCATATACAAATATAAATGTATGCACATACCATACATATACACACATGCACACATAATACACATACTTATACAATCCCACACACATATACACACATACACATGAAAACATGTAGCATGAATGTACACATACACATATCATTCATCACAGACACAAACATATACACATACTAAACATTCACACACCACACACAACCATATAACATACACCTGTATACATACCAACATATGAATACATTTACACATATGCATGTATTTGCCATATATGCATATTCCATGTACATGCACACATGCAAATTCCACTTACCATAATTATACACGATACACATATACACATGCATACACATGTATATGTACCATGTACTGCACACATATATACATATGGTACACACATACCATTACATACACTCATATGTGCTGCACACATATATTGTACAGACATAATTACACATACTCATAAATGCACATCCACATATACATACTACTCATATATCACAAACTCATATATACACCATGCACACATATATACATATATATGCTCACATACACACACATTGGGCACATTTGAGGACACAGGGAAGGTAGTCATCTGCAAGTCAAGGAGAGAAGCTTCAAAAGAAACCAACCTAAGGACAACCTGACTGGGGCTTTGCTTCTGGAGCCGTGCGGCAGTGACATCATCTTCTCTCCCCTCTCCCTCTCTGTGGAAGCATATACGGTAGAACTGGCTATCTTATTCAGCAGATAAGCCAGAAGCTGTGAACCTGTTGCAGCATGCCTACCCACTGCTGCTATCGTGGTCATGTTCAACATTTGGAAGCCAGGAGGCTGGAAGTGCTAAGACTTGAGAGGGTCTGGACAGAGTGAGTGTCTGTGAATCACCATGACTTTGGAGCTACATGCAGCCATATGAGACAGATACAACCTTTCCCCCTCACCCCATAGCCTCCTCCAACCTCAAGAACAGAGTGGGTATTTGTTGACTATTATCTTGAAGCTGAAGGGGTCTGTATGTTATATTTATAGTGTTCTTTGTGACAACCACTTTACCTGTGTGTTCTAGTGTGTGTGTGTGCGTGCATGTGTGTGTGCATGTGTGTTATATGCTGATAACACTACACTACCTTCATTTCTATTATCTACTCCCTCTATCCCCCCTCCTAAAGACATTTGTGAGAGCATCAAGGACTGTATGTTGTCCTGTGACTGAGTTAGCTTTCTATTGTTGCAATAAAATACCTAAAATAAAAGACTCTAGAAGAATAAGAGAATATTGTGGCCCTCAGTCTTGGAAGTTTGGGGCCATGGGTGGTCCTATTCATTGCCCCTGCGACAGGCTAATACACTGTACAGGGAGAGCATTGTGTATAGTTTTTCACCTCTCTGTGGATGGGAAGCAAATAAAATGATAGAGACAAGGGGTCCCAGAAGCCCCTTCAAAGGGCATGCTCCCAATGACCCAGCTTCCAACAGCTCCATGGGCACCCTACCAAGCCTTTGTAGGGTGTTCCAAATCCAAGAACAAGTGACTGTCAATCAAAATGTCAGAAGCATGGAGACTTAAGCAAAGTGAATTGTTCCCTTATCGTTCCAATGGCCAGAAGTGTAGTCAGGCTGTTGGCGGGTCATGCTTTCATGAAAGTCTCTACAAAGGATCTTTCTTTGCCTCTCCTGATTCTGACAGCTCTCCAAATCCTCCATAGCTGTATTACTCTGATCTCTACCTGCACCTTCCTGGGGCTGCCTTCTCCTTTCGTTATGAGCTCGCTCACTGGGTTGAGGCTTCACCTAGTAAACAATTTCATAGGAAAACATCCCTAGTGCCTATTCCTAAAGAAAGGCGCACTGATGTTTCTGGGATTAGGATACACTGGGGGTCCTCTCTCAGCCTACCATGCCTCTCAATAGAGCTGCTGTAGGGATCACACTGGCTCATCTTCGTGAGTGCTCAGTGATGTCTGGGAAAGAATAAGTAAATCATGTGTGTCGAGTAACTCGGTGTTATCTTCCACACCTGTATCGTTTGCTTTTCTGTTGTGATGAAAGCAAAAGCGGAAAACCAAACAAACAAAAACCAAGTACAGAAACAAATGAAATGACCAAAAGCACCTTGTATCGGCAAGAGTTTGTTTGGTTTACAGTTTCAGAGGAATAAGAGTCCATCATGGCAGGAAGGCATGGCAGCCAGACCAGGCAGTAAAGAACTCACATCTTCCTTTACCAGCAGAAGGCAGAGAAAGTGAACAGAAAGTGGGGCAAGGCTACAAATCCTCAAGCACACTCCCAGTGACATATTTCCTCCAGCAAAGCTTGATCCCCCCAAGGTTCCATACCTGCCCCTCAAACAGTGCCACCTACTGGAGAATAAGTATTCAACTATGCCTGTGGGGGATGATTTCCCATTCAGACCATAACAGTTCTGCTCAAAACATAACACTTGAAAGGCTTATCTAGCTTAAGATAAATAAGAAGGAACATGTCTACATAACAAAGCATAATGCTGTTGAGATGTATCTGGAAGGCTTTCCCATGGAAGGAACAATTGAAATGGACTTCTCTACCACTTTGAAAATGCATAGAGAAAGGGTTTGATAAAGAGACATAATCAGATGACAATAAAGATTAGAATTCAAAAAAATTGCACACTTGAGTGAAGTGGGCACTACTTTGTGCACATGCAGTGGTAGCTCCTCTGCACAGTCAGTCCTGCTACTGAAGACATCTACTGGCCCCCTCATGCGCTTGGATCATGGTACCTCTGGCCTCATAGTAGGATAGAATGGAATAAGATCAGTGTGATCTGGACTCTTTTTGGGACCACGAGGAGGGGAGCTTTTTAAGAAGCAGGCATAGCCTGGGATCCATAGACAGACAACTGGATTCACTGATGGAATCTCTGACCAGTAATGTGACTTGAGTCACGTGAAAAACTACCTCCAAAGTGCTTCTGTAAAAGCTGGATTTAGCTGCAGACTCATGCACGTGAAATGAATTAATAAATTAAAAAGAAGACCAGCTCTTTTAGGGTTGATTTTATTGCTTATTCATGGATATGTATTTCTGTACATGGGCAGTATACAGGGAGGCCAAAAGAGGGAGCCAAAACCTGTGGAACTGGAGTTACATATGTTAGCGAGTCACCATGTGGGTGCTGGGAACTGAACTCAGGTCTTCTGCAAGAGCAGCCAGTGCTCTTAACCCCTCAGCAATCTCTCCAGCACTAAAGGTAATTCTTCAAAGAGCTGCTTTTTGAAAATGCTATTAAACACCGGAAAGTATCATCACATACATTTAGAGGATAAGAAATGATGTAAGTGTACTCACTGTAGAATAACCACATCAAGCTAATCTCTCCTCTCTAATGTCTATCATTTCTCCCAAACATTGCTTCAATTGATCATGGCCCATTCTCCCAGTCCCTGATGACCTCCATTCTATCCTTCCGAGTGTGTTGTAGTGAAGTTACAGACTCTGCCTGACTGTAGAAAGAATAAAGGCAATGTGAGCTATATAGACAACACAACACTATTTCACCTTAACAGAGAGGAAGCTTCTGTCACTTGTAGCAGCAGAGTTGAACCTGGGGCAGGGAGGGGCTAGGCATGCAGCCAGATATATGAGGACAAATATTGCATGCTCCCTCAAACCTAAATTAATTGTTCTTATTCTCTTCTTTCCACAGCAAAAATCCAGACCAAAGACTTGAAAAGGACTTGGTTTCAAGTACAATGTGTTGTTTTTCTATTTAATTTTGATGTCAGCTAGCAGATGGGTTCTGTCTCTTTTTCTTTCCCCTGTCAGTTAATGAATGAAAAGATAGGAAAAAGGCCAAAGAAAGATGTCTACTAAGAAATGTTACAGTCTTCTTAGGTTTATAAGGGACCCCAGAGCTGAGGGGATCCCGGGACTCTAAGGGGCTTGCATTTTCATTTGGCTTTAGGGCAACTGTCTTCCTTCCCTCTTCCCAGTGGCCTTTGGGTGTCTATGCACCCTTCTATAGCAGGGGTTGGGCCTCTGTCTATCCACAAGCATGGAAATTCCTGAAGTGTTCCCTGGCTGGGGTAAGGGTGGGCACCCTAACCTCCACCACTCTCTGTGGTACAAGAGGAAGTGGACTACATTTCAGAGACACAAACTTACTGCTGGGAGCAATGACCACAAAGAAATGGAAACTTTACTTTCTTTCTCCGGGGCAAAGGCCATATAAAATTCAAACTGGATTTTTCCTGTTTTCCTTCTTCCACCCTAGTGGCTCATGGCTTCCACTCCTCGCCTGGCCATACAGGCAAGCTGATTGTTGTAACTGAAGGCAAGGTGTCCCATGAGTAGAAGTGGTTTCTCAGAGAAAGTCACATGCAGTGTTTTGAGTCGCTTCCCAGAACCCCCTTTGAATCTAATTGTACCTGTTTCAGGAGAACCACAAAGTAATTGCTTGTCTGTCATACTGAGCTTCTTCTACTGCCAGGTCCAGACCCACAGGGTGCTTTCCTGTGGGCTTCTAAGATGGCCATGTATCAAATCCTAGCAGTTCTTGCAAAGCAGAACAGAGTTTATAAATGACAGCAATGCAGTTCCTCTGTGTGACTTTTCCTGAGGATACGCAGACAAATCTCTCTGCCCAACATACAGCACTGATGACAGGTGGAGGAAATGACTGCTTCGTGAAGCCCTGGATTTATTGGTGTGACTTCCAGGAACACGGTTATCTCAAAGGCAGCAGCCGCGTTACCCAAAAGCTCACCCCAAAGTGAGTGACCACTCACAAAAACTCAGGGACCTCCCTGCAAAGCTGATCGGCAGCTCCACCACAGAGTCTCACATGTCCAGCAGTCATTGCTGCCTATCTAGCCTCAGGGAGGGACCCTCTGAGTCTTGTGAGCCCCTTACTCTCCAGGAGAAAATATTCTAGTTTTAAGAACACAGCTATACAGTAATGCCTTTAAACGGAACCTAGGATTTAAGAGTTGACGCATGAGGGGGGAGGACCTTGGACTTCCCACAGAGCAGGGAACCCTGACTGCTCCTCAGACTGGAGAGGAAAGGGAAGGGGAGTGGGGGGTAAGGAGTGGGGGGAGGGGGAGGGAAAAGGGAGGCGGGGAGGAGGCAGAAATTTTTAATAAAAAAAAAAGAAAGAAAAGAGTTGGCACATGAATGAACAGTTATTCTTTCAAGGTGACTATTGTCTCTATTTGGCAGATCTTATCAATGAGTAGAAATGGCATCTCTGCTAGTCAATCCTGTCTTGTTACAAACAGACAGACAGTACACAGTAAAAGATCTAGCCATTAAACCTGGAGGGATGGCTCAGTGTTAATGGGCACTGGCTTCTCTCGCAGAGAGGACCAGGGTTCAGTTCCCAGCACCCATATTGTCACTTACAACCATCTCTAACTCCAATTCCAGATATCTGATGCCCTCTTCTGGCCCTTGAGGCTTGAATGAAAGAGGTGTACATACATGATGGTGGTGACATATGTGCAAAACTCTTGCATATAAAATAAAAGTTAAAGAACAAACATTTGAAAAACTATGAGAATCTAGCCACTAATATTCCCTGAAAGAGGTCTGTCTATTGTTCCCAGTTTCTGGGAGGGAGCCGGGGTCTGCTGAAGAGAAATATCTTGACTTAAGGCAGTAGTTGACCATCTTGTATCTTAGAGTAAGATCAGCAAGAGCTGACGGTACTTAGGGCATAGACTCACCCTACAAAAAGACCAACCCACAAGCAGCAGCTACCATAGAGACTGAATTCGGCAAATCATGACTCCATGAAGAAGCTCTGGTCAGAGTTCTAACTACTGAGGCTCAGGAGGGATGAGATCCCCCTTGGATGTCCTCTGTGCACACTGGTAAGTATTGATGTGAGAAGGACACACGTCCTCCATCCACAGAAGTCTGCAGGGACCGTCCTGTTTCTCACCTACTCATCTTGCCTTTAGTCGATTTTAATTGGCGTCATTTCATGTTTGACAACTTTAACAATGGATCTCAGAGTTCTGGGGAGCTTTGAGTTCTCTAGGAAAGTCTTTGCATATAAGGTAGTTTGGGGGACCCCTGAACTTATACTTAATGTCATAGCTGAATGTGGTTTTGTGTGGGTCTGTGTCTGTGCGCTTCTTAAACTTGACTTTGGCCCTTGACTTTGCAGCCTGCCTACCTAAGTCTTGTTATAAATTACAGGAGAAGGCAGGTTTGTAGAGAGAAAAACTGAGATGAAATTGGGAGAGTTAGATGGGCTTGTGGTTACAGCCAGCCATGATGGCGTGTCTGATGCGGCAGACCTTTAGAAGGGAATCCCAGTTCATACACTGTCTGATGGGCATCCTACAGGGAAAGACACAGCCCCTCCAGTTATGTAGGACAGAGAAAGTCTCTCACTCTTTCAGGTTTCCAGTGGACCGAGCAGGCTAAGTTCCACACCGCATTGACCTAGCCTCTATGCTGAGAGTCAGCTGGCAGAAGAAATGATGTAATGATATTATACTCTCAAATGACAAAATAAATAATTTAAAACAAAGCATGAAGGGAGAGAGACTGCAGGGAACTATGGCCTAATTTGGGGTCATGAGGAAGCAGCAATCCTAAGATTTGTGAGCTCTAAGATCTGAGCCAGGTACGTGGTGGATGAGGCTCCCAGTGCCGCCTCACTCAGGACTCTGTCAGATCTTCCTATAATGTGAGGCTTCCCTTTCCTGCTATTCAGTATGTGAAATAGGGGGTTGTCTTCCTGACAGTCTCATTCTGCAGCCCAGGAGCCTCTGAACTGCTTCTCAGGGCAGTAACAGCCTTGAATGATGTCTCCTGGGGCGCTTCTCACATTTTCTACTCCCAGAGGCAGAACGTGGGTTTTGGTTGACTTTCCATTGGTTTGTCCATGATGCAGGGCCGAAGCATGCCACACAGAGAGGCCCCCTGTGGTTTCAGAGAAGATTAGTTTTGTTATCTGCCATGGCAGGGGCTGGAGGAGCAGCAGGCAAGGGTATAAAGTTCAGGTCTGTAAACAGAACACCTTGAACGAAGGCTTTCACTGAGAACAAGATTTGGCACGGCAAAGGGCCTGCAGTAAGGTCTCTTCCTTTGTGAGCTCAGCTGGACAACTTGGAGTGGGGCAGGGGGCAAGGAGGGAGGGCAGTGTGCTGATCTGGTCTCTTCTGTGATTAAATGTTTAAGTCTCTGAAACTGTTTTAAATGACAGCGGTGGGTGTTGGCTGGGAAGAGCTGATGACGCTCTCCTCTAAGGGGGCTTTAGGGAGCTAGATCATGCCCCTCCCCCCTTGTGTACTTTTCCACTCAGCATTTGGGTAATAGTCCTCTTTTAAGATGGAGAGTGGATTTATTTTAAATCTAAACAGCAATAAATTACAGTTAAGGATGTTCAATTAAAGTGTATTTATCACAAACCTGGTTCCATCTATCACGGGGAACAGCTGCCACGGCCGGCCGTGTGATGCACCCCTGAAGCTGCAAGGAAAATATCTATTATCTGTTGATAACGGCTGCCTTTGTTTCATTTGTTTTTCTCCGGTGCCTCGGTGACAATAGAATAGAAGATGATCACACACTGCGAAACTGAGCTGAATTGGCGAGAGCAGGGTTCATGGAACGTGTTCGTCGCCCGCCTCCTGGAAATGCATTGAAGCTGTCTTCTCATCACTTGGGAAATGTTCCCTATACTTGTGCTGTTTTCCAATTTGGAGAAAAATCTCTTCTTTGCTAAAAATACCCTATCCTCATTTTTTTTTTCCTTAAAGAAGAGATTGGGTAATGGCTCATACATAGTATATGCACAAGGCTCTAATCTGTAACTGTATAGCGTAATCCCAGTTACTCAAATGAATCCTCGCTCTTGCCCATGCTTTGATTTTGGAATTAGTGTTCATTCTTTTATTCGTGTGATTTAAAGACTCATTACGGGGGGAAGGGATGCTGGAGAGACGACTCAGAGGTTAAGCGCACTCGCTGCTCTTGCAGAAGAAGACCTGGGCTCGGTTCTCAGCACCCACATTAGACAGCTCACAGCCACCTGTGACTCCAGATCCAGGACCTGACACCCTCTTCTGGCCTTCACTGACCTCTGCCCTCACATGTCCACATACATATGCATACCACACACACGTAATAAATAAAAGAAAAAATTTAAGAATCAATACAAGTGTCACACAGCTCCCAAATCCTACTATTGGCCATTTATTGCAGGAAGATGAAAATGTTTGTCTGTGTGTGTTAAGCAACTACCGGGTTCTTTGCCTCTCCAGTGTACAAAGGTAACTGTTGAACTCCCCAACCCTGTCCTGTAAACCAATCCATTAGCCCTGCATGCACAATAAAGCTAGTTACTTGGAAAGGTGTGCCTGGATGTTTGGGACAGCTGGGTTATAAAACAGTGATATTTACTTCTATGGTTTGGAAATTTCATGCATGTGTATAATACATTTAATCAAACCCACCCACCCCTTTCTCTCCTCTCCAGTTCTTCCCTCACTGCCCCACCCCAATTTCATGCTTTCTCTTCTCTCTCTCTCTCTCTCTCTCTCTCTCTCTCTCTCTCTCTCTCTCTCTCTCTCTCTCTCTCTCTCTCTGCCATGCCAGGCTGAAAGGAACCAAATGTACCTCTGTTCTTTAAATAAGGCTTCTGTCTTGGGAAGGTGGCCAGAACGAATCCCCAGAATTCCCAGATCCCTCCATTTAACCCTGCTTTTACTGACCTCCAGCTGTGTACTCCTAATCAGCACTTGGCTGATTTTCCACTATCCCCCTCCCCCGCCCCTGGAGTTTTTCCCTGCACGAACTGGGAAGCAGAGGCAGGGACTACTGGGGACACTTGTCTCTGAAACTGGTCTCTGCTTACCATACTTAACAGACCTCATACTTAGAGCTTTGTTGTAATACAAAGAGACTTGGGCTCCTGGAAAGACGTCCTCAAGACTGCGTTTGAATTGTCTTATTCAGATTTTTTTCCTATGAGTCACTCTGTGTCCCCTCACCTTTGCGGCCACTGATCTGGAATTCAAGGTCTGCTCTGCTTTCCCTCTGCACTACTGGAGTCAAAGGCTGAGACACGTTTGCCTTTGGGTCCTGCTGAGAATGACACACAGTGGGATCTTCGGAACCGCAGAGACCCACACAACCTCATCTTCAAACAGTGAGTTTTATTCGTGGCTTTTACAGGAAACTGTGCTTGTTCATTTTGTTTTTTGACAGACCAGAAAATTGTGGTGACTAGTTGGTAAAATAGGCAGAGGGGGAAGATTCACCAAAACACTAGCAGATGAAGGCAGATTGGTAATGCCATAACTGGCAAGACAGTAGAGAGACTGAACCCAGGCCTCCAAGAGGCTGCTTTTCTGGAAGGGTCTATTCAGGGAGTCAGGCAGCATTTCAATGCCAGTTTGGGCTGTGGTTAGCCTTCCTCACAATGGTAAAATAGTTTGGTTTTGAGGCAATGACAGTCTTGTCCTAGGTCAGTAATGTCTCAGCATGGCCACCTGTCTTCAGGTGACATCCTCTATCCCTTTTAAATTGAAATTTTCCATTCTCTTTCAGATGGAGGCTCTTGTCTGAATTCACTATCCCATCTCCTTTATATCTGCCTTTCTTTCATCTTGGGGACACCCAAACCTCCTATGGGGCCAGAGCCACTCCCCCAAATTACAGCAAGTGTTGACTAGGAGACCCCCAGTTGATGCCTCTGTCTTTTGCAAGCACCCCCTTCTGAAGAACAAGTCGTTCTGTGGTCAGTGGGGGCTTGTAAGTCCCTTGTTCTGATGACAAAGCTACATGGAGACTGAGTGACAAGGACCAATAGGCAGGGGTGGCTGAGGAAATGTGTCTCCCGCCACCCATTCCTCTGCACGCTTTTCTCAGGGACTCTGGTTTCCCATCAACACTCTTTTTCATGTTGCTAATTTAGTCTAACGGGATTGTTGTCCTGTGCTCAGTCAGCACAGGGCTCTGCTCTCTGTTAGTTCAAGTTGCTCTTGTATCCGCCTGGGTGTCATTCAGCTCAACCAGAGAGTGGCAGTTAGTACAGAGTGATCACTGCTGGGTCCTGGGGAAATAAAAAAACGCAAATCCTGCTCTCTTCGGGAGCTCTGTGCACAAGGAGAAATTTGCAGAGATGAGAGAGCAATGGGTTTGGGTTGGAGAGGGCTGTGAGTATGCAAAAGAAGCAGCAAGGAGAGGAGGACTGAAGGAGAGCATCTCCAGGCAGAGCAAAGTCGAGAGAGAAGTCACATGGGCAGGCAAATGCTGCATGAGCCTACTGTAAAAGTCCAGAGGTATGCAAATCCAGTTGAGCATTGCACAGACGTCTGCCACTGTGTGTGTGTGTATGGTGTGTATCCAGGTAAACATGACATGGAAGTCTGCCAATGTGTGTGTGTGTGTGTGTGGTGTGTATCCATGTGAGCATGACACAGATGTTTGCCAGTGTGTAGATCCAGGCAAGCATTGCACAGAAGTCTGTAGGTGTGCCGGTCCAGGTAAACATTGTATAGAAATATGCCAGTATGTGTGTGTTTATGTTCATGTGAGCATAACACACATAAGTCTGCAGGTGTGTGGGTGTGTGTGTGTGTCCAGGAAAGCATTGCACAGAAGTCTGCAGTTCTGTAGGTCCAGTTGAGCATTGCACAGAAGTCTGCAGGAGTGTGTGTGTGTGTCCAGGTGAGCATTGCAGATAAGTCTACAGGTGTGCAGGTCTAGGCAAGCATTGTACAAAGACACGCAGGTACACACATGTCCAAGTGAACATGATGAAATCCTACAAATGTAGATATCAGGGATGTAATGGGAGTGTCAGATAACCAGGCTTTCATAGGTGGGTGGTGACAAGGTGACCCAGTAACCTCTTATGGAGAGCCCAGCTGCTATTTGCACAGGGGTAGAGATGGGGTTGTGCAGGGCTTGGGCTCCATGGAGTGCATCTGAGAAAGGTCCCCTGGAGGTGGTGTGAAGAGCAGGAGGCAGAGGCCTGTTGTACAGCAAGTACAAAGACATTGACTTGTGGAAGGAGAAGGTCAGAGAGTCAAGAGACCAGTGTGGCTGGAGCTGGCAGGACTCAGAGTCCACGTGGGACATAAGCGGAGTGAAGAGCAGTAGGGAGTGAGAACAGAGGTGTCCCTGGGGCTGAGACTGGAAGGCTAAATGGAACCAAAGGCCCAAGTCCTGATCACAAGTGTTTATTTAAAGGGCAGTCCACGAGCTTTGCCCTTCCTGCTCTAAACAAGAAGAGATTGGGCAGGAGTCGGGAAGCATCTGCACTGAGACACTGAACAGGCTGCCAGGTCAGAATCCCATAGAAAGAAACAAAGGAAGCTACAACCTGCACAACAGGAGTCTGTGGGGGTGGGTAGGGCCTTGTAGGTCAATCCCTGAAGGCCCCCCAGGGTTGGGGGTGGCTTCATTCATAACAATTGAGTAGAGACTGGGCTACATTGAATCAAGAGGATGTCCTGGGATTGAGAGCCACTCCCATGGAATCTATGTCTGTGATAACTGCATCTGAAGATATTCAGGATGGAAAACAACAATAACAAAAAACCATGGGGATAGGTACTTTCTGTCATACCAGACTGAGGAGATACTGAGGATCAGCACTGGACAGGGGGCATAGTAGGCAGAGTCATATTTTCATGACTACCCAACGGTGCCACTTGACCCACTGCCCTACTTTTAATTGCAGACACTACCATGTGCATTTCTGGAAGTTATCTGCACACACAACATGATATCAGGAAGGGACATGTCAGGTGTCTGGTCCTAGGTCCCAACGGCATCTTCAAATGATGGCACTGTTTGTCCAATCACAGCCCCTCTCAACCCTGTCAGCCTTGTGCTGAGGGTTCATCCAGGGTTCTGAAGGCTCCTGGCCACAAGCAGGGGTCTCATTAACACCAGACAGGACTGGCACTGGGTGAAGGATGAGGCTTGCTCCTAGCAGGGGGAGTGACTCTTAAAGACCCCTAGGAAGATCTGGCTATGTTATGGGTACACAAGTTGCCCCAGCAGGATGGCAGTGTTAACTCTGCAGCTTCCACTATCGTCTCACCCCCAGGCCTTGGAGACTAACACCCACTCTGAGATTTCTGAGAACAGAAAGAGCTGTCACTCTGGTCACCCAAATACCTACCCATCTTTAAGACAGGGTCTCACTCTATAGCCCTGGCTGACCTAGAACTCATGATGTAGGCTAAACTGGCAGCTCAGACTCAGAGATCCGCCAGCTCTGCCTCCGGGGTGCTAAGGTTGAAGGCCTGCACCATCGTGTATGGCTAGTGTTTTTGTGGAAAGAGAAAAAGCTTTTGTTCCAAGTGAGAAGCCCAGCATAAAACAGATGAAGTTAAAAGTTGCTAATTACATTTAGAACCAACTTCATTAATGCCTGCCATCGGCCCTGGATCTGAAAAGTTTCTTTTCAAGACTCCAGTGTGGGATATTCATCTTTAAGGCAATGGACCCTAAAGGTTACTCTCACAAATTCTGACCTGAGCCACTCCATGTGATTTTATAAGCCTGACCATTCCAAAGGGCATCTTAAAGAATGCTTACTTTCTTTCTAAGTCTTTAAGAATCTTTCTTGTCTCATTTGCTTTTGTATAGGTAAGACAAATCTCCCTGTAAGTCCTTGTGTTCCTCATTAATGTAACAAGGGGGTGTGACTCCTCTCCCTGACTGGATAATCTGAATTAGGAGATTGTTTATGGAATGGAGCTTCCTGACGCATCTGAGTGATTAAGGTGTCCAGGAAGGTGATCTTGGTGAAGAATAATATAAAAGTGGTACAGGAATCCCTATCAGGAGAGGTATCAGCCACACCCATGAAAACTGAAGCCCTGAGGCTTCCTCCAACCTTCTGCAAGAGGGCTGCAGATCTCCCTTTGAGCCTAGGGCTCGCTTTGAAGCCAATGAGTCTGTTGAGAAAGCAGCTTGTCTCAGTCACGGTCAGAGGCCCCCATGCTCACTGTGGGTGGATCGACAGCAGGAAGCCTGGAGGCAGCCATGGCAGGACATGAACCATGGCGGCCCCGTCATGATCCATAGCCTTTACCTGCGTAGCTGTGGACACCCTCAGACCAGCCTCTGGTTATCACAGAGGTTTGTCGAGACAGGGTTGCTCACCTTCTGGTCTCAAGAGAAAACAGAGGTCTATGTTTGAAGAAGAATCTCTAATTTTTTGTGTTGGCTTTGATAAGCACCAGGGAGAGCTATAAAATCACATCTTCATGTTCGAAGCTTTTCTGAGAACTGTTGTAAGTGGTCCTCACCCACCATTCGCCAAAGGAACTTCGCACTCTTGCTTTCTTCTCTACTGAAAGTGGAGCTCCATCCTACGGCTTCCACTTCTGAGCTCTGCCGTGTCTGCCTAATCTATCTTCATTGCACTCTGCTGACTTCAGTGTTTTGTAGTCAGGTTGGTTGCTCCTTGCCCCTTCTCCATGCTGGTGGGGAGTTAAATGGACGCTTCCCTTCCATGTGCTCACAAGGGAAGGATGATGGATGAGATAGAGGAGTGTTTGTCCTTGGTCTGTATCCCTCAGAGCACTCCTTTGCCTTCTGCCTACACCAGTCTCCCTCACTCTCCAAGACCTGGCCTCTTCTGAAAAGTCCTTTCCCATTGGACTCTGAATCCATGTGGCCTTTATTTGCACCCGAGGTGTGTCTGAGTGTTGTGCCTGCATGTATATATGTACACACCTGGTGCCCACAGAGGCCAGAGAAGGTGCTAGATCCTCTAGAACTCCGGTTAGAGATGCTTGTGAGCAGACACGTAGGTGCTACATACTTAACCAGGGTCTGCTGTAAGAGTAACAAGGGCTCTTAGCAGCTGAGCCCCCACTCCCCCAGCACCCTCATGCAGTCTCATCTCCAACTTCACAGTGGGAGGTGAGAGCATCAACAGAAAAGTTCTGTAGGACAGACACACTCAACCCATAACCGCTGCACACCACTGCCTAGGTATCTGTTTTCGCTTCACTTCATTATTTTGTAGGTAAGTCTTGTCCAACGCCTCATGCTACAGATCCGGGCTAATGAGACCAGCTCAGCTTAGGGTTGCAGTCAGGGACTCACAAAAGAAGCCTCTCTCTTTCGGTAGCTGGTCCCTGGCTGAATGAACATTCCACCAAGCAGGAAGGCTGCACTATAAGGATTTATCTCTTAAATATGAAGCACGCTGAAAACAATTGAACTACTTCTCTTGAGCTCAATAACGCCTCTACTTGATACTTCCAATGCTCTCCTGACCCAACCCACTTTATCCAAATCCTACTCATGAGGCAAATGCGTTTTCATTAGTGACAAGATATTTTTAAAACGTGATGATCATAGCCTTCCATTAACCGGCCATCCCCTTGAGCCTGGGGTGGGAATTCACACAGACTTCCCGCATCTTTATATCGATTCGATAGGAATGGATGGTAATGGGGTCTGTTCGCACTGTGGTGTGCAGTTTCAGAATCAAAAGCCTTCTATTTATGTGATATGCACCGCTAGTTGTTTATAGATTTCTCCCTCTTCATGTGGAGAACTTTTGATATTTCTGATTTATAAAATCAATTTTTCATTTCTGTTGCATTTTTCTCTATTTAGGATTATGATTGCTTGGGCTAGATGGTCTTTGGAAAACCATGACTGTGCATTTGCAGGGAAATTAATGAGAAAAATCAGGTCCCTCTGCAGTGGCCTCAGAGCTTCACACTCCCTCATTCAACAGGAAATCTTGGAGTCTCAGACTGGCCGCGGAAGCAGAGAAGAACAAACTTAGCAACACACTCCTGAAGACAGTGCATTGTGTTCCTTCTGGACCCAGACTGGTTCCCACTCACATCCAGCAGTCACTTGAAGGACTGCCCCAAAGCTGATTGCTAACTAGAGTCAGCTGACCTTCAGCAGGGTCACCTCTGCTCAGGAAGAGCATCACATCAAGTAGCCTGGGCTGACTCTGACTGTTGCTGTGTCAGGCAGCTGCTGTATGGTCCCAGGCTCCTCTGCCTTTAGTTCTTGGGTTAGAGGATGGACAGGAAGGATCCACAGTGGCTTCTGTGTGTGCTCACTCAGCTTTAAACAGTGACTAGTTTCAGCAGCCCCTGGGTAATGTAAATGGGGTGTTGCAACTGTGCATCTTAGTAATGCCCTTATGTGGGCTCGCAAGCATCTCAGGTCTGGGCTGTGGCATCCTTGTATCCATGCAGATTTCCACAGCGGGAAGAATAGGTGATGCTCACTGCATAGTTGCTGATCTGGCTCTGAGGATAAAACCAGTCTGTGCCACCTTACTCATCCTCAGCAGTGTCCCCCACACTCACTGTCACCCATCAAAGCTCATGTTCAGTCACATGAGCCCTGCACATGAGCCCCAGAGTCCATTCACACATCAGCCTGAAAGAGGATTAGGGGCAATTGCTAATTTTGTTAAATAACATGGAGCTGCTAACCACTTAACTGTAGGGCACTCTCCCACCCCATGAGAAAGCAGTGGTGATGCTTCTATATCAGTGTTTTTCACTTATGAGAATTTGATGACTGTCTGGCCACAGCAGACAGAGCCCTGAGGTTTGTATCTGTTTTCTGGTTGGCTAATATCACTAGCCAAAGAGAACATTTCAAACACCCATCTTAAAGCAACTTTTGAGCCTCAGAAAAGCCACCTTTGGAGAGAAGTGTTCATCCTTTGCCCACTGTTTAAGAACTTGGCTGTAAAAAAAGACATGATCTTTGTCATCAGTATCAATAATCCAGAGTGGCTGGGCATGAGTGCGCACACCTTTACCCTCAGTGTTCAGGGGGCAGGAGCAGGCAGAATTCTCTGAGTGTAAGGCCAACCTAACCTGATCCACATGGCCATTCTGGGCCAGCCAGAGCTACGTGGTGAGACCCTGCTGGTCATTAACACAGAGACCCACAGCACACTGGACAGTGGGCAGAGAGTGAGAGGCCTTGGAGCACTCAGTCCTAAGTGGGGTGTCTCCATTAAACACCTCCCATCAAGGCTCGGAAATCTACTTGAAAAGGGGGCAGAAATAATGTCAGAGCCAGGGGTGGTGGATGACTGTCTTTTGCAGTGAAAGGGTATCTATCCTGGTGACAGGAAGGCCAAGGAATGCCACGAAAATCACTCCACACAACAGACTTCAAGGAAAGATTTATTGGGGGGGGGAGGGATGACTTGAAAGGGCTCCTCTGAGTGGGGAAAAGAGAGATGGAAGGGGGAAGGGAGTGGGAGAGAGGAAGAAGGGAAGGAGGCAGGGAAGGATATAAAGACCTAGGGAGACAAGGGAGACAGTGGGCTGTGATGGTGTGAATTTATGGGGTGGGGGTCTGGAGCATGTGCATAATAATGGCCTTTAGAATTACTTGTCATATTGGCCTGTAGTGATGAGGGTGATGGAAGTCAGGGTGAGGGATGGGGAGAGCCTCCTTCTTGAATGTGGGGGTTCTAACAATGACACCATAGAAACAGGACTGGCAAAATGGTTCAGCAGGCAAAAGCACCTATTATGCAAGACTGAGGACCCAGAGGGATCCCCAAAACACAAATGGAAAGAGACCCAGCTCCTGAGAGCTGTCCTCTAACCACATACCCCATTATCATACACTTCTTATCCATCAGCCCTGGAGAATCTCCCACAGAGGCGTGTCCCTTCTCAGGGAACTCTGGAAACCTCCGGTGTTGGTGGTCATGCCTATGAACAAACACAGTGGAATGCGAAGATGGGGGTTAGCGTCAGGTCACAGGGTAAGAAGGCCCACATCCCTACCCGCTGGATGGAGGGACATGTGTGCTTTTGCTTAATAGTCAGTCAGTGATGGAAGCTTGGGCACTTGATACTAAAATACATGCAAGGCAGATGATACTCCACCCTCTGGAGTTACACTTCCACGCCCACCCCAGCTCTCTGATCTCCGCAGACCTAGGCTGGAAGATGCGCTCCATCTCTCTGCACCAAGGCCCTGATATCTATCTGATGCCTGACATCCAGGGAGCCCGGAGTAAGTGAGGGTGAGCCAGGACTCTCCCGGGTCTCACGTATGTTAGAACATGGCCTTTTCTATAAAGGGGGTTTCTGGTGGGACTCCCGGCAAGCAGCAAGTTTACAATAGGCAGAGGGAGAAAGCCTTAAGCAGATACCATTGGTTGTATTAGGATTCTTGATTCTCTACTTTCACCAAGTTCCAACTTAAGGCCTCTTTTCCTTCTCAGGCCCATAATGTTCCCATCCTCCCTTGCCTCAATCTTCAGCTTCTTGTTTTCCTCTCCTAGGAGGCGTGGGTTTACTTTTAGAAAAATTAGACTTCAGACCTTCTTCTTCCAGCCCCCAGACCCCAACTTCTCTTTTCTTAGAGAATTTCTTTCAGAAAAACGTACCTTCGTAAATGACTTCTTTGCCCCTTTGAGATGCAAATGTGTCCCAAAGGCTCTGGTGAGTTTTAGAAACCTGTGCTATCTTTCTCCAGCACCTGGAGTTGTTTGTTTGTAATGTAAATGTAGAGGAAGATAGAGCCCTCCTGTCTCGGGTTTCAGTGGGAGGGAAGGGACACTCACTAATACAGACACCTAGATCTGGGCTGAGGAACTGCCTCCTAGAAGAAAGCTGAGAATCTGCTTAGTCTTTGGGAAACACCAATTAGAAAAGTCTTCACTGAGCATGAATTGCACGCCTGCAATCCATGATTTGAGACTTGGTGGCAGAGGGAGCAGAAGTTGAAGGTCAGGACTGGGAAGAGACAGCTCAGAAGCTAAGAGTTCAGATTCTTAGCAACTATCTATAAAGCCAGGTGTGGCTACGGCCAACTTCTGTAACCCCAGAGCTGTGCAGGGTTGGAGACCTATCAACCCTTTGTTGAAGGAGCATTAGCCAGAAGCACAAATTCAAAGTGAGTAGAGAGAAACCTTAGCCCAGAGGTAGGGCTGGGGACTGGGTACTAAACTTCTAATCCACACAGCCCTGCTTAGTACCTGCTCACCATGGACAGTGGAGGATAAGAAAGGCTGGATCACACATTGCAGGACCAGGGGGAGGGAAAGGGACCCGCCAATACCTGGATGGGATTATTTTAGAGGGTCTCATTTTCCTTCCAGTACATTGAATATGGACAGGTAACAGGAAGTGACTAGGCCTGCCCTAAGGAGCTTGAGATGGTTTACTTACCTTAGTGATGTTTAAATTACTTTTCTCAAGAGAGTCCTTACCAACCTTACCAATGCTAGAAAAGCTTGGGGCTTGACACACCTCACCCGGAACTTTCCTGCCTTTGATTATGAGCTGTCAGACTAGAGCTTACACACACACACACACACACACACACACACACACACACACACACACAGCAGGATCATTAAAAACTTTAATAAAATAAACGAATGTAATTCCAGCTCAGAAGCGACAGCACGAAGGTAGTGACGGAGCAGCCAGTTCCGTGTGCTCACACGTATTTGTTTCTCTTATGGGAGCTAAGAAAAGCCTTGGGTGACTTTGTGAAGGTCCTCGGGCAGGCTAATAAATGAGAAGCCCAGCTTTTGTCACAAAAGCATTCTAATTAGAAGACTGCTCAATTTTCTTTTCTCATCCAGAATTAGAGGAAGAACAGGCTCAGAGAGGCTTAGCCTTCAAGGTAATTAAAACTCAGAATTAGCTTCTTTGTTTCCCAAGTGTCTGACTAGATCATGGTTAAATTTAAATAAGTATCTGAATATTTTCAAGTCTCACTTCCACCCATATAAAACAAGGCACTCACTTCAAGGGAAACAAGAAACAATTTATTTTGAGTCAGTGTGAGTGACCACGGCCCAGGACCACGGGTTAAGGTGGCCCTGTATGTCATCATCCAACATGGAAGTAGTTACATAAACCTTTTATACCCACATAGCCAGACCGTCAGAAATCAAGGCAGCCTGTCCTACATGGAGAGCACCAGGGCAGTGAGAAGCCTAGTCTAAAACAAGGCTCTCCTCTGTTCTCCACATATGTGCAAACATACACACCTGCTCGTGTGCGCCCTGACACACAAATGCACGCACACCAAAAGAGGGATAGTTATATTGCTGTTACAGCTGTACCTCTGCAAACACATCTACATGCCCTCAGATATTTTCAGGATGCGATATTCTGAACAAGACACCCAATCTCAAGGTTGTAGTATCAGAAAGTCTCTTGCTGGCCTCCTTTCACACATCAACTTTCCAAGGTCCTGTGTATCTTACACTAACGATATGCTAAGAGACAACAAATTCTGCATCTAATGAGTTTTTCTGGTCATGAGGCTGGAGAGTAATTGGAATAACTATTAGAATGATTCAAAGCACAATAACAATTAGAATAATTAGAAGAACAATAAAAGATGGTTTAATTTAGAGGAGAATATTAAGAGTTGAAGGTTTAGTGTTTTGCTCTTAAGCATTATTGTTTAGGAATTGTTCTGCTTATGCACAACAACTTTTAGGAACTAGAATTTAAAAAAAAATGCGCCCGTGTCACTTGAAGGCACCCAATTATCCCACAGTGCAGTGTGCAGTTGCCATCACTCCCACAGGAAGTCTGCTCAATTTAAATAGGTGTTTTAGGATGCAGGCATTAGTTCATGTTGGAATGTGCTTGTTTGTCCCATTAAGAATATAATGCATATTGGTCCAGCACAGTGGTGCATGCCTTTAAGCACAGCACTTGGGAGGTAGAGGCAGGAAGATTTCTGTGAGTTCAAGGCCAGCCTGATCTACATAGCCCACATAGCAGGTTGGGTTTCAGGCTAGCCTGGGCTACTTAGTAAGACCCTGTAGATAGATAGATAGATAGATAGATAGATAGATAGATAGATAGATAGATAGATAGACAGACAGATAGAGATAGATGGATAGATGCTTAATTTACATATATGCATATGTAGTACTATATACATTCCATTGTAGCTGATAGGTCCTGGTCTGTTTCTATGTCTTAGACCCAGTCAGGCTCATTTTGCACTATGAAGACTCAGAAGTCATGCAAAGAAGAGTTGCCTGGGTTTTGGTTGCTCAGACCAGGTTCCATGTTGGGCTGGGGTCTTCTCAAAAGACATCTATTCTCATGGAGATAAAGAGCCAAGGAAGCAACTTGGCTCTGGGTCAGCCTTAGAAGTATGAGGTTTGGGGTGGGGATTGGGGAGCAGCTTATGAGTGTGTACCGGTTCAAACTATCCACTGAACAACAACAACAAAAAAAAAAAACAATCTTCATTAGAAGCTCTGACCCCCAGCCCCAGGCTCAGCCCTAGCAGGTATTTGAGGATGAGTTCAGCCAGACCCCTGAAAGGTCTGAGGCTGGACCACACAGACTCTGGTGAAGAGGTATTATGTGTGTGTGTGTGTGTGTGTGTGTGTGTGTGTGTGTGAATGTAAACATGTGCATGCATGTGATACACACACGTGAGCATGTATACAAGACATGGATGTCAATCCATTACCACCTCAGGATCTGCATTCTTACTGTCTCCCTACTCAGGACTTTGATCCTTGTCTTCTATTGCTCAGCTCTCCCAGTGTCACTACTTAAACTGCTTCTGTCTGTACCACTTCCCCTCGGATTGTCTCCTTTTCTGCCTATCTCCCCGACAGCCATCTTAGGGCCTCAATGGAACTTTCACAAGGCAGATTTGTTTCATTGTGTGAACCTAATCTAGGTCAGTCACAGGGCTCTGGCCACAGTCCTCATTCTGGTGGCTGCAGAAACAGTCCTCTCTCCATCCTGGTTGGAGTGTTGCAGAGGGAAGGAGGCCTAGGAGTTCTTGCCTGGGGTGTCAAATGAACTGAGTGGAAGAAATGCATCAAACTTGTCCATAGTGGGCTGAAAGGAGTGAGCATTTGGCTCCGGCCAGCACAACTGTCCTACCCTCTCTGACACTGGCAAACTGTAATGATTTGGGGTAGAACTTTGAAAGTCTTCTCTGTTGGATAGCTCCTTTATTTATTGTTTGCTTGCTGACTGTCTCCTCCCTCTAGAAATAAGCTTTGAGCAAGCAGGAGGCTCATCCCATTTGCCACCCTTGTCTCTGTGGGTGTGAGAACGGCCCAGCCACCAATAACTGACAGACGTATAGATGACGTATAGATGGCATGCTTTTTAAAAAAAAATATTTATTTTTTTCACAAAACCATCTTCTCTCATTTTACATACCAGTCCCAGTTCTCACTCACTCCCCTCGTCCCGCTCCCTCCACCTTACCCCTACTCCACACCCCTATCCACTCCTCAGAGAAGGTAAGGTTTCCTATGGGGAATCAACAAAGTCTAGTACATCACTTTGAGGCAGGACCTAGGCCCTCTCCACTATATCTAGGCTGGGCAGGGTATCCCTCCAAAGAGAATGGGCTTCAAAAACCCAGTTCAAGCAGTAGGGATAAATCCTGATGCCACTACCAGTGGCCCTTCAGTCTGCCCCAGCCATGCCCCTGTCATCCACATTCAGAGGGTCTAGTTTGGTCCTATGCTGGTTCCTCGGCTGTCAGTCTGGAGTCAGTGACTTCCCATTAGCTCAGGTAAGCTGTTTCAGTGGGTATCCACATCATGGCCCCTTTGCTCATATTATCACTCCTCCCTCTACTCGACTCCACTTGGTGAGCTCAGCCCAGGACTTCGCTGTGGATATTTGTATCTGCTTATATCAATTGCTAGATGAAGGTTCTATGATGACAATTAAGGAAGTCATCAATCTGATTATAGGAGAAAGCCAGTTCATGTACCATTCCTAAAAATGGCAATCCTACTGAAAGCAATCTACTAATTCCATGCAATCCCCATCAAAATCGCAACACAATTCTACACAAACCTTGAAAGAACAATACTCAAATTCATATGGAAAAACAAAAACACAGGAAAGTCAAAACAATCCTGTACAATAAAGGAACTTCAGATGCTCACCATTCCTTGGTATTGGCATAAAAACAGACAGGTGGAAAAATGGAATCAAACTGAAGATCCTGTTATTAATCCATACACCTATAAACACATGACTTTTGACAAAGCTAAAATTATACAATGGGAAAAAGAAAGCATCTTCAACAAATGGTGCTGGCATAACTGGATATCAACATGTAGAAGAATGAAAATAGATCCATATCTATCCCCATGCACAAAACTCAAGTCCAGATGGACCAAAGACCTCAACATAAACCCAGCCACATTGAACCTCATAGAAGAGTAAGTGGGAAGTAGCCTTGAATGCATGGCCACAGAAGATCACTTCCAGTAGCACAAACATAGAGAAACAATTAATGGGACCTCCTGAAACTGAGAAGCTTCTGTAAGGCAAAGGACACAGTCAATAGACGGTGTGTTCTAACGTAAGGAATAGCCAAAACTTGCAGACCCAGACAAAGAGTACAAATATGGATTATTGTTCAAATCAGAGAATGTCTACCTCTTTTTGTGTGCCCTCTTTCTTTTTTCTCCTGCGTCTCATCTGTAGCCCTAGCTGGCCTGAAATTCACTATGTAGACCAGGCTAGCCTGGAACCCACAGAGATCCTGAAATGAATGCTGGGATCAAAGGCATGGTGCCACACAAAGTTGGAGTGACAGACAGTCTTGAGCTACTGTGCCAGATGCTGGAAAGGGAGCTCACATCTTCTGCAATAGCCATGCAGCTCTCTAACCACGGACCTATCTGTCCAGCCTGGGATGAAGCATTTTTTCACCGGAATTGGCTTTGCACACACTCCTCTTGCCACTTCAGAGCTGAAGTTGCAAATCTATATTTGTTTGGATATTGAAACCCTGGCAGGTAATACTTTTCCCAGAATGCTCTAGGCTTTTCCTGTTGGCTGGAGGAAAAACACGGTAAAGATGTCAATGATCATTTTCTTACAATGAACATTATTTCACCTGAGTTCCTCCTTAGTGCTGGATGTCACCCCCGAGTCCCTCATTAGCGCAAGATGTCAGAAATCCACTTGCCTCAGACATCCCCTTTCATCCTGTCGTTCCAGGTCAATTGGTGGCTTTTATCCTTCAAGCCAATGACCAGATATCGTTGTTATCTGACCTTCATCTTCAATCTGTGGGCACACGAGGTTTTTCAGTTCTCTTTCTGTGCACTGCTCATTAGGCAAATTTGACAGCACAGTGCCTTCATCCTGCATGAATCCAACTTCTCTTCATATAAACTCAGAGGAAGGGCAGTGATCGCAGATTGTCTTTGCACATTGGACGTGAACTGTTGCTGTAAAATGAAAGACAGTTATATATTTTTAAATTATATAATTAATGAAATATAACTAAATAGCAGCATTAATAAGTTATTATTATCACTGCTATTGTTATTTAGAAAGGGTTTCTCTGTGTAGCCCTGGCTATCCTAGAACTTACTTTGTAGACCAGACTGGCTTCAAACTTAGAGATCCACCTGCCTCTGTCTCCCAAGTGATGGAATTAAAGGTATGTGCTACCATGCCTGGCTCTGCCATTTATTTAAATTGTGTGTGTGTGTGTGTGCGTGTGTGTTTGTTTGTGTGTGTGTGTGTGTCTGCATGTGAATGTGAGTTCAGTGCTCACGGAGGCCAGAAGAGGATGTTGGGTCCCCTAGAGCTGTAATTATAAGCAACTGTGTGCTACCCAGTGTGATTGCAGAGAACTGAACTTAGGTCCTCTGCAAAAGCAGTACTATGTCTTGACTGATGAGCCATCTTTCTAGCCCTGACATGATTACGTTTAAATACAGCTTACTATTTTCTTAGGCACAAATCTGGCTTATTCTTCTTTAGCCAGACAAGAGAATTTCATAATAAATTCATTGTAGACAAGCTCATGTTTCCAGGAAGCAAATTTCAGGAGAGCTGGAGTTGGTATAATTGGGAACCAAGGAGTTACGGGGCCTCATATTCATGATCCTCTTAACTGCGGTTGACTTAAGATCAAATTACTGTAGGTTAACTAACCTTTGATGAAGTTTGTGAGGCCATGTAATTAATACATTTGGACCAAGTAGGGGACCAGGAAGGATCACTGAATTTGATTAATTAGTTTCAGAAGAACACATTCCTGAAAGACAGCACCTTATTTGGGTAGAGCCACACACTTCGGGAATTTGGGGAGTGTATAGAATGACTCTCTATTGGGTTTTTGCTTAACCAAGAGACCTGTAGCAAATGCCAGGTAACTGGAACTGAACGAATAGTCACAGTGCCTCTTGGCATGTCACAGATGCCAGGACTTCTCAGTTCATAAAAGTCCTACTTGGGCTTCTGTTCGCACGTCCTAGAATTCTTCCCACTGTGGGGTCTCAAGAAATGTGTGAAGCGTTTAGTCAAAGTGGGTATTTGGGGGTTTCTTTTGGCTAAGGCTTCCTTTTTTTTCTTTCATTTTTTTTGTTAGTTTGTTTTTTCGAGACAGGGTTTCTCCATAGCTTTTTTGGTTCCTGTCCTGGAACTAGCTCTTGTAGAACAGGCTGGCCTCGAACTCACAGAGATCCACCTGCCTCTGCTTCCCAAGCGCTGGGATTAAAGGCGTGCGCCACCACTGCCCGGCAAGGCTTCCTTTCTTATTCCTCTGGCCCTGTTTCTTTTAGCTTTGCTCATCTGGGTTGAAATCCAGGTGTTTTGAGGTTTTGAAAGCATTAGCTGTGAGTGACCCACAGGAGATTTTGCCTTCTCAGTGAGAGCCACTGATCACAGATGGGCCGAGGCCTCTTAGAAAACAGTATACATCTTTATTGGGAGTCATGTGCAATGCAATTAGAGCCACCCCTAAGATTTCAGTCACCTGACTCTGCAGCTGTGTGGAACCTTTAAGATCAGTGTGTCCCCAAAGAGCAACCAAATGTCTCTCTCACACACAGAGGGCTCTGGAGCTATACATATGTAAGTCCTATATGCTCTATCTTCTGGAAGTATGACTGCATCTGCCTAGGCTTTCTTGAGCACAGGTCACGAAGGGTGCTTGCTCCCTGCTGGATCTACAGAAGTATCACCTTTGCTGACTCTCAGAGCAGATGTGTGACCATTACTGATTATGCCCTCTCTCTTTATTCCTTTGCCAGTGAGAGGAGGAGCCAGAATGTTCTCCCCCTGAGCTTCCATCTTCTAGAAGCAGATAAGATGACAAAGCATCTATTGCATAAAAGGGAAATGGGCTTATTTGCATCATCCTTGCTTAGCTTGTGTTTGGGTAGCCCTGTCGGTAGAATTCATGGGTGTAGCTTCTGACACTGCTAGAAGACACAATCTCACAGCAAACTCCCTGGTCTCCTGCCTCTAACAGTCTTTCCACCAATTCTATTTTTTTTAGATGGATAATTTTTTTAATATTTATTTATTTATTATGTATACAATATTCTGTCTGTGTGTATGGCCAGAAGAGGGCACCAGACCCCATTACAGATGGTTGTGAGCCACATGTGGTTGCTGGGAATTGAACTCAGGACCTTTGGAAGAGCAGGCAATGCTCTTAACCTCTGAGCCATCTCTCCAGCCCCCAAATGGATTTTTTTTTTTCGAGACAGGGTTTCTCTGTGGCTTTGGAGCCTGTCTTGGAACTAGCTCTTTAGGCCAGGCTGGTCTCGAACTCACAGATATCCGCCTGCCTCTACCTCCTGAGTGCTGGGATTAAAGGCCTGCGCCACCATCGCCAGTCCACCAATTCTTCCAGAATGTTCTCCAAGCCTTATTTTCAGGAGATGGAACTGGGATCCCCAACTCTGCATCTTGTTTGGTTATGGGTTTCTATAATGGTCTCTGTATGTTATGAAGAGAAGCTTCCATGATGAGGCGTGAGGACTCCACTTATCTGGGGCGATGAGGACAAATATTTGGATGTAGTTAGGGATTATGCTGGTTTAGTGAAGTGACGGTTATAGGTTCTCCTCTAAGATCCATGACTTCGCTAGCTCTGGGTAGCATGCTCACATGGGTGGGGAAGCTCATGAGCACTGACCCTACACAAATAACTACAGGTAGCTAAGAAATGTTGTGTCTAGAAGAAATAGTCTTTCCTAAGGAAGAACATACCAATTGTCTATCCAATTCAAAAGGTCAGCTCTGTGTGTGTGTGTGTGCGCGCGCGCATGCACACGCGTAGCAGCAATTAATGTAAACAGAGGCCTTAATATTTGAAGGGGGAAAGGGAAGGGTGAGATGATAAGAAAGAGAGAAACAAGGTGAGACTCTGCTGGCTCACAGCTTGTGCATGCACATGACAACTGCAGTAGTCATAGGGACAGGTCATCTTGTGCAAGCATAGAACACCTGCACAGGGATGGGGACAGGTCATCTTGTGCATGCATAGAACACCTGCACAGGGATGGGGACAGGTCATCTTGTGCATGCATAGAACACCTGTACAGGGAGGGGATAGGAGGGGACAGGTCATCTTGTGCATGCATAGAACACCTGCACAGGGATGGGGACAGGTCATCTTGTGCATGCATAGAACACCTGCACAGGGATGGGGACAGGTCATCTTGTGCAAGCATAGAACACCTGCACAGGGATGGGGACAGGTCATCTTGTGCAATAGAACACCTGCACAGGGATGGGGACAGGTCATCTTGTGCAAGCATAGAACACCTGCAGAGCCATAGAAACAGGTCATCTTGTAGGCAGACACTCTCAGGCTAAAGTGGAGGAAACCTTTCTTTGCTATTGAATCTATCCTTATTGAATACTGGAATGCATTATTCATTCCAAAGATGACATTATATTATAAAAAAAATAAAAAACCAAAAACTACTCACAAAACTCCTAGGTACATGCTTAGACAAACACATAGACCCATGAATACTTACCTTGCCTTTTCACCCTCCATCTTGTAGGCAGAGTTCAAGGGGTCAAAAAACTGCCAAGCATCTTAATTCATCCCATTAAAATGTCTTTCTATTTTGAAAATTAAAGATATAAAAGGATTTGGGAAGTCATTTATAAGAATTGCTTTGTTTAATCGGAATGATTGTAGGAAGAATCAAAATGGCATAACTCCTGTGGTAGCTTGAATGACAGATGTCCCCACAGGCTTGGGTATTTGAACACTTGGTCACCAACAAGTGGTGTTGTTTGGGAGGGTTGTGGAACCTTTAGGAGGTGGAGTTTTGATGGGCGAAGTGCATCACTGGGGGTGGGCTTTGAGTGCTCATAGCCTCATCCCACTTCCTGTTCTCTCTCTAATTCATGTAGTGCTTGAAGGTGTGAGCTCTCAGCTTCCTGCTCTGGTCACCTGTTGTCATGTCTCCCCACCATGATGGAACCTTAAGCCAAATGAATTCCTTCTATAAGTTGCCTGTGTGCACAGTGTTGTGTCACAGTTCCAAAAGTAACTGCTGCAAGCCTTAAAAGTTGCAGTTAAGGAATCAAGATAATTCTGAACCATCACTTCCTGGAAGGATGGATCTGGGCCCTCATCAGAAAAGATACAGGTCTTACAGCCTCTGCCAAAACTGCCCCCAGGCTTATCGCAGTGACTCTGTAAAATCTACTAAGGAGAGCGAAGTTGTTAGTGTAAGAAATCGCCATTGATTTGGCAGCTGAGGAAGTGCTCATTATCAGTGCTTACTATATCTACCTCTGGAAAAGTGCTGGCTAAGGAAGAATGAGGCTGCTCACACCAGGAATAAAGGTAGATTTTACCTTAAAAAGCTCGGAAATGCAAAGAAAAGTGGAGAGGCAGAGATGCCGTAATATCGTCCTGTTACTGTAGAGAAGCAAGGCAGTAGGTGAGTTGCTTGTTAGGTGCTCGTTAAAGAGCCAGAGGGAGGATTTCCTAGAGCCTTTATGCTGAAAAAAAAAATCTGTATTTGAGATAAATTAACATAGCAAAATCGGCCAGATGGGAAATCTGTGGCTCTCAACTTTCCCTCAAGAAAATATGGAAGATTAAAGAAGCAAATAAGAGATGATAAATGCCTATCTATCCAATGTCTTACTTTGTTGACCCTGTATTTGAATGGATCATTTTGGCTATTTTAGGAAGGAGTTTGACCAATGTAACTGGAGGTCACCTGTGTTCCTTCTTGGTTCTTTTCTTCCTGTGTTCTACAAGGTCGTGACTAAGGTAGTGACTAACTTTTCCCTTCAGTGTGAATATTACTGATCCATTGTGTTGCTGTGATAAACGGGAATGGCCAAGAACAATTTAGGGTACATTTCCAGGGTCTAGCTCAGAATTGAGGGAATTCAGCACAGAAACTCAAAAACCTTGAGGAGGAACATTGCTTACAGGCTCACTCACAGGTTCATGCTGAGCTAGCTTTCTTATGTAGCCAATGACAACATTCCTAAGGAATGGTGCTACTCATGGTGGACAGGGCCCTCCAACATCAATTGATCCTCAGGACAGTACCTCCACCTGAGACATGCCCACAGGCCAATCTGATCTGATCAATCCCTCATCAGTCAAGGCTAACTAGGACAGTGACACAATTATACAACTAAGGGGTGACCTAGGAGCTGATAAACCACCATTTCTGAGTGCTTCTGTGAAGCTGTTTCTTGGAGGATGAGTTAGTAGACTGGCTAAGGAAAATGTATACTCATCAAGGTGGGCAGGTATCATCTGGGGCCTGCTGGCTTGCATAGAGCAGAAGGGCAGAGGACGCTGTGTTGCTCTTGGAGTGAGCTCATGTCCAGTTGCATCCACTTTCCAGATGATGAAACTCCATTCTTTTTCACAAGTGAGTCATACTCCACGGCGCATTTCCAGAAATTTGGAGGAAAATCTCTCATGTTTCTTCTAATGCTTTTTTTTTTTGGTCTCTGCAGTTTCCACTGATCTCCAGCCATGCGCTGCCTGCTCAGCTCTGTCCCCGAGGGACATTGATTATGCATAGCTTTCCTTAGAACACATTTTTATGTTTCGCAGTGGTTTTTGATTTTGAAGCTTTTTCCTTTTGAGGCCTTTGAGTCAGTAACCTGGAATTATGAAATGTTTGAGGTTATAATTTATTTTTAATTTAATATTTTCACTCATCTCACATATGTAGCTTACATTTTAGAAATTCAACACATTGGCAACTTATGTTCTATTTTTCATGACCCCATATTATTTATACTATAGCTTTTTATTGTATATAGTATAGTCATGATAACAGTTAAGTCCCTGATAGTATTTCATGATATATATATATATATATATATATATACACACACACACACACACACACACACACACACACACATATATATATATGTGTGTCCTTTGTTTTTAATTTTCCTTCTCTCTTTTTTGTTGTTGTTGGCTTGTCTGAGACAGAGTCTTATTCTCCGGGCACAAGCTCTTCTTGAAGCAATCCCCCTACTTAAAGCTCCTGGGATTCTCAGCATCTGTCATTCATTATACCTAGCTGTGAGTTATTTTAACTGATTTTCCTACTCGTTATGGTTAAAATTTTTAGGCCTCCTTGAATTCCTTGAAATTACAGATTGGATATCAGATATAAATTTTTACTTGTTAGATCGTTAAAAATATTTTAAGCACTATTCTTCAAGTTTCTATGTCACATGGTATTGCTTGGAAATTATCTGTCCCTTCTGGTGTTCTTAAAGATTTTTGCAAGGAAGATTACCCTGGATCAAGAATTTGATTTTCTCCACTAATCAGACCAGGTATTTTAAGTATTCTAAATAACTGTGACAGAAGCAGGAGGCCCAGTGAGCCAGCCTGTGTGAACTGGCCTGTGTGAACCGGCCTGTGGGTGCATGTTTTACATCAGTGTGAGTGGCATTTGGGACTCACCTGTGTCTCATGCAATATGGCAAGTGTGGAAAGGTGTTGCCCTCATGACTGCATTATCTTATAAAAAACAAAAGTGGAGGATTGTCCAGACATCATTATAAAATTTTTTATGGTCTGTGAGTTAATCAAAATGGGATTACCTGGCCTGTCTCGACCTATTCAGGAGTCTCGTGAAACGAGAGCCACAAGGCTCTGCTCTCACACATGTGGCTTTTTTGCCTCATTGCTACAACTTGCCGTTCCTGTGGCAAGGAGGTGGTGGATTCTAAGAGGAGCATGGGAAAACCAGAAAAGACCTCCTTCTTAACCTGTGCTTTCAAAAGGATCGGCGTCCAGCTCTGCCTTGGGAGACCTGTCATCCCGAGAGACAATGGGAAATGCAGAAAGTACTTTACATGGCATTGTTGTGGTTTGAGTGTAGGGTTGCCCCACTGGCTCCTGTGTCTGAATGTGTGGTCTCCAGCTGGCAGTAAGGTAGAATCTTTGGGGCTAGAGAGGGAGGGTGGTGGTGAGTCACAGGGCAGAACCCTGAGGTTTATCATACAGCTCTGATCCTAACCAGAGTGCTCTGTTTTCTGCTTTTTTTTTTTTAAAAAAAAAAAATTAAATTTGCTGTCTAAGTTCTCTGTGATTGTGATTTTTGGGCTTTTTTTTCTTTTCTTTTCTTTATCTTTAAAAACCACTTATGAATGAGTGCACGTGATATTTGTCTTTCCACATCTGGGTTACCTCACTCAAAATGATGTTTTCTAGCTCCATCCATTTTCCTTAGACAACAATGAGGACACTAAGAGAGACATACATAGATCTAATCTACATGGGAAGTAGAAAAAGACAAGATCTCCTGAGTAAATTGGGAGCATGGGGACATTAGGGGAGGGTTGAAGGGGAGGGGAGAGGCAGGGAGGGGAGCAGAGAAAAATGTAGAGCTCAATAAAAATCAAAAAAGTATAAAAAAAAGAGCTCAAAAAATTAAATTTGCTTATTTATTTTACATCCTGACCTCAGTTTCCCCTCCCTTCTCTTCTCTCATTCCCTCCACCCCTCCCCCAATCCACTCTGTTTGTTCAGAAAGGGCCAGGGTGTCAACAAGACATGGCATATCAAGTTGAGGAAGTCAAGCACTGGGCCAGGAATCCTGCTGAAGAGAGGGAGGAAGGCCTGTACAAGCCAGAGGGGTCAAAGAAATTACAAGGGACCCACAGAAACAACTAACCTGGGCACAGAGATCTCAGAGTCAACCAGGGAGCCTGCAGGGAACGAGCCTAGGCCATCTGCATATGCCTCCTGACTTCTAATCTGAGGTCAGTCACAAATTCTCCTTGGCACAAGTTCCTGTTGCCACTCAAGCCATTCTCCTTCAGTGCTGTCCTGGGCTATGAGCAAAGTGATTATTCCTATCCCTTTGTGAGGCAACCTGGCGTAGCAACAAGGAAGTAACTGGTACACAGACACGATGACATGACATATAATTGGGCCTCAAGGAAGGAAAAGCCGAGTTGTTTGCATAGCGGATGAGATGGAATAAGTCAGACAGGGAAGGAGAACTAGTGCATGTTTTCTCTCAGATGTAGAAAAGCAAATGAGGGAAAGGGGAGGGAATGTCAATGGAGGGCAGGAAACGATGGTCAGGAGGGGCGGAAACAATAAAAAAGAAACAATGTGTGTGTGTAAATGTCACAGTGATTTTTACAATTAGATGCACTGATAACCATGAATTTAAACATAATACAACAGTAAATGAGCATCTTCCATACTGTGTGTGGACACTTGGCATAAAGCAGTTGAAGTGGCAGCACCATTAGGTTCCCATCAGATGGGTGGGGACAGTGGGGCTGCAGGCCAGAGTTTCTCCTCTCACTCTCTAGGCTGATCTGCCTGTCACCCGACAGCTCCTTCCTTCCTCTGCCTGCCTACCAGAACTGTCCTCACTGGGACAAAGATAAGAGCCGCTGCTCTCAATCCAGGACATCCCTGCGTGGCTTTCTTCTGTCTCCTTCCTGTTTATTGAGCCACGGTCCCGAGTTTCTTTCGGTATTTTCAGCTCATTCTCACCAGCTCTGCATTCTGCTGGACAGTGTCTATGACCCCAATCCTTTATCGGTGCCTAGAAACCCTCTCAGGGGTAATGCTGGGAACTCCATCCCAGTGTCCTAAATACTGGTAGCCTCTGGCTGTTTACAAACGTTCACTTAAGTGCAGGGTTCTCACCTTCATCATTATTAACCTTTGGAAGCAAAAAAAAACTTCACCGTTCTATGTCACATGATGTCTCTGGCCACTATCCACGAGAGAGGCCAGCAGCCCCCATCCAGGGTGACACCCAAACGTGACTCTAGACATTGCAGCTTTTTGCTTGGTGGCCAAATTGCTGTCAGTTGAGAATTAATGTTCTAATCGGAGGCAGAAAACAGAGTGTATACACGTATATTTACCAGTCAGACATGAGAAGGTAGCTCCAGGCTCAATTAACGTTTGGCTTCTTGTTTCCCAGAAGGATAATTACATCCCTGGAATGTTTCAGAGTGTCCTGCTAGGAAATTGAATCTGTTCGATCAATTAAACCAACGTGGGTTGAATTCCTACAGCGTCGGGCAGAGGGCCAGCTGCTTTGGTTGGAACAGGAAGCTGGGTGTGACTTGATCCACATGGAGTCATTTTCAGTGCTTGCCCTGATGATCAGCTTTGAGGAAGGCAAGTGAGAGATGGTTGAGGTTTCTCAGCCAAGAAGCAGGGCTACCTGTGTGAAGAAGCAAGAAAAGGGCTTTGGGGGGGGTTTCTCACTCTCATCAGGTTTAGGTTGACGATTGGATTTCAAATCACAGAACATTAAGGATTTGAACTATTTGGAGTGCAACAGGTGACAAGAGTCTGAAGTACGGTGAGTCTGGTCACCTTGTATGTTCCTTATAGATTGTGTTGCAAAGCATCATACCACACCCTGTCAACATGCACAGTGAAAAACAATGTAAAGCTGTGGTGCAGACAGACGAGCTAAACTACAAGTCGGTTCATAGTTTCCCCGCCGTGTTCCAAAAGTCACAGAGATATATGACCATATTTTAGAAGGGCCCTGTTTGGGTTAAAGGGCATCAACATGGCAGGGCTGTGGGCTCCCCAGTCTGAGTTCCATAGAGCAGCTGTGTAACAGGAAGGCTATGCCACGGTTGAGATGCAGGAGTGCAAGGTTCTAAGGTTGCCTCGTCAGGGAAGCAGATCCTGAAAACCTGGTTTGGAGGGTGCTGAGGCACAGGTAGACACAGTGCACCTCAGTGTCCCAGCATCTGAGAGAGCAGCAGAGCGACAATTGCTCTAGGTGAAGGACCTGGCTTAGAAACATGTATGTTCTAAGTTCACATGCTGTCCAGGCAGAGGCTTACCTTGCCAGGAGACTCTAGATGCTAAGACTGATGGAGTCACCTCCGCAGGAGGCTCCTTTCCCCAGTACTTAATTCTCCTTCCTTTCCTTCTGTTCCCTTTCTCCCTCCTTCCCTCCTTCCTTCCCTCTTTTCCTCCCTCTCTTCCTCCTTTTCTCCCTCCCTCCTTCCCCTCTTCCATATGGCCTCCTTCCCAGCCTGCTCCTTTGGCAGCCCACACACAGTCAATATTGTTGATATTGCTGAAAGTCAAATGTGCACATAACTTTATGGCTTTGTACGATTCCATGGCCTTGTACAGTATAAGTGATTTCCAATCAAGACAAAGCTGAGCAATTTAAAATAGTCTAAAAGCCATGGCTCTAATTGAACCTCTACTTCTTCTGGCTAATGGGGACTTAGAGTTTCCAGAAGTCAGGTGACTTACTCAGGGGTCACAGAAAGCTAATGACAGAGACAAGGACGACAGGCCAGGCCTCACACACACTGCCAGATGGTCTTGCCTCCCCGCCCGCCTCCCCATCATTGACATTCAAGCTACAGCGCTGTGAGTGTCCAGCAATTTCTGTTCAGGGACTTTTGTTTAATGCAGCCATCGTTCAGCATTTGCGTGACTCTTGGTCGGTGCTGATGTCAATGCTCAAGGAACAAAGGTGTCCTAAGGGCTGGAAAGGGTCCAGGTCCTGGGCAGCCTGTCTACTCACTTTCAGGAGTGTCTCTTGTATGGTGACCTTCAGGCCAGTCTGAAGACAGTTGGGTCAACCATCTATGTGCCATGTATTCTCTGAGAAGCAGATCCCTCTTCCTCTCTTTGTCCTGGCTCTCTTTTCTCTGTCCCTCTCCCCTGTCTCTTTCCTCTCATTCTTCTCTATCTCTCCCATCTCCCTCTATCTCTTTTTCTCTCTTTCCTATGTCTTTTCTCTCCCTTCTTTTCTTTCTCTACCCCTCCCTCCTTTCCCTCTCTTCTTTCTCCTCTTCCCAACTATCTATTCTTTTCACTGAGAGCTGGTTACCTAGTTACCTTACTTAGCACCTTTGTCTGGAACATTCCAAAGTTCTAAATTCCAGAGGGAAGGGAGCTGGGCAGAGCAGCCTATGACACTTTGCCAAGTAGATGCTCAAAACCATCAGGACAGATGGTGTTGAACAACTTTGGTGTGTCTGGACCTGGTCTGAGACTCATGTTCACAGATGTCAGGTAAAGTACATCCTTTCTAACCGGACATCACACTGACAGCTGTCATTAAGACCACTCAACAGATGCTTACAGCAGGGTGTTGTGAATGGAGGGCACACACTGGGTCGGTGTGTGGGGCATGAGGAATGTGGACAGCTGTAGATCAGCAGGTCTCCTCTGCCCAAGAAGAGAATGGGCATCGCGTGGTTCTGGACTTTGCCTGCCTGTGTCTGTAGAGAGTGGTTTGGGGTTGGGTGTGGAAGGGAAATAGGTGTCTATGTTGTCACCAATGATGGGATCAAGCTGTGTTCTTCCTCCCACTTGATTAGGAAAGAACAGGGCAACACATGTATTCCAGACATAGTGCTAATTTGGGGGTTTTAATGGTAATGTCAGTTTTCTAGAGAAAATGGTTCTTTCAATTAAGTCTTACTATAGAAGTAGCCTTATCAGGATCTAGGTAAATTACTTGACATATGAAACATCCCATTGAGCATCCCCACCTCCAAACAAAGTGTTCACCCCTGGAACCTACCAGACTGTCTTTGTTGGTGGGTGTCATCCCCATGGTCAAGGTGAGAAATTGGCCCCGCAGAAGCCCTGTTACTAGGTTGTCTTTCTGTAGGTGTCCTGTGCAGAGCAACACAAAGCACTTTAGAACCTGATTTCCAGGCATCCAACACTGTGGCTTAAACAAACAAACAAAACAAAACAAAACAAAAAAAACCCACACAGTTCAGTTGAGCTTTGTTTACCCTCTTTTGGCAAGGGCTCCTGGGAATCCAATCAGGGTCTACTGTGTTCACTCTTTTCATTTTTAGTGTGGCCAAGTGGCTCCCGGGGACCTCTTGTATTTTATTGTCTCCATCTGTGTTCATATTAGGTCCAAGTGCTACACTCGGGGAAGATGGTTTCACTGAAGTGTGTCGGGAGTGTGTGCTGGGCACAGAGGCTCTAGAGGCCCAGGAATCAGCCCCTTGTCAGTTGGCATTGTCCTGAGAGTCCCCAGGTGGCTTGGGGATTGGCAACGTTTCAAATGCAGATGGACTAAAGAGCCTTGTTAGGAGCAGACCAGCTGAAGCTGGCCAGGGTCCCAGAGCCCATTATACTGCCTGTGTGTCTATCCCATCAGCCTGGCAGGGTGATACTGCTTTAAACTTGGCTAAAGTTCCACTCATGACCATAGTTAGCAGCAACTCTGAGAATGTTCTAGAAGTTTCTAGAAGCTCTGGAAGTGATGGTGCATTTTTGTGGGGAGATGTCATCAATGCATGACAATGCCTACTGAGATATGAAGCCACCATAGTACTCCTGCAAGCTACCCACACTCAGGCCACTGAGGATGATCCTCCAGTTGCAAAGGGCCTGAGTTTTAGCAGACACCCGATGGTCTCCCTGGGATGTGAGAACCAGAAGGTCTAGAAAACCCACTCTAGAATGTCTCTCACACTCCACCCTGTATGGTTGTGGAATTCTTAGCCACAGGTCTGCAGGTGGCTGTGGTACCTGCTTCTCAGACCCTTGTGGCCATCTGTCTTCTTGTGTATATTGGCTTCCATTCTGGAGAGATGGACAAGGACCAGGATGAACTTGTCTCTTTGGTGGTCAGGCCTCCTGGGTAGATTTTAAAAACCTTTCTGAACCTCAGAATGGGGTTGCCCCAGCTGAGCAAGGTCTTTGTCTCAGCAGTGGCATGCCTTTAATTCCTTCTGCGGCTTCAGCTCCATATGATTTAATCTTCCAGTCTGTGCCTCAAGTATTGAGGCTCCAGGGTAATCTACATATACATGAGAGAGATTTTCTCCCCTTTCTTCCTTCTTTTAATGTGTATGTGGTATGCATGCACATTTTTGCATGTGTATGGGCACACACGTGCGTATGTGTGTGCATAAGGAGGCCTGAAGCTGATGCTGGGAACCATCCTCAATCACTTGTCCACCTTTTTCCTTAAGGGGAGGCCTCTTAATTAAACCCAGAGCTCATCCAATGTGACCAATCTCCCTAAGTAGCCTGCTCTGGGGATCTCTCGTCATCATCTCTGCCTACGGCTGCAATTACAGCACTGCCATGCCCAGCCTGCATTTACATGGGTTCTGGGGATCTGAATGCTGGTCCTCAGGCTCCCAGCAAAAGTGCTGTGGAGTTGTGTGTGTCCTCCCCTACTGACCAATGCTGTGGTTTTAAGTCCCCATCTCTGGAATGAGGATTCTTGCTGCAGCCTTTTCTACAAAACCCTCTGCATCTCCAGGTCTCTGTCTTGTCCCTTCCTCTTCAGTCATGATTAAATTCACCTCCTAGGAGACCCTCTCCAGTCCATGTCCCTCTCATGCTCGCTGCCTTCCCACTCGGCACCCCATCTCTATCTGTCATACGTCCCATCATTGATTGATATTCTGGTGTCTCCATCTGATTTCTTCATCAAAGGATGAGGGACAACTGAGGATTTAGTGACACTTGTCTTTCCAGCTGTGAAAATATTCAGCTTTTACAAATGACATGAGAAAACCATCTTTAGGAACTAAGGTAAGGAAAGGAATATCAGGTTACACACCAAATAAATGAGATGGACCTGGATGTTATCAAAACTAAAGACTTTTTAAGGTCAATATATATTTGCTTATGTGTTTGTGTAGGTTTTCTGTGTGGGTACCTGCATGTGAGTGCAATGCCCACAGAGTCCAGAAGAGGGCATCAGATCCCCTAAAGCTGGAGTTATAGGATGCTGTGAGCAATCTGATGTGGGTGCTGGGAACTGAACCCTAGAAAAGAGACCCATCCGAGCAAGTTCAGGAGAGAAAGGGATGGTGTCTATCAAAGGAATTTCAAAGTAGTAGAAGTCTGGGTGTTTCTATGACACAGGTGCAGCATGACATGTTTGTCAGCATGTTATTATTTATGACCCATTCCACCAAAACAACCGGCAGAGCAGCCAATCCATCAAAGATGTCTTCCCTTGGATTGTTCTGTTTCGTTGGGGGATCAGCTCCGAGAGACAAAAGCGAGAGCAATTACTGAAGAATTTGATGCTCCTGGCTTGCATATCTTTATAGTCGGTGAAACAACCAGGATTCTGTATTTGTTCTCTTTAAGGAATCACTGAGCTGCTGACAGGTGAGCCAGGCCATTAATCATGGAGCCTTCGTTTATACTCACAGCCTGAGCCTCGGGAGATGTCCAGCTGCTCCCAGATTCCATCTTGCCTTTTAAAACTCCAAGATTCTGCCTAGAAATAAATATCAGACCTGAACCCTGAACTCCAGAGAACTTTGGGTCTCTGCTATTTCTCAGAGAACAGCATTTTCTTCAGAACTGGGGAACTATGGAAATGGTTGTGGCTAAGGGAGTGAACCTCACTCACTGGTTGCTTTGGGAGGTCGTGGTGTTCCTCAGCCCTATACAGGTCTGGCTTCCTTTTCTGCTAAGGAAGGGACTGTAATTCCTTCTAGAACAACCTTCTCAGTTACTATTGAGGCTTGGAGAAGGAGAGGACAGATGTACACTCTTGGCACGTTGTGTGATGGCCAACTAGCTCATTTTTATTATGTCAGAATATTCCAGCATGTTTAAAAGAGAAGGCTTGAATAGTGATGAAATAGAAATCATCTAATCACAGGGTGGAGAAGTTAGAATTGATAACCCCTCTCCACCTGGCCCCCCAACCCCACCCTAGGTGCATCCCTGGCATGCCAGCCTCATTTAAAGCAAGCCATGCCATCTTCCAGTGTAGCGTTTTGACCCAGATAGCGTTTTACTGCAGAGCCCATGATACCGATTCCTAACTGGCTTTCATTTGTCAGACAGTCAAAGGGATGTGCCTTTGTCCTTTGTCTCGAATTAGCATGTATTAATTTTCATTGTGTCTTCTTATATTCACACCTCATTCCTCTCTCTTGTCCCCTCCCCTGCCCACTCCTGTTCCTCCTTCCACCTTCATCCCTCTCCCCTCCCCCTAGCACCTAAGGAATTTCATTAGGAACTGCTAAGAGGAGCACGGGGGAGGGGACTATTTACAACTCCCCCAGTGTCCACCCCCCATAGAAATCCTTAGGAATGAGCGGAGCCTCCTGAGCTCCTCCCTTTTCCATGATGAGGTGATGTTGACAGCCACAGTTTTGGGCAGGTAACCTTGACTGCTGGGAACAGTCAAGCCAGAAGGCAGTGTCCCCACATCTCCTTCCTTCAGCTCTGATGTTCTCCCGGCCTCTTCTTCACGTTCAGAATGACATTTTCAAATTTCATTTTAGTTTTTTTAAAGGACTAATCAAGGCATTCGATGGATGCCATTAGGTATTTTTAAACAAGGTGGGCTTCAGTAGGCTCTCCTTCCCACGCACCTCCCACACCACTTACGCTGCTGCCCACCTCCTCCATAAGTTCTCATTCAAGCGACACACGTCCTTCCTTGGCACCAATTTTTCACTCTCACTCGGTCTCTTCCCAGACATTTATGGTTTACTCATAATCAGGCACAAATACACACACATACACACAGCACGCATGCACACACACATGTGGCGGTAGAAGGGAAAGGAGTTAGGATCCTCGTATGAGAAAAAGCATGCTCTCTTGTCTTTCTGAGTTTGGATTGTGGCATTTAATAGTATAAACTTTCCAGATCCGTCCATTTTCCTGCAAAATTGACTCAGTCTTCTCCAAGGGAGTCATAGGCGACAGCCCCCAATGTGCCCACTAGGTGGCGCTGGCAGACCAGCTTGTGACACTTGTTTGCCCTGCCCCCTCCCAAGAGGTTCCTGGGCACCTGCCCGGCAGCCTTTCCCTCCTGGGGCTTTCTGGGACCTTTGCTTTCTAACCCTTGCTTCCTTCCTTCCTTCCACCTTAGTAGCTCCTGGCCTCAGCGTGGTCCCAGGCTGCCCCCTTCTCAGCAGGGTGCCTGGCTGCTTAGATAAAAAAGCACCTCCTGGCCCCACCCAGTGCCCCTGCTCTAGTCCTCCTTGTTAGTTGGATAGAAGGCATTGCTTCTTAAGTTCCGTTGCCTTTATATAAAATGACATAAACTCATTATAAATTTATAAACATAGGAAGAAAAAAAATTTCAAATCTCAGCTCCCTCCCACATCACCACCAGCTATTACTGGAGAACGTGATTCTGTCTATATATTCCCTATCCTCACATATGCAGAGATTAATGGCAGGATGAGCAGATAAACACAGAGCAGATGGGCATGGCACTTTATGGACGCGAAATGTGAATTCTATAAATAGAATTTAGAGTACACACTATTTGTGAAAATCACACATTTCTTTTTTATTTATAGTTAGGACATTAAGAATTCAAAATATAGTTGCTGTATTTCATAACATGAACAAGCAGGGTGTGTGCAGTGTGTGGTGTGTGTGTGTGTGTGTGTGTGTGTGTGTGTGTGTGTGTGTGTGTGTGTGTGGTATGCCTTTATCCATCCATCCATCCATCCATCCATGGACCATTAGGCTGCTTCCATATTGCTATTGTCAATAATGCTGCAGGGCATGTGGGAACACCCGTATCTTGTTTACACTGTAATTTCATTTCTTTGGCTATATATTCAGACGCGAGAATGTTAGCTTGTGTGATCATTCTATTTTTAATTTCTCAAGAAGCCTCCATATGCTTGCCATCATGGCTGGGCTAATTTACATCATTCAACCCTAACATCAAAAGGAAATCCTGACACTGGAGACAATATGGATGATGTGTAAATTAAGTCAGATGTAGAGAAACACACTTCGGTGTGGCGTATCATAGAAATGTGCTGTAGAGAATATGGTCCATGGGCCCTGGAGGGGAATGAAGTGGCATTCACTAAAGCTAAAGCAAGAGGGAAAAACAAAAAAAAACATTTATAGGTCTGCAGAAAGGGGGGCGGGTAACCAGTCCTCTCCCGGGATGAGCCTCCAATCCTAAATTGTCAGCCCTAAACACATAAACATATATGTACACACTAAACGGACTCAGCAACTTTTGTATGTGCACATGTGTGTGTAACAATAATAAATAAAAAACAAGACCTCTTGTAATACTTGGCTGTCTGGTATTATAGTACCTGCATCAAGAAACCAGCAAGATGGGTTGGAGCAATGGCTCAGTGGTTAAGAGCCCTGGCTGGCTGCTCTAGTTAGAGAACCCAGGTTGAATTCCCAGATCCACACGGCTGCCATGGCCATCTGTAACTCCAGTTCCAGGTAATCTGGTGTCCTAGGGCTTTTGGTCTCTTCGGACACCAGGAATACATATGCTACACAGACATGCATACAGGCAAAACACTGATAGAGATAGATAGATAGATAGATAGATAGATAGATAGATAGATAGATAGATAGATATAAACACACACACACACACACACACACATATAATTTTTAAAAGAAACAAGAAAGAAGGGAGAACATGTCTCTTCACAAAATGCCTGAGGCTTGCTAAGTTATTAACATGAGAACAGTTTTGCTTTTGCTTTTGAGAAATGCACTATTCCGGAAGCTGTGTGGGGCTGGCGAATCAACACAAGCCACACTGTTCCCTGGCTGGCGGGACTGTGGCAAGATGGGAATGTTTGTAACCTTCCTCCACAGACACAGGTTCAGGCTCTGATTGGCTGCTTCACATCTGCCTGGTCTCAGCAAGAACGGTCAATTGTTCTGCATTCACAGCGACCCAACTCTATAATGGACTTGGAATTGACTTGGCGGTGTCTCTGAGCCGCTGGAGGCAGTGGATGCTGGTTTATGTAGACCGCCCCCAGGCCTCCTCAGGAGCCCTGTGCTGCCAGTTCAGCATGAAACCAAGGAACTGCAAGAGAGCAAGCGATGCAATCAGCAGCTAGTGTTTCCTGCATTGAAAATAGAACAATGCAGGGCTAAATACGCAGCGATGACTTAATCTTCAGAAAAAACAAACCAACAAAAATCAGAGTAATGGATGATCAGAACTGGAATTTCTTTAAACATTTTTTATTATATTTATTTATTTCGTGTGTGTATGTGGATATCTGTGTCATGACATGCGTGTAAGGTGAGAAACAACTGTGGGAGTCAGTTCCCTTCTTCTGCATGTGGATCCTGAGGTTTACACTCAGGTGGTCAGACTTGGGTTTGGCAGCAAGTACCATCCCCCACTCACTCAGCCATCTTGCCTGCCCCAAAACCTGAGTTTCAGTTGATTGTCAATGTTGACCAATGGGCTTAGTGACTTGGGAACTTCCAACTTGAGCTTGACTGATGGCAGAAAGAAACCAAATTTCGAGTGGCCACAGATCTCAAGCCATAGGCATCCATGACCAGGAGGGGAGACTCAGGAGGGTGACCTCAAAACTCTATGCCACGTTAGAGGTTGTGCGTGTGGCCTGCTGTCCAAGGGCAATTAGTGGGGGTGTAGAAAAGTTGCTTCAGAGACTACTAAACATACTTTACACTAGCCTAGGGCCTTGTGCACACACACACACACACACACACACACCACTGTACTGTTAAAAAGACTCTCATTGAAATGCTTTTCCTTACATTTGATGTAATATCTGGAACCAAGAGAATGCAGGGACAGATTGGTGAGATAGCTCAGCAGGTGCCCAAGTCTGAAGACCAGAGTTCCATCCCTGGGTCCAACATGGGAGAGAGAGAGAGAGAGAGAGAGAGAGGAGAGAGGGGGAGGAGGGGAGGGGGGGAGGGAGGGGAGGGGAGGGGGGGGGGAGGGGGGAGGAGGGGGAGGAGGGGAGGAGGAGGGGGAGGAGGGGAGGAGGGAGGAGGGGGAGGAGGGAGGAGGGGAGGAGGGGAGGGAGAGCCACTACAGCCAGCACACAGAGTGACATCCCCTTCCCCGGGTTATGAGTCCTGTGGTCATAGCTGTATAGCACCACAACTCTCCTTGGGGAAACCATCTCTGCATCTCTGCTTGGCCATCATATCATGAGGGTTCATCAACAGAGATGCCATCCCAGGGTGGGTGCTGGAGAGAGGGCTCAGCTGTTAAGAATACCAGCTGATCTTGCATAGGACCCAGGTTCTGTTTCCACGGTGGCTCACCACTATCTGTAACTCTAGTTCTAGGGGACTTGGATGGCCTCTTCTTGACTAACAGAGGTTGCACAAAAGCACATGACATACACACATAAAAGCAGACAAGACACACGCATATGAAAATTAAAATTAAAAATAGGTACCATCCAATCTTATCCAGTCAGCATACACCGTCCTTCTGAACACTGGCTCCCACCACCTGGATGGAGATGAATCCTGACTGTCAATCAGACATGTGGCACTTTCTTGTGCTGATAACTTCTTCAAATCTGCACCATTGCTGTTTAAAAACCTGCGGCAGTGCTGGTATAATGATGTATCATAAGGAACCGTGAGATGCAGTGCTTTAAAAGTGATAGTCATTTGCCATCCCCCAGCTGGTGTCTGGTCAGCTGCCATGGTGACCAAGCTGTGAGCCCATCTGGGTGACTCTGCTGGGCTCCTCTGTGCCCTGGGTCTCATTCTTCTCTCTGGAAGCGAGGCTCATCCTGCCGTGTCCTTATCCCTCAAGGGTGTTGTGAGCAGTGTCCTCTATGCAGAACAGCCATTACTGTCTCCAGAGCAGCTGTGATCGCCCACAGAGCCCCTCAACATGTTGACATTGCCTCCTAGGAGGAGGAGGCATGGGGAGGGTTATTAGACACCCGCCTGAGATCCCAGTCGCCCCCTTCTGGGTTTCAGGTGTATGTACTTCTGCCCCAGCTGAGTATGGTTTCTGGGGTGCCAGAGTCAAGGAAGTCTTTCTCTGCCTGTGTGGCTGTGGGGGAAGTTGTCTCTGGTGCGGAGGTGCTTTTCAGTGATGTAAAGGTTAGGAGCTCATTCATTCCCTTGTAAGTAAGTAACCCCACATCTGTGCCCCTGTAACGAACCCCTAAATCACGTTCCTTTGTGTGACCCCTCAGCATGCTCCTTTGAGAAGGCCCAAGAAGTCCATTTTTTCACTAAACTGAACTTGGTTTGTCATTGGAATCCTGTCTGGAGTGAGCTGACACTTTGTTCGCATGGCCCCCAGGAAAAGTCACTGTGGTGGTCTGAATAAGAATGACCCCAATAGGCTCATATATTTGAATGTTAAAGTCATCCCTGAGTGGTACTGCTTAGAAGGAATATGATGTGTGTCCTTGTTGGGGTAGGTATGGCCTCATTGGAGGAAGTGGAAGTGTGTCACTGGGGGTGGGCTTTGAGATTCCAAGAGCCCAAACCAGATAGAATAGCCTCTCTCTCTCTCTCTCTCTCTCTCTCTCTCTCTCTCTCTCTCTCTCTCTCTCTCTCCCTGCTAACTGCAGACTCCCTGTAGAACTCTCAGCTTACCATCTCCAGCACCAAGTCTGCCTGCATGCCACCATGCTCCCTGCCTTCACATACTGGACTAAACCTCTGAAAGTGTAAGCCAGCTCCAGTTAAATGCTTTCCTTTCTAGAGTTGCTGTGGTCAGGGTGTCTCTTCACAGCAATAGAATAACTGACCAGGACAGTCACCCAGCAGAGACTGAACAGAAAAGCTTCAGGTTTGTTAGAGGGAGGGTCCAGAAAGCACAGAACCCCACTACCAAGCAAGCTATGTCGGGGAGCCGAAAGCTGAGGGTGGGACCAAGGGATGGAGAACTGAGGTTAACTCTGACTACCAGCACCTTTTACAAGAAGCTTCCACCACATTTCCATGACCAATCTAAGACAGATTTTCAGGGCGGCTCAGGGGTTCTTTCTATTCCACTGAGACATTTGTTGCTTAGCTGACTCTTATTGGAATTCAGGAAGCATCAGGGATGCCTCAGTGAATATCCATTTTGTTTTTGCCCATGTCTGCTTACTTCCTGGGGTGATTTATTAAGGGAGGTTGCTAGACCATGGTGCACATACAATGCTAAGCCATCTGCTCAATGAACTTCTATGCAGAAAAGTATGTAGGGGCTCTCTTTGAAACAGGGACACAGACGCTCATCTTAGTGTCCTCTCACTGATAGAGGGTTATCACTTTTAATATTTTTTTGAAAAAAAACCCACTTTATCAACTGTGTAGATACAAGATAATATGGAATTTAAAATTTTAATTTGTTGATTTCTGGAGATACAAGGATATGCTTCTTCTCTTGGAAATAAGCCATATGTTAAAATCACCTTAAGATTATGTATAATGGCTTCGTGGTTGACGGTGCTGTTCACCCATTTATCTATTTCTCCAACATCTAGCTCCACTCTGGGATCCAGAAGAGATAACAACATGGACACAAATCCCCACATCTGCATAATTTACATGCTAATGGAAGGTGAGAGACAATAAAAGCAACCAATAAATAGCTTCTGTAGACAGGGAGAGTGACAAATGGCTAAGGAGGGAAATAAAGTAGGAGAAAGGGAGGTAACCTTTTCCTGTGAGAAGAGGGGGCTTTCGGGGAAGTTTTCCTGAGAAAATGGCAACCCTTAAGGCACACATAAAGGACCAAACTGTGCACCCAGAGGGAGGAGCAGTAGCAGGGTGTGTGGGGACTTTTCATCTCTGTGACCTAACACCTGACATAACAACCTAAGGGAGAAAGGATTGATTATTTTATGCAGATAGTCCAGTGGGAGAAGGAGCATGTTGGCACAAAACAATCCATCTCAGCAGCCAGGAATGAGAAAGTGGTCTTTCCTAGTCTTTTGCTGCTGTGATAAACACCATGACCAAAAGCAACCAGGGTTGGGGAGGGGCTGACAATTACATCATACATGTCATTACTGAGTGAAGTCAGGGCAGGAACTCAAGGCAGGAACCTGGAGTCAGGAGCTGAAGCAGAGGCCATGGAGGAACACTGGTTACAGGCTTGCCTCCCATGACTTCCTCAGCCTGCTTTGTTACACCACCCATAGTAAGTGAGAACCTCCCACATCAGTGGTTAATCAAGAAAGTGTTAATGAAGAAAATTGTCTACAAGCCAATCTGATAGAGAGGCATTTTCTCAGTTGAGGTTCCCTCTTCCCAAATGACCATAGCTTGTGCCAAATTGACACAGAAGAAATGAGCACAGAGGGCAATAAATACAGGAAGAAGCCAGCAATAGATGTACCTCAAAGAATATTCTCTCCTTCCCTACACACCCAGAAACTTTCCAAGAGCGAGGCCGCACCTCCTGCCTTCATCACTTCCCAACAAAGGGATCATATTGTGAATCCAGGAGGGGTTGATCTCTTCTTTGAGGCAGAGCTTTCATGATTTAACTTCTGATAGGAACTCTCTCATAGACACAGTCAAGGGGCAGGCCATACAAATCTCATAGGTGCTTCTTGATCCAATCAAGTTGCCAGGTGAGATGACCTATTGCTCAGGGTAAATGTGTGTCAAAATCCTGAAGTGTGGCTGGATCTGGTTTGTTGTAAAAATAGCAAGAAGTCCAGTGAGGGGCTGGAGAGGAATCATGAAGAGGAGGGTGGCTGTTGGTCAGTGAAGACCACACTGTCATCTATTTTGTACAACGCTTGCCTTCATGTGAAGTGGGGCTAAAGAGGAACACAGTCCGATAACTCAGTGGGTTAGCTCTGACTGTGGTGTCAAGCAAAGACTGCAGGCTAATGATAGGGAAACATGGCTTCTTAGGGGTGTTTCCAGGTAATGGAGACAAGGATGCTGGTAGCTGGGGCCAAGCGCTATGCTTTAGAGGTAGGATGGTAGGATGTTGCCACATTCTGAAATGTAGATGCCAGATTAGCTAGGGTGTATTATAAACAAGGAGTCATGGAGAAGATGATGGGTTTTGTTGTTTTCCTGTTCTGGGAAGTGAACCCTGGACCCCAGACAAGCCAGGCAAGCTCCCTAACACTGAGTGACACCCCTAACTCTCTTTCTACTTTTTATTTTGAGACAGGGGTTCCCTAAATAGCCAAGGTTGGCCTGGAACTCACTGTGAAGCCAACATTAGATATGAACTTGGAATGCCCTCTCAAGTACCTGAGATTACAAGCTTATGTCAACAGACTTAGTGACACCAAGATTTCCGGCATGAGAAACAGAAGGAGTACAGTTCAGGTTGAATGTCCCCAAAATACTCAAGGTTGAATTCATGCAGTCACCCACAGCAGGGGTCAGCCAACAAAGGCTCATAGACTAAATCCAGCCCACATTCTGTTGCTGACCTATTACTTCATTGGGCCACAGCTACATCTGTCCCGTCAAGCACTGGCTATGGCTGACTCCAGCTATAAGGGAAGAACTGAGCAATTGCTGCAAGGAATATTCACTTTGGGTGTTTATTTATTTATTTTTTTAGTTCTTGATTTGCAACATTAAACTGTAATTACTTATGAGCTAGTGATTTAAAATAAAACAAATATTATTTATATACACCAGAAACAGGAGCTGGATTAATGGCTTAGTTAAAAAGTACTTGCTGCTTGAGGTGGTTTGAGTGAGAAGTGTACTGTTAGGCTCAGGTGTTGGAATTCTTGGTCACAGTAGGTGGCACTGTTTGGGAAGGTTGTAGAAACTATAGGAGGTGCAGCCTTCCTGGAGGAAGTAAGTTTCTGGGAGCTGACATGGAGGGCTTATAGCCTCACCACAGTTTCTGTTTTCTCTCTGCTTCCTGTGTGTGGATGAAATGTGACCAGCCAGATTCCTGTGTGTGGATGAAATGTGACCAGCCAGATTCCTGTGTGTGGATGAAATGTGACCAGCCAGCTTCCTGTGTGTGGATGAAATGTGACCAGCCAGCTTCCTGTGCCTATTTTTCTCTGCCATGCCTTCCCAAGGGTAATGGACTTTCTCCCTCTGGAATCCTTTTCATCCAAAAGTTGATTTTATCAGGGCATTTATCATTGCAACAGAAAAATTATGAATACCAGCCAGGCGGTGGTGGCACACACCTTTAATCCCAGCACTTGGGAGGCAGAGGCAGGCGGATCTCTGGGAGCTCGAGGCCAGCCTGGTCTACAAGAGCTAGTTCCGGGACAGGCACCAAAGCTACAGAGAAACCTTGTCTCGAACCCCCCCCCAAAAAAAAAAAGATGAATAGCAGCTCTTCTGAACGACCTGAGTTCGTTTCCCAGCCCCTACATCAAGCAGGGTCACAATTTTCTGTAATTCTTGTTCCCAGGAATCTGATGGCCTCTTGTAGCCTCTTCAGCTACTGTACACACGTCGCGTACACTCATAGATGACACACACACATAGAAATAAAATGAATCTTAAAAAAAAACTAGAAGTATACAGCATTTTTTGAAATTTCTAAGTATACCTGCACATGAACTGATGCTGTGCGGCACCTTTTCAGGGGAGACGCAGACAGATGTCTGCTCATCCCAGAGAGGAAACAAACCACAGACCAAAGTGCAGATGCCCCCGGAGTCCAACTTGGTGGACCAATGTGTCTTATTGGGGTTACTTACAGAAACAGAAACAACTCAAAGCTTTGTCACCAAATCTCACCCCAGCATAGGTGACAGCTCACAAAACCTGGGAACCTGGAGCTCACAGTGCAGCCTCCTGGCAGCTCAGAGACTGGGGAGTTTCCTATACTGGTGGGTCAGTTAGCCTTAGAGTGATTCTCAGCTGTCTTTACTATGTATATACCCTTGGGGAGGGGGAGCTTGTATATCTGGTCAATTTCAGGGACTTCCTGCAGCTATCTAGAGTAGTTTACTTCCTGTCTTAAGAAGCTTCCCTGCAGTATGGTTCATCTTTCAATAAACATCCTGCCTTAAAATACCCTTTGGGTTCCTCTTTCATGTCCTATGTTTTAAGAAGTTGCCCTCCAAGCCAGAAGAAACTACCACACATCAACCATGAAAACAGTTTTCAAACAAAATTCATAAAAATTGAGATTCAGAGGACTGGAGAGATAGCTCAGAGGTTAAGAACACATGCTGCTCTTGCAGAGGGCCAGGGTTCAATTCTTAGCAGCCACAGGTCAGCTCAGGACCACCTGTGCCTCTGGTGGCAGGGTACCTAACACCCTCTTCTGGCCTCGTAGCACCAAGCATACAAACAGTATATAGAGATACCCATGTAGACAAATACTCATGCATATAAAATAATTTTTTTAATAAAAAATTCAATATGGCCATAGGCAACCAATCTGAGTTCAATATATACCCAGGAGATTTGTGTCCCACATGAGAGAAAAGATATCTTTATCTAGAAGAAAATGGCTTCTAATTTTCTATGGGCCCTCCGATTCTCATATGAATAATAATACCTCAATTTTCTCTCCTTTTCTTGCAGTCATAATGCCTGTCACTTTGTGTTATATATGAATATAGGCTCGTATAGAGAACTTCATCTGATAAAGTAATCTGTATAATTTTCTCCCTATGGAAATGAGTAGACACAGTGAGCACAGGACTAGATAACAGCACCCACCTAAGCTCGCTGTGACCTGCTGCTATAATGCAGGTACCTACATCACCCCACTCAGGTCCTCCTCCATCTCTGAAGTTTCGTTAGTTAGTGGATTCATTCTAGGCAGAGCACAGTGAGGACGACTCATGCCTGGAGGCTTTTTGTAGGGGAGGAAGGTGAGTCCCTGTAACCTAACAAGACAGGAACACAATGCCAGAAGACTTGGTGACTCTTCGGTTGTATGTGTGATTGTGACAAGGGCTGTTCCAGGCAGCCTGGGGCATCATGGTCTGAACAGTGGGGCAGGAGCAAGGTTTCTGGGGGCAGGGGTTGGATGTCAGTTTCCTCTGAAATGGGAACATTCCCTATTCGAGAGAAGGGGAGGCTCCTGTGACTCAGGAGGAGATAAATCGCACACACCTGCAAAAGATGAAACTTGCAAGGTTCCTCTGGCTCAGTCTTGCAGAAGCAATGACCCACTGCTCAGAGAGCAGACTGACCACTGTGCTGCAGGGAGAGGATTCTCAGAACCTCAGAGCTGCCTGCAGGGGTGCAAAGAGCTCCAGGGTTGCAGCTTTTGAGAGCCATCACTCGGAGTAGGGTGGGCTTTACAGCAATGCTGCTGCTTTAGAGTCAACGCTGCCTCTATCAGTAACCTCAATAACTCATTGATTCACCAAGTTGTACTTTGCTGGAATCATTCATTACTTTGGTCTGTTGTGGTGTGTGTGTGTGTGTGTGTTAGGGTATAGAGTTATTTTGTTATTTTGTGCACCAGGACAAAAGGTGGTTTAAACTCCCTGCCACCTCCAAGGGAGGGATCATGCAGGTACCCTGACTGACTTGCTCACGAGGGACTGGGCAGTGAAACTGGGGAAGAATGTCTAGGCTCTTTTTACACTAGTATTTGTGTGCATGGTTGAAAATAAGAAGCTTTATGCACCGTTTCTTCCCATGAAGGTTTGTGTTTCCTAGTCCTTGAAGGCTCTGTCCTATCCAGGAGGGAGGAACAGTTTGACCACTGTGATAGTTTTTCAGGATGACAAACAGCTTAGAGTCCGGAACAGTCATCCTACAAGGAAGACAGCAGGCCTGGCCCTGAAGCTCATTTTCCTGAGTGCAGAGATGAGTCACCTAGGTTTCAGGATGTTGCATCATCATCAAATCAACATGAAAGCCTTGGCCAGGTCCTCTTCCTCTGTGGATTCATATGACATTTAGGGACTGAGTACATCTTGGTTTCAGGATGTTGCATCATCATCAAATGAACATGGAAGTCTTGGCTGGGTGTTCTCCCCATGTGGACCTGTGACATTTAGGGACTGGGTACACCTGGCTTGCAGGATGTAGCATCATCATCAATGAACATGAAAGTCTTGGCCAGGTCTTCTTCATATGTGGATACATGTGACATTTAGGCTGTAGGCAGAGAGGTGGCAGAGCAGAGGACCATGTGTGTCCATTGGGACCTTGGTGACACAAGTTGCCAGCTAAAAGTCAAAGGCATCTTGAGAACTCATGACTATGTCTGTGCCCCAGGGTGTGCAAACTGGAAATCTCCAAGTGCCTCTGGCACACAAAGTCTGGCCCCGATTGAACAGGCTCAGATAGGTTTGGTTATATACTAACATGGTGCTGGTTTGGCCATGGTAGCCAACTCACTGAGTACCAACCAGAGTAGCCTCTACAGCAGATATGTTAGCTACATCTAAAAGGAAGATTGTTAATTGAATCCAGCAGTTTGTCTGAGTAATTTACAAACAAAACAGAATGCAGCATTTCAACATGGAAACATTCACTAAACTAACAGACCTCCAGACTGGGGCAGGCTCAAAAAACTCCAACCAATAACAGGATCTGACAGCCGGTATAGAAAAAGGAAGTGGCAACTTAATTGGTTACAAAATAATTGGTTAAATGGTTACAGAGCCTCCTGCAATCAGTCAGAGCTCACCTCTGTGGGAAAACATGAAATTGCTTTGGTCAGCTGAGTCCAACAGATAGGACCAAATTAGAGCCCTCCCTCGTATTTTTGTTAATAGAAAACAAGAGGGGTTTTACACCAGAGGGGTCCTGGATATTTGACCTAGGAGGAAGAGGCAGAGTGATATCGCCATTTGTAATGACAACTATTAATACCCACTCAATATTTAACCCAGGGTCAGGAACAGTATGTGCTAAGCAACTCACCTGCTCCACATTAGCTCCAGACTTTCTGCATTTAATCAGACTTTTCCAAGTGTCGTCTATGTGCCAGATGTGAGCTAAGTTTCAGGAATCCAGTCGTAGTCAAAAGGAAGGTGGCCATGACCCTGTGGGCCTTCTTGTTGTTGGAGGAGATGCTGAGATGTTGAGTTAGTGATGTGTCAGGATAGGAAGACCAAGATACGGCAAAAAGGGGAGAGGATGATGGTGGGGCAGAGGATGCTACAGAGGGAGGCTGAGGGAGGGTGCTGCAGCTGAGACCAACCCAAAGAGAATCCTGGTGAATTAGAACTGACGGAAGTGCCTGCAGGAGACTTCAGGGACCTTAACTCGATAGTTAAGATTTTGAGTCTCTCAACCCAGCGTGTATGCCTTTATACTCAAGAGCCTAGGTCTCCTAACTCCAGAAGGGCTTAATCAAGGCTTCCGTTTGGGAAGAGCAAAAAGACCCCAGCCAACTTGTTAGCAAGGGCGGCCTTGTTCACCTCTCTGGGACTCCCTGTGACTTCTGATGCAGAGGTGTAGTGGGTTTCGGGGACGGGACCACCGTTGTTTTCAGAAGAGGGAAGAAAGTGGCAGGTGCTGGTAGGTGTAATTAGGAGAGCAAGTTGTTAAAGGCAATTATGGAAACAGGTGCGGCGGCTCCTCGTTCTGCTATGCACGGGAGTGCTGGCTTCCTCTCTAATTGAGGCTGACACCCTAAATGATGATTCCACTTTAAGTCAGGCCGTAACTGGATTTGGCCCACTGCATGTTAAGATGGGCTCCCAGCATCCCGAAGAGCAGATGAGAGACAGAGACACAAGGTCATCTCCAACTGTGAGGAGCCCATTGCAGCCCACTGTGAACCATGTCTCACTCCGGTCTTCCAAGTTCTCTGGGCCTAAGCTTCTAAGCTTCTTAAACACATACACAGCTGAGTGTCCGAAGCCGCGCACACCTGGTTGGCTGCGTGACACCTGCCACCAGTACGTGACACCTGTAAAGGGCTCCAGGCTGGGTGAGGGAAGAGGCTGCAGGAAGCCAGAATCTCTACTATTTGTTCATAGAGAAAAGTACATGGCAAACTAATAAAATAAACATGCTTATTTATTTATACATAAAGAATGAACTCCTACCCAAATATTTAATACTGTAGTATGTTGAGACCCTTCAACATTTTTCAGAGTTGTCTGATATTTTTGATTTTATAATCACAAATGCTGAGACCACCATTTTCCATAAACAGTAAAATATCACATTTAGGGCTACTTCAAAAACTGTTGGAATTCTGTCCTAATCCCAAACTAAAATTCATTTAGTGGTTTTGGAGGTTTGTTTTTCTTGTGAAACTCAAGCCAGCAACACAGACAGTGATTTTTAAGATCTCACAGTCTGAAGAAAAAGTATCCAGCCCAAAGACATACTAATCTGATACTTATATGCTGAGGGATGATGGGAGGAAAATATTAAAAAGTTTGTTCTTTGCAAACCTGATTCTGTTACAACAAAATGCTGTGTACATTCTGAATATCACCGTGTGAGTTGTGCACAGCAGTTAGAATCTGAGCTGGGTGCTTCTGACCGAGTTTGATTGTGTTGTAGGGGTGGTGGCAAGCAGAGTGCCAGGTGCCTAGTGATGTGGTCAGAAACGAGACTGCAAAGAACAGTTTGCAGAAACATGAGCAGAAACAGCAGCTGCATGGCTATAGGGCAGACACATTGCCAGCAGCGTTACTAACAATGGCAGTAGGTGGCTGAGGAGTTCCAGACTATACCAAGAGCAGGGCTGTGAGAGAACAGACAGGAACCTGGGCTCCTCTTGTATTGGATTTTTAAATTGACTTTTGCCTGTTACACATTCAGAAACCCTTACTGTTGGTTAGCCTTCTGCAACCCCCACATTCAGTCACAGGATCTCACATATATGGTCACGAGCATCCCTTTAGAGAGTGGTACATTACCACGCCCTGCTCAGGCCAACATTTGGTGATGAGGTGGCTGGCAGTTCTGTGATTTCTGATATGGAAAAAAAATTGAGGAGGTTTGCGGTTCCTGAGGAGCAGGAAGCTGGTGTAACTTGATGATCCCAGGCCATCATTCACAGAAGCAGCCTGGGGACTCTGTGCTGGGAATTTTATGTGATGCTTTGGTCTAAGGAGTTGCTTTGGGTCCTGGGAGGATGGAGGAGTGTAGTGTTGGGGATTTTGTATGATGCCTTGGTTTAAGGAGTCGCTTTGGTTCCTGGGAGGCGGAGCAATGTGGCAAAGGTGCAGAATTATCAACTGTGATGTCTTTCTAACTGCCTGCTAACATATTAGAATCACTTGTAACTTAACAAAGTGACTTTGGCAATCTTAGTAAATTTAGTCATGTTAAGTTGAGAAGATGAATACCTTATCCAAAAAAAATAGTGTTATACTGTCTCTCAGTGTAGTTTTACAAATATCTCTGTAGAATATCTTAGGCTGGGTGTGGTGGTGCTCACCTTTAATCCCATCATTTGCGAGGCAGAGGCAGGCTGGTCCCTGTAAGTTTGAGGTCAGCCTGGCCTACATGGTGAGACTCTATCTCAAAACAATGGAAAACCAACCAACCAAACAAAAATCTGAAACAAAACTCAAAAGAATGATTTTTAAAGGTTTATTTAGTTTACTTTTAATTACGCATCTCTCTCTATCTATCTATCTGTCTGTCTGTCTGTCTGTCTGTGTGTACCACATGAGTGCAGTGCCTACAGAGGCCAAAAGAAGGAGTTTGGTCCCTAGAACTGGAGTTAAAGAAGGTTCTGAACCATCATGTGTGTGCTGGGAACCAAACCTGTATCCTCTATTGGAGTAGTGCTCTCAACCCCTGAGCCACCTCTTCAACCCTGTCTACAGCAACGGCTTAACAGAAGACACTGGAACTGTGGTTCTTTATGGCCTTTGCTTCTTACCATACCAGTATTCCTAATGACAAAAAGAGTCTAAAATCTTTGAAAGAAAATGTGGAGTTTTCAGTCAGATATGCCCATAAGAACATGCAGCCATCTTTAGCTGATATATGTGTGCGTATTACATATCAACTGATATAAATGTATACATATGCATATATGTATGTATGTATTTAAATGGCTGAGGTGAGATTTGATTTCTGGTAAGTATGGGAGCTCACAGAATGTCCAGAATCAAGGGCCCAATGTGAACATTCAGATGAGTTATGATTTAACACCCACACTTCATGTGATTCAGTTTAGTTAATAAGAACGACCATAATCCTACATTTATTGTTCATGGCTTTAGACTACTAAGAACCAAGTGTATATACATATGTAGCATAGATAGTTTCATGTGAAAAGTTGTCATCTCTTGGGTAAGTATTAGGAATTATCCCATTATCTGTAAAAAAAAGGCGATTTCCTTCCTCCTTCAGTAGTATTTAGAACTGTTTTTGGGAGACAGAGAAAAAGAAAAAAAATAAATGAAATCCAGTCCTTTTCTTCTCACAGATATATACCCTCTCTCATGTCAATATCCCTTACTTGAGAGTCACCTGAGTAATAAGTGACAACCTACACGTGTGTATAATTAACATCAGCAGTTCACAGTGAGGTTAGTGTGGGTTGGGATATAGATGATGATATGTGCTCACCATTTCACTCTCAGACAGCAGCTTGTTTCTATTACCATGAAGTGCTCTGTCTCTGTCTGTCTGTCTGTCTGTCTGTCTGTTCTCTCTCTCTCCTCTTGTGTATACAGGCACTCACACACTTCTGTGTACATACAATGGAGAATTTGATGGTTTGCATAGGAATGGTCTTGTGTATACAGGCACTCACACACTTCTGTGTACATACAATGGAGAATTTGGTGGTTTGAATAGGAAAGTTCCCCATAGGCTCATATACTGGAATGCTTGGTCATTAGGGAGTGGCATTACCTGACTGGGGGTTAGAAGATGTGACCTTGTAGGAGTAGGTGTGGCCTTATTAGAGGAAGTATGTCACTGGGGGTGGGCTTTGAGGTCACAGAAATCCAAGGCAGGCACAGAGGTTTGCTCTCTCTCCCTGATGCCTGTGGACCAGCTCTCAGACCCTTTTCAGTACCATGTCTGCCTACACACCACCACACTTCCCACCATGATGATAAACCTCTGAAATGCAGGCCATCCCCAACTAAATAGTGTCCTTTATAAGAGTTGCCATGGCCATGCTGTCTCTTCACAGCCATAGTACAGCGACCAAGACAGAGTCCATAGGTCTCCCTTGGTTATTATTTCTTAAAATCCAGCCCCAGGCATTTGCCTATTTTCACTTCCCCGATGGTGCAATTATTGCTCACACCACTATGTTTGGCTTACTCCGTGTGGCTGTTGGGGTGCACTCCCGGCCCTCATGCTTGCCCAGCAGCTACTCTACTGACTGAGCCATCGGCCCAGACCCCCATAAAGTTTCTGTGTGAGGTCTAATGCTTCCTCCCTGCTGTAGCTCCTTATTTACCATTTCCCCTGCCTTGCCTTTTCCAGGCGCCGCGCGCTAAAGCCATAGTCTTTCAGATTGGCTTCTTTTACTAAATAACACTCATTCAGGTTTCTTCCACACTTGGCCTTGACAGCTCATTTCCTCGTGGTATTCAGTACACCATCGTCTGGAGCCACAGCCCTCTCTCCGTTCACCTCCCGAAAGACATCATTGCTGTTTCCAAGTTCCAATGGCTGTGAATTAAACAGCTATAAATACCCCGTTTGCAGTTTTTTACGTGGACATAAATGTTGAACTCCTTTGTGTAAATTCTGTAATCACATTTACTGGGCAGTGCATGAAGATGGCGTTTAGTTCTGTGAGAAGCTGCAGTCTATGGCATCGACTGTGCCATGTGGACTCCAACAGACACCGAGTGGGGTATCATTCAGGGCATACCCCTTCCAGATCTTGGGGTTTCCAGACTTCTCCATTTTTGCTTTTTGATAGGTGTATAGCCCCATTTCATTGTATCCCCAAGGACAGGTGACATGAAGCACCTCTTCATGAGCTCATTAACATGTTCATCTTGGAAAGTTTGGGGGCGAGTTCTGCCTTAATTAAGCCTCATTTGAATGATGAACACTTGCTATTTATTTTCTTGGAGAGCTGCTCCAAGGGAAGCAGCAAGGCTGCTCCTGAGGAAGCCTGGAGCCTGTGGGCCTGCATCCCACCCCTGGGATGAGGGAGGGGAGGGCAAGGGTTCCATTTTAGACTCCCCATTAATGCAAGAAATACCCATAGCTGGAACACTGTGAGGTGGTTGTCAGCTGTTCCTTTGAGAAAAGGTCTGGGGTTAGCCATCATCTTCTCCATCCTTCTCAACACGGCTCTTGTGTTGCATATGATGTGGTTGAGATGCCCGCCCATTTTTATCTCCCTAAATCATGTCATGGGGCCAAGTAGGATGGTGAACATATATGGCTGTGTGACTACCTTGCTGGGGGAAGAGGGGACTCCACAGTGGGTGGTGCCCTGACTCACAAAGCACCCAGACCTGCCCGAGGTCACCCCGGGTGTTGAAGTTTTTTGTACTGACCATTAGTTGTGGGGATTTGGATCTTATGAGGGCTCCCCGACCAGTCTGAAGGAAGTCTGCACTTAGGTTTTCCCTGTGAGCTTCTGCAGACGACTGTGCAGAATGACTGTGTCTCTCACATGGGACATGAAGAAATCCATCAGATTCCCACAGGCCTCCATCCCCACACACCCAAGGCTTTCCTCAACAAAAGTAAATATACCAGAATCCAGATCAGAGCTCTGCTGATTAAAAGCATATAGGAAAGTGCTTATCCATTTTGCTGGGGTTAAGCCCCAAGAAAATCTAATACTGATTTAAAACAAACAAACAAGATAAAAAGGTTAAAAACCTTCCCTGGGAAAGGAGGGAGGTGGAGTTACCATTTGATTCTCCTTTGTTATTGTTATCAGTTTTGAATTTTAATGGTTTCTGAATTTGATATATAACCAACCACCTCTCTTTCACATCAGTGGCTGGATTTTCATTTTAGATTTCACTTCTTTGGGGACCTACATGCTACCTGGTGTTAGCCAGCAAGTATCAACTATCCAACCAGAAAGATGTAATAAGGGGGCTAAGCTATGAGTCAAGGAGCCACATACTAGGCTGCCTTGGGGTTGGCACAGGATTCTCTCAGGTCTCTGTGAACTCAGAACTTTCCCCTATGACTGCCTGGGCTCCTGAGATGACCTCCATCCCTTGACGCTGACAGACTCACACTGTTCCCTGCTGTCTGAAAGATACAGCTCTGGCTGGTGGGAAAGAAAGTAGCGGTGTGGAGGAGGAGGCTGAGGTGTTGACCTTCTGTCTCTGGTCCAGAGGGAAATGGTGCTTTCAACAGAATCAAGGAAAATGACGTATGACCCCTATATCTCTGCCAGATAAGTCCTTGTGATTCTCATGGTCCTGAGAAGTGGGTTCTCATGAGTGCTGTTTACAGATGAGGAGACTAAGGTGTGGAAAGGCTGAGTCACATGTCTTCTTCAATAAGGAGCCAACATCCTAGCTCTTTGGTCCTCAGCTTTCAAGTCCTGTGAGAGGGGCCGTTGATGGATATTTGTTTATACTGTGTGAAGATGTGTCTCTAAGATAGGTTTAACAAGAGGCTGAGTGGCCAATAGCTAGGCAGGAGAGGTTAGGCAGGACTTCCGAGCAGAGAGAGGAACTCTGGAGGATGACATTGGGGAATCAGACATACATAATGGAGGAAAAGTAAAGGACCACATGGCAGAATGTAGATTAATAGAAACAGGTTAATTTGAGTTATAAGGTCTAGTTGGGGTCAAGACTAAGTTTAAGGCCAAGTAGTCATAATTAATAAGAAGTCTCTGTGCAGGCTGGTGGTTCCAAAAGAAACTATGAGGGGCCATTCCAGGGACAACATAAACAAGTGTTTATTCTGGCCTCTGAGGTTGGAGCCCAGTCCCCCAAAAGCTCTGCTCTCAGGATGGTAGGGGCAACAGGTATATGAGGTTATAGAGTCTGCTCTGCTTCACCCAGCCTGATGCCTGCTCCCTCTAGGGCTCCCTATCCACGAAGGTGCTATAATCTTACCTTGTGATTTTGATAACCCAGGAGTGAAACAGACGACAGCTTCAACAAAGAACAGGGCTCTGTCAGCCCTGGGAGGTGAATACACATCTCTCCAGGAGCGGTCACCTATTTGTAGCTCCAAAGACCGTCAACCCATCAATTCAGTGGCCTCAATATTATAATCATGGTAACAGACAGGCCACAGTATAAGCTTATTAACTAGGTAGTTAGAAGGCTGGTCAAAATTAGCAGTATAAACAGGAGAATGAGGTGCTGGAGAGATGGCTCAACAGTTAAGAGCATTGGCTGCTCTTGCAAAGGACCTGGGTTTGCATCCCAACACCCACATGGTATTTCACAACAAGCTGTCAACCCTGGTTTCCTGGGGTCTGATGCTCTCTTCTGGAGTCCATGAGCACTGTACCTCCATGGCGCACTTACATACAAACAGGCAAAACACCCACACACATAAAATAAAATAGATTGTTAAAAAAGAGTAAGAAAATGGCAACGTCTTAACAGAAAAGAAACATTCAAGGAAACATAAAAACACAACCCTGTTTATATTAACCCTAAAGGATAATGAGAACAAACTATTACCTAATATTTGAAAGGGTGACATTTCAATGTACAACCTTGTTTCACTTGATTATTATTTCTACAGTAAAATCATGTTCATTTCATAATTTAATTTAAGCTTGACAGTCTTCAATTCTTCTTAATTAGTCGGCATTGAAAAGATTTAGCCGAACTCTGAGAATTCAGTGATTTTTTTTCTTTGTAAAGTAGATGTGTGGGTCTTTGCAAAGAGAAGTGATGTGTCTGTCATTACAAAGTGACCTGCACCTGTCACCTGGCTCAGAAGGACGCTTTATCCCTCTTCTGTAGGAAATCTTTGTTAAAACAGCAGTATGAACTTGCTGTCATAGTCTCTCCAGACTGTTGCAAGGAAATGTTGTCCTAGTTAGGTTTCTGTTGCTGTGATAACCACCAGGCTCAAAAGCAACTCGGGTGGCGGGGGGAAGGGGAGGTTTGCAGCTTATAGTCAATCACTGAGGGAAGCCAGGGCAGAAACTCAAGGCAGGAACTGAAGTAGAGGCCATAAGGGAATGCTGCTTGCCGGCTTGCTACCCATGACTTGCTCAACCTGCTCTCTCAAAGAACCCAGGACCACCAGCCCAGTGGTGGCACCACCTATGTATGGTGTGCTGGGCTCTCCCACGTCAGCAGTCATTAATCAAGAAAATACACCACAGGACAATCTGATAGAGGAATTTTCTCAACTGATATTCCTTCTTCTCAAATGACTCTAGCTTGTGTCAAGTTGACAAAACAAAGCAAAACATAAAATCAACCAGCACACCCACCATATATACAAGAGAATACACCCACTGTGTATATCAAGTGAATACACTGGACATCCCAGATGAAGCCTTTTCTAGGGTTGGTGAGATATTTCCCATCCGTGGGTGTCAATTTCTTCACTACAGCCTCACGAAGTAAAAGGGACTCTCCGGTATCTCCTTTAAACCACTGAAATCATTAGGCTTTTTTGTATACCACTCAGAACCAGTATTTATTAAATTCTCATTTCCACCCAGGGTTCTAGGTAGGAAGCCAGTTCTGTCTGGTTCAAAGAGGATCTACCAAATGTGTGAGAGAAAACACTTTGTCTTCAAAACAAAATGTCCCCCTTGCTGTAGTGGGAAGGATTGGAACATAATTAAAAAGGGATACAATCTCTCACTCAGTGATTGTGGGTACTAATGTCCTGTCTGGCATAGCCTAGAATCACACCAATCCCTGTCCCATGATGCCTACACTTGGGTAAGCAATGCTAGAGTATAGAGAACAGAACTGACACTTTCATGATCCTGAACACTTTAGTTGAAGTAGAAGGCTTCATGAGGATGTGCAGGGCTTTAGTTAGAGAGAGAATACATATGGGTCACATGCACAAGCTTACACTACTCATGGTACCAGTGGCCATGGCAGAGAAACAGCAGGGGACAATTGAAGGTCATGGTGTCAGCCCACCAGGAGGCAACCCTCTAATGGGTGAATCCCCTTTAGACAAGGGTATGGTGATTGGTGGAAACTGCTCGTTTGTTTCCTGGCTGCCCAGACCTGAATTACTTACTGCCCAGAAACTGTATTAATTACAACACTCTTTGGTTAATAGGTTAGGCATATTTTAGGTAACCCTTACATATTAAATTAATCCATAATTCTTGTCTGTGCTAGCTATGTGGCTTGGTACATCTTAAAATATCTATAATTCTTGTCTGTGCTAGCCACGTGGCTTGGTACTTTTTTTCAATGAGGCATTCTCATCTTACTTCCTCTGCATTTGGGTGAAGACTGCAGACTGAGTCTTTCCTCTTCCCAGAATTCTCCTCTTCTGCTCACCCCACCTATACTTCTTGCCTGGCTACTGGCCAATCAGCGTTTTATTAAACCAATACAAGTGACAAATCTTTACAGGCTACAAGACCATTGTCCCACAGTACTCTATGGGACTACAAACCCCACAATGTCTTTTGCTTCTGTTGTGCCTTTACATGCTTGTTACTGCAATAATCCTCTGGCATCTAGTGTGGTGTGGGTGGGTGTGGGGAGAGCTTGCTGCCTGTAATGTAGTGTGTTTATTTCTTAGAAACATCCCCTCCTACTGGGCATTTTATCTGTGGATTATCTTGAGCCCCTCCCTAAGCTTTACTGTCAAAATTGATAATAATAATGATAACCTATACAGAGTTTTGATGAATAAAAATAAATACAAGGCCTGTGAGAAAGGGCCTGTGAGTTTCACTTAAAGAGTTGCATACATTGTAGTTCAAGTTAATGATTAACAATTGAATCTTCTTAGCCCAGCTAGTTTAAATTCTTTTAACATTAATGTTGGGAGATGGATTCACAGGTTTTGGAGTGCATCACAGCTGAAACAAAGCTTTGACAATAACAATATTAGACTAAGATGTTTTTGTTAAATAGTTTTGAGGTGAAAAAAATCCAAGAAGACAATCTAAAGTTTTAGAAAGGCACACAGTTGAAAGCAGAACTTGTTAAGGCCAGGGAACAAGAACAAAAGCGGTCCAATTATCATTGGCTAGCATATCTTCCTTACTAGGATTGGTTGATGACAAAAGGTGATGCTTAATTCCTTATACCCATTTCTGCCCTCAATATCATGATATAAAAAACTACTAGTGAGTTGGTATGTAGCCTAAAGATTTAAAGTAGAACTGGCTGATTCCTTTTCAGTTTTCATATAAAAGTTTAGGTTTGTGATTCCTTTAAGATTCCATATAAGCTTACCTTTCAAGATAAGTAATAAAGTGATTGTTCCTTTCTTTGCAATTGCAAAATGCAGCCTGCCAGTAAAAGACCTAACTGGCAAAAATACCTTGCTTGCCCACAGGGTTAATCTATAACAAGTTGCTTGGGTATGAATGAATGTGTGCAAGTTCTTGGGACAATTTGTTTTTCACCGTATTACATAAAATGTTTAATCATGTAAGGGATATGGAAAACATGCTGGTTGCTACTGTTTGTTTTGTATTCATTGTCATCTTTCACTTGAAAAACAGAATGTAACCACACTGTAATTCCTATGTTGCCTGAAAAACTTTGTTGGTCTATATAAGCTGTATAAAAGAAGTGTACAGTATAAAGAAGACAGAAAGAATATGAGAGAACAGAGAATAAAGAAGAAAACCATCAAGAAAGTGTGTGAGTGGTTTTTTTTCCCTTAAACCCCTTTAGACAAAAAAGTCTTAGCTTATGCCAACTCTGTGGATTTCTTCAATGCCATGTGCTCCTGGAGATTTCCCCTCAAGACAGCACTATCATGGCTTCTAGTAGTTTAATGTCTTTTAATACATACATCATATTCATTTATTTGCTTTGTGTGTGTGTGGCTGTGTGTGCGAGTAGAGGTGAGAGGATCACTTGCAGGAGGTGATGCTCTTATTCCACCAAGTGAATTCTGGGGCTTGAACTCAAGCCATCAAGCTTGCCACAAGCATCTTTACTCACAAAGTCATCTTACCACTGCTCACTCTTCTCTTCTTTTAATGTCAAATTCTAAGTCAAGAAATAGTTCTGTCATAATACCTAGTATCTTTGCTTAATTTCAGAAACCAAGGAAATATGGCAGCAATCAGCTGGAGTCTGTGAACAATGCCAAGTTTGTATTATAAGAATGATGAACAATTAGTATTAACAAAAAAAAACCATCACAGCTGTGGATTTTGTTGGCAGAGCTATGGTAGAAATATCTTTGTATTAATAAGGCATTGTTTAGTCTCTCACAGTTATTCAGTGCTGATATTTTCCCTCCTTGTCATAAAGTTTATTATACTATCATTGAAATGTTTCTTTTAATTGAACGTAAGTACATGTGTTTTAAAATGAGATCAAAATGACACTATCAGGAGAAATGTTTTGTCTGCCACTGAGAGAAAAGTCAGCGCGGTGCTTGTCATGTGTTTTAGTTTGCTCCTCTGTTTCTGTGATGAAACCCAGACACCAACAACTCACAGTCCATCGTTCGGGGAAGTCAGGGCAGGAACTCAAGGCAGGAACCTGGAGGCAGGGACTGAAGCAGAGCCCACGGAGGAGTACTCCTCACTGGCTTGTTCCATGGCTTGTTCAACCTGCTTCCTCATGGTACCCAGGACCACCAGACCAGAGGTGGTTCCATCCATAGTGGGCTGGTCTCCTTCATCAATCATTAACCAAGTAATGCCCCACAGGCTGACTTGATAGAAGCATTTTCTTAATTGAGATTCCTTCTTCCCTGATAACTCTAGTTTGTGTTAACTTGACAAAAACTAACTAGCACACCATGCAAGCCTGAAGACCCAAGTTTAATTCCCAGAACTCATGTCAGACAATGTGAGCAATGGGCATGGTGATGCATACTTGTCACCACAGTGCTGGTGAGACTGAGACAGAAAGGTATGGGGAGATCATAGGCCAACAGCCTAACCTAGTCAGCAAGTTCCAGGACAACGCGAGACCTTGTCTCAAAAAACAAGGTAGATGGTGCCTGAGGAGCAATAGCTAAGTTTTGTCTCTGGCTTCCAAAGATACTTACATACACCTATGGACACAACACATATAGACACATTTGTACTTGCACACACAAGGGGATATGACATACAAGTGCACTCACATACAGACATGAAATAAACTTGACAAAAGGAGACCACCACGCCTGCATCCTGCTTCCTATTGGTTAAGAAGGAGGCTAAGAAGCATCAGGGAAATGATATTGGAGGTGACAACGCTTCTGTTTGGTGTCCCTGAAGATGTCTGATGGGCTTCAGAAGGTAGCTACCCTTGACTCTATTAGATGTTAATCCGGCTGTAGCTACATCATTTTGAAGGTTGGCCAAGCAATTCTAGAGCTATGCACCATGGCTCCAGCAGCCATTGGATACTAGTAGAGGTGAACAATTTCAGCTCCAAGGACTCTGTCATGGCTGATGATCCATTCTCCTGAGACAGTGGTTAGTCTAAGCATGAGAAAAGGACCTATTTCTGACTATTTCTGAGTAACTCTCCTCCTGGTATACATGGTGAGTGCTCGAGCTGCTTCCTGCTACCAGAGGCACATGCTTCTTGGATGAATCAATGTGCTGTAGATGAAGGACAAGAAGGATGAAGGTTCTTCCTTAGTGGAGTTCACTTCCAAATATCTCACTGAGTGAGTATCAATCATGTCATGGTCTAATGTCTTGCTGTCAATGTGTTGCTTGCTTGCCACTAAAGGTACACACAGCAGCATGACATTAAAGCCTTCATAGCTGCCTAGACCAGGCATGTGAATTTCAGGACTCTCTTTCTGTATGGACATCAACAGAAAGGCAGGGAAAAGAGACCAGTAAAAGAGTAGGGAAAAATAGTCAAGCTTTCCTTGTTTTGTACTTTCTCAGTTACTAATGTTTGGTTTGATATTCAAGTCAACAGATTTTTAAGATAAAACACAGATGGGGCTAGAGAGATGGCTCAAAGTTTACAAGCACTGACTATTCTTCCAGAGGACCTGGGTTCAGTTCACAGCACCCACATGGTGGCTCACAACCATCTGTTACTCCAGCTCCAGGGGATTTGATGCCTTTTCTGGCCTACAAGTGCACTGTATTCATGTAATGCATAAATAGATACACACAGAGGCAAACACTCATACACATAATAAATAAATAGGAGGAAAGAAAAGATACAGAGGGTATCTTGAAAAATGAGCTATAAATTGTTTAGCTCAAAAAGGGGATGTAATGGACATTTTGGTGATGTTTTCAAGGGCCAGTGATGGAATGGTTCTCAATTTCCCTTCTTGTGGACCTGCTGACTCATTTAAGCAGACTGCTTCCTTCTCTCCTGTCACCTGTGCAGGGAGGGCTGTTTTCTAACCTGTGTCTTGTTTTTTTTTTTTTTTTTTTTTTTTTTTTCCCCCCCCCCCCCCTTTTCCCTTTTTGGGGCTTTCTGTGCTTAAAACACTACATCAGGAGGGTAAGGCAGGGGAGGGACATATCTGGAGTGAGTTCACCTTTCTGTAATAACTGAAGTCAGATCCTGAGAACATGGGGACCACAGATGATGGATTTTGAGATCTTTATGTGAAATTTTCAAATTTTCCTGGGATCCTGCAAAAGAGGGGACCTTGCAAGCTGTACTGGAGTTAAAACCAGAGTGTGGTAACTGCATCACTTCCTAATACAGCCTGTTCTGTGTTGACTTTGAACATTTATGGTCAATCATTAAACCTAAGAGTGGGAAGGACCACAGCAGAGATGGAAGAAATATGGGACGGTGTCTTTTTGTGCTCTAAGCACCACAGGCTTGCCCATGCCATTCCCATACATGTGGGACCATGTATACCTATAAGTGGGGTGGATGAGCAGGTACATTACATACAACTGGAGGGCAGTATTCCTCAGTGAATTGCAGGCTAGTGGTCTGGAATGAGACGTTGTAGTGAGTCTTCAATTCGAGGGCTCAGGAAATACCTTCTACCTCTCTTCTGCCATTCTCATGCTAGTCAGATGCAAGCACATCAGATGCTTGGGCCTTATCCAATGACGCTAACATTTCTTGTTTCATCAAACTCTATTGGGCTGGGCAGTGGGACTCAAGAACACCTGTCTAGGAAGCAGGAGAGACAGAAACAAGTTTGTCACTCAGTTGAAAACGACCTTGGGAGGGATGATGGGTAATTTTACTAGAAAGTTTTTGAAGTCTTCATAGACATCTGGGCCCATGGAAGAGCACATTTAAACAAAGGAGAGAACAGTTAGACAGAGATTGGGCGCATGTGCTCCCTCCACTGGAACATCTTACCCTGGATGCTCCTTGCTCCATTCATGATACAGCACTGGTCCTGTCTTAACTTATGCTGTTCTGTTAAAGGGGTGGAGGTTGGATCCTCAGTAGGCACGTGTAGCCTCCAGGAGCCTCATGCATAATCGTCAGAGTGCTGTCAAAATATTCTTCATTCTGGTGTGCTTTGGCTTTGGATAGAATGGGTTCTCCTCCACAGGCTCTTGGTGGTAACATCCTGGTTGCCAGGCACCCATCTATATGTGAAATAGAACACTCTGTGGGGGTCTGTCCCATCTGTTCTACCCAGATGGGCACTGACAGCTAGGAACGTTCTCTGACAGTAGAGCTTAGGCCCTATGGCGGCCTTGTTTCCTGCCACACACTTAAGTGCCTGTTTTTTTTTCTGAGGAAGGAAGGTCTTCCATGGTGTCTGAGGGTTCCAGACAGGCCTGGGCTACCTCAGTGTCTCTCCAGGAGATTGGTTAAGTGTTGCTGTGAAAGTTGTCAGAATAAGCCAGTTGGAATAGGAGAAAAAAAAATGGAATTAACATTTCCTAATTAGTATTATGAGTTAAACAATATAGTGTTACAAACATGGTTGACTGCAAATATGTAAAGAAAATTAAAATGACCCCTGACCTTTTAACAACATGAAAATGGTAAAATAGCAGTGAACAACCAGGCCATCATAAGCCTATTTCTTCTTGTAAGAATAAAAAGACCAAGCTGTGTGCCATGGTGATCACCCATAATTCCAGTCTCTGGAGGCAGAGACAGGAGCACCAGGGGTTCAAGGCCAGCCTTTACTGCATGGGTTCAACAAACCATTCTGCGACGTGTGAGATCGTGATTCAAACAAACAGATCAAACAAACAAAAATACTGAGACGGAGAAAGGGACAGAGAGAACGTCATGGGTTTTCACTCAAGGTGTTTGTGGCTCACAGATCACCAAGGTAACGGCGGCCAAAAAGAGTCAAAAATCCTTGTTCTGTACCTCCATGAGCCAAACACAGCCATCCTTTAACTCAGTGTGATGGGGTGATGAACCGGAAGCTGATGGAGGAGGGGAAACTGCAGCTTCATAACATCTGGACCGTGTCCACCATTCGTTCCCAGATGGAAGGAAAACTCATCATCTGAGAGTAGCCATGTCCACAGGCCTGGGACACAGCCCACTGACAGACAATGGTAGCCCCAGTCCTGGCCAGCTGCTTGCAGCCCGTGATGCCCTCCTCGGACCTCCTTGGTGACAGTGGTATGGAGGGTGGCTATGGCTTGTATACAAAGGGTATGGATCCAGAAAACAGGGCTGACCTGGATGCTCAGTTCCAACGAGCAAGCATCCCACAGTTAGAGCTTAGCGGGGCAGGGAGCAATGGGATTTCCAGGTTCTGAAGGCCGAAGGGGAGAACACTGGGGAGAGGGAAGAGTACCAGGGAAGGGGAGAGAAGGGAGGTAGCAGAGGGCAGTGTGGGGAGATGAGTAAGAACAACCAAATACAATGGCACAGACATGTAACAATGGCATAACAAAGTCCTTTACATTTTTTACTGACTTAAAAAGAATTCACAATGAAATTCAGAGCCTGAGCCAGGCAGGTGGTACGAGTCTGTTTTGCCCGCACTTGGATTGTGAGGGCAGGGAGTGCGCAGGCATGAAGCAAGTCTTAGCTCCAGGGCCAGAGACTATATTGAGAGCAAAATAGAAATAAATAAAGGAAGAAAAGAAAATGCATAGCAGGACCCCAGTGTTCAGCGGAATCTCCACATGCCTCCTGCACCAGCTCGGGGCTCCCTATGGTGACAATCACAAGTTTGAGTTTGTTCTAATCCACGTTCTTTACCAAGGGATTTCCTTGTGTGAAATCCTGTAGGCTTAACACGACCTTTGTGCAGAGGGACTGCCGTCGATGAGAAAGCCAAGGGGCTGATGGACACAGGGAGGAGTAGAGCAGAGGGTGAGGTGGATGAAGACATAGACTCACATCTGCACAGGAGTGCACAGGGGAATGCAGTCTACTACTGAGTTGACTGGAAGCTGGGCAAAAGGTAGACCCTACTGTACAATGAAGAGGCCCTGCAAGTTATGGGGGCCCGAAGACCTCCTGCTTTCTGACCTGTTCCCTTAGATGGGAGTGTTGGAACAAGATAGTCTGAGACACACATATGAGAAAGTCAGATGGAACTGGTTCTGCCTGTGAAGTGTTAGTGGTGTAAGCAGGAGGCCCGGAGTTGAAGCCCGAGAACCCAGGGTCTTAGTTACTTCTCTGCTGCTGCGATAAGACATCTTCATCAAGACAACTTACAGAATGAAGAGGTTATTTGAGCACGTGGTTCCAGATGGATACAAGTCCACCACGGCAGGAAAGGCATGGCCAGAGGCAGTAGGCATAGTGGCTGGAGTAGGAAGCTGAAAGCTACATCCTCAACTGAAAACATGAAGCAGAGAATGAATTGGAAGTGATCTGCGGCTTTAAACTTTCATACCCCAACGCCAGTGATGTACTTCCTCTAGAAAGTCTACCTCTCCTAATAATGTCTCTGATCATCCCCATCAACTGGGGATCCAATATTTAAATGCCCAAACCTGTGGTTGGGAACATTTCTCATTCAAACTGCCACCCCTAAATAAACAAACAAAACTCAAAAAGGCCAAAAAACCAACCAAACAAAACCAAGTGTAGCGGCTTGATTATAACTCTAGCTCTTGAGATGAAACAGTGCTTAGAACTCTTTGTCCAGCCCAGTTAATCTAATTGGCAAGCCTTAGGTGTGAGTGAGAGACCCTGGCTTCAGAGGAATGACATCTTTCTTTACATGGGTGCACATATATGTGTGCATATGTTTGTATGTGAATGTGAGTGCATGCATATGTACACACACACACACACACACACACACAAGTGTAAAAGTCTGAGCCTCTGCCTAGAGAAAACAAGCTGTAGCTACAGCACCCTTCCCAAAGTTGCCTGCTGGCTGTTTTATTGGTGAAACCATCAGTCTTGTTAGCTTTGGCAACACAGTACTGATGACCGGGCGTGTTTTCAGTGTTGTTATTATTCTAACATAATCACTATTGGAAGCATCTGTTGTTAAACACAGTACTGTGTGCACAGTCTTGGTTGATTGGTTTCTGTTAATTGCATCCATAAATTACGCATTAAAGTGGAGGCTGAAGCAGAGGGAGTGTAGCAGGCACTGGGAAACACTGAGCCAGCTATCTCCCTGGGAAGTGGTCGGGACCCAGACCCTTCATTGTTTCTTTCTTTGACTTACTTCCTCTCTTTGCATGTGTCTATTCTTCACATCTCATAACTGGTAGAAGTCACAGAGAACCAATAACCTATTAGGGATCTGGGAAGACACTTCCCGGATGTTACCTGTGGCTTATCCTCTGGATCCTTAATCCAGGGCAAGGTAGGACCACCTGCTTACGCTGAAGTTAGAGACTTGATTGTCTCTAAGGGCAGACCACACTGGTGAATTTTGGTTCATTCTCATGATTCTGCTGGGAGGGAAAGTCAGTCCCAAATCAGCAGCCATAAATACTTCCTTCTTATTGACCAAAATTCTGATGGTCTTCCTCGCCTGGGCAAGGGCCAGTCTCAGCTAGGTCCTCCATGCAAACATCTTCCGAGACCTGGCAGTGGACTGAATGAAGCTCTCCTCTCCCTTCTCCTACAAGTGCCTCATTCTTCCCTCTTGAACATCTTCAACTTAGCCGTTCCTTCTTCAGCACCTTGGGTCCAAAGCTGACGATGTCCATAGGTAGTCAAGAACCTCGCCATCCTCACACCCAGTGCACAATTCATCTGTTCCACAGGAGCATCCATTAAAGTGGCCATTCCTCTTCTGGAATCTTCCTTACTTGTGGCCTTGGATTCTCCTGCCATGATGTCACTTCTGTGCTTTTCACAAGGACATAGACTGTGGTTCCCTGAGTCTTCATTCTTCTTGCTCTGTCCTCCTATATTGTCCAGCACTGCATGAGTCCGCTGATCCTCCACTTCCTTATCTGTGAATTGGAGATACAGTGGCAGTAGCCTTGTGTTGTTATGATGCGAAGTGAGTGACTGGAGTTAGGGTTAGTGCTCAGAGGAGATTAGGGATCACAGTCAAGATCAGAACTCTGGGCTCCTTGGGCTTTGACCCCACAGGTTGCCAATGGCTACCACGGTTTTCATCTTGTGGAACTACTTTTTTTCTTCTTCACAAAAATGTGAACATCTTTTCACTTGAGCCTCCAGAATAAGTCCAGGTTCTACATCTAGAAGAGTGTCTTTTTCTCTTATGCATCTTTCCTTGCTTGTAGAAACTAAGATACTTTTGTTTTCCATATTAGATTATCTTATCCCTGTGACATAGAAGCCTTACTTAAACAGCACACTGAGCACAAAGGTTTATTATGACTCATGGTTTCAGAGGGCTTTGGTCCATGGTTGGTAATTCCCAGGCACTCAGGCTCATCATAGTGGAAGCTGATGAGAGAAAGGGGTGGAGTCATTTGATTGGCTTTCTCCTTTTTTCCAGCCCACAGGAAGCCACCACTCACATTTACTCTTAGTTAACCCTCTCCAGAATTGCTGTTTTAGAAAAGCCTAGAACTGTGCTTCAGTCTCCCGAGTGATTCGAATGCAAGTCACGTCGACAATGAGGACTAAACATCTCACAGGGTTTCCCAGATCTGCTGAGCTTCAGGATCCATTCACCCAGGAGAGTGGGTCTAACAGTCAAATCATTGCTCACACTCAGATACGAATCTGGGTCTTACATCCGTGTCAGATCTGCTTCTGACCATCCACGCCCACCCATGCCCATCCACACCCTACTTTCCCTGTACCATCTGCTTGAGTGCTGCCTTCTAATTCACTGGAATCCCACGAGCCTCCTCCCTCTCCAGATCTCTCCATAGCTACAAGCCCCAGACATTGAAGCATAGACTGTGATTTAAAGATTACATCATGGGGGCTGGAGAGATGGCTCAGAGGTTAAGAGCATTGCCTGCTCTTCCAAAGGTCCTGAGTTCAATTCCCAGCAACCACATGGTGGCTCACAACCATCTGTAATGGGGTCTGGTGCCTTCTTCTGGCCTGCAGGCATACACACAGAATATTGTATACATAATAAATAAATATAAAAAAATAAAGATTACATTGCCTTCCATGTGTATCCTCTCCCAGCCCCACAGTATGTGTCCAAGAGGAAAGTTCCTTCCAGATCTATCCCCAAACCTTGCTCTTAAGTTTTCTTTCTGGCCACACTGGACTTTTCTGTCTTTCACATAAGATTTTTTTTTTTTTTTTTGCATCCTAGACCTCAAGTCACAAACACCCATTGTTTCTCATTTCTCACCAACTTCTTGTCTTGTTTGTATTTTATCTTTGACAAATTCTTCTGTCCTGGAAACTGTCCCTGATACCCTTGCTGGGTCTACACACATACACACACACACACACACACACACACACACACACACACACACACAGAGAGAGAGAGAGAGAGAAAAATTAGACTTTACAATTATCTTTCTATTGTGTGTTCCTTATATGTGATTAAGCAATCTCATGAAACAATCTGGTGATTTCTAAATTTGAGTGGCAGTTTTGTGTGCTTAGATACTTGGAATTGTCAGCTGGAAGATTTTTAACTGGTTGTTGTTTCATAACCGTCAAGTCCATTTTCCTAGGATCAATTTTGATAACGAAGTCAAGCTTAATCCTATTATAATATCATTGCTGGCTGGTTTCTTTATTTAACAGACACTCTGATCTTATCACCAACCACTAATTGCATATGACAAATTATGCTTTCAAATACATCGGTAGACAGTTGTATAATGCTGTAAGATTTTCTCAAGCAGTGTGAACACTAAACACAGAAGTGCATTGGGAAGGCTTGCAAATATTTTGGTCTCCAGTAGACTGGCTTGTTGTTGTTATAATTAATTTGTTTTAGGTTCCAATGACTTCCATTGAGATGCAGCCTTCATTTCTGAATTCACTTCCCTGTAACCCCCACTCTAAGGAAAGTCAAAAGGTCTCTTTATAGAAATGGAAGGGCATTCTTGCCTGCGATTCTAGCTCTCATTGGCCTCAAACAAGATGATCATGAGTTTGAGGACAGCTGGAGCTACTTTGAGGGGGCCGTTTCCTCCCAGTTGAAGCATTCTGTACTGCATGGTAGGTCATTAAGGCTGAGAAAGTAGATAACTCAAAAGTCTCAGGAAGTCCCTGAAACTGACCAGGTGCACAAGGCTCCTCCCTCCACAAGATTACATAAACAATGAGAAATAGTGAGGAGAGGAGACTTTCCTACCTGTTGAGCTGTTCTTACACTGGGGTGGGTCTGATGTAGCTGCCTTTGAGTCCTTTCCACTGGAATCTGTGTTCTGTATGGGCACAATCATGGGACAATTCAGAAAACTATTCCAGTGTGCAAAGCTAAATCTCTACTTGAAAAGATCTTGGTAGAAGCCAAATTACCCAGGAGCAAGGATCCTGAATGGCCAGTACCAGGAGTCTTTTACTTTCTTCCTCTAGTGGAGGAAAGATGCCTTCATCATCAACAACAAAGAGAAACCAGTTAAAGGCAAAGCTGTAGATGAGAGACAGAGAGAGACCAAAAAGTGCACAGAGAGAACAAGAATCACATTACATCTGGAAAAAGTCACGAAACCAAGGCTCATGCTGCCTCTCTGCACAGCAGATGGAGCCCCTGAAGCCAGTGACTGAAGAATTGCTGTGATATTAAATCTTAAGTACCACTCCTATGAAGTACCCCAGAGGTAACTGGGGCTCCACAATTGCTGCATTTTCTTAAAGCATTCTGGCCACAGAGTGTGACTTTTGATAGGCGATTCATGTTCTCTGAGGCTTGGGCTGTTAAGTCTCAGAGGTGGCCAGCCAGCAGATGCACAGTCTGACATTCCCAGCATGAAGTGTGGTTCCATTCTGGATAAAACAATTATTCTCACTTTGCTCATTATTAATTAAAATGTTTCCTGGTACTGAACAGAAAACTGATGCTGTCTGGGGAACCAACTGTCTACATTGTGAAAACGGCAACCTCACCGGGCTTACTACAGAGGTCTGCATGCATCTCTGCAGCCTCACTGAAGCTGTGATGCTGTGCATGACCTGTAGGGGTCAGGAGACTACAGAGATTTATGTTCACTCTGTGTGGCTGTGAAAAACACAAGCTTTCACTTTTGCCAATCAGAGCCAGTGGCTCAAAAGAAGAGAGGTCAATGGAGATGACATCAAGAGATGTGGGCAGGGCTATAGAAACCTGAAGTATCGGGAAACCATGACAACACCTAGTGTTTCAGATGTATCCCTACAGCCTCTCGATTGCCAGTTAATACTTCTGAGTCTGAAGACCACATCTCCCAGATAAAAGGAAACAGTAAAGCAGTTCCTGACATTTTGCTGATTCGCTCTCTAAAAATAAACCCTGTGGCTTAAAGCGATGAGTCAATGCTGGGCCAGATAGTACACAGCTGTAGATCCACCCATTCAGTTACAGGGTTGGATATCTCTAGACCGTCCAAGACCTTCTCATTTGCATGCCAGATAACCAGTCTGCTGTTAGCAGGAGCAGCTAAAGTTTTTTCCACCAGGCACCTCATTCTCTCATGTGCCTCCATGCATGGGATTTTCCTTGGGGCAGCATTCGAGAATGATGGAGATGGAAACTGTGAGGTCTTTGTTACTTCTGATGCAGGATCGATGGTGCTCATAGTCAGCAATTGGGGAATGGATTCCTCCTTTCTCTGGGTGGTGAGACTGCTAAGTCACAAGGCAAAGGAGTGAAAGGTGGATGGCCACCACACAGAGGACACGTGTAGTGGGCATCACAGCACTATGGGATGGTTTCTCTTAGGTATGAGCTTTATCTGGGCACACCCATACTTCTCTGTTAAAGGAGCATGTGTGGTTTGTACTACATCTTGTATTGGAACACATGGGCAACTCCGTGGGTTGTGTCAGAGGATAAATCACTTCTTTGTACCAATGGAGACTTGCATTGGGGCATTGTCCTCTACTATCCAAGATGGTCGACAGTTCTTTTTTTCTTCAGTAAAAACTGCTCTCTTCCATGCAGATTCGTTGTGTTCAATGGTTCTTGCTGCATCTACTGACAGCCTGGTGTAAAACTTTTTTTCAATGAAACAATACAGTTATATGCATGGTGTATTGATTTCTGTGACTCAACATTATTTTTTGTGAAATCCACTCATAATACTTGTTACTCATGCTTTTATTTCCCTCATTTTTCACTATGAGAAAATGTCTCCCGGCTTCCTTGGCCATTATACGCTTAGCAAACATTTGTATGGTTTTCATCTTGTAAAATGTTCTTATACATCAATTTTGCTTGGCTTTTGTATGTATGGTTCAGTATATCTTTTTCAGAATATTAAATATTCATTTAGATCTCTCACATCTGGGTTTACAGCATAAATAAATACATAATTCTCCTTGAACAAGGCACATTCCCTAGTCTACTCTATTTCTGAATACTTAAAGCTAATAATGTCCTCATTAGATTGCAGTTTTTTCTATCAAATATGCCATTGGTAAATGTCCCTTTCAGTAAGCAAAAGTTTATTCTTGAATACAAGTAAATATTCCCAGGAACATGCTCTTAAGTATGGGTCTAATTTTGATCAACAGTTAAGCTGAGAATGAGGGCAGTTTTCAGAGAACATGTCTTCTTCCTAGATTGGAAACTTACCAAGGCAGAGGGGTGAGACTGTGAATGATCTTTTTTTTTGTTTTTTCAATACAAGTCTTTTATTGTCCCAAAAGACACCCCAAATCGTATTAAAATTCAGGATCTTGTTTCGGAACTGGTAACTTAGGTCTACTCATCAGCCTGCTGCACGTTCCCTTTCAGACACATAGATACCATCCAAAAACTTCCTGATATCCTTGTTCTTAACTGTTGTGGCCTGCGTATCAGAGCAGCCGAGTTTGAAACAAGTTCAATATCATTTCCTTCAAGGATTAATTCATCCTTCTGGGCTTGAGAGACAGAACAAGCAACGCCTGTCCTCATCCGAACCCTGCGATGTATTTTTCACCCAAGAAATTTCGTTCAACCAAAATCCATTCTCCTGTATTACAACGTTGATGGGAAGTGAGCATACACGGACCTCATCTTGTAAAGCCAGCGTGACACCCTTAATCATATTTTGAACGTGGCTGCAGATGGTTCTGACGGTGGCCAGTTCCTTCCTGTTGCCCCACCATTTGTCAACCCGGAGCCTCTTCTTCTTCTTCCCAATTAGGCTCAACTCTACGTTGATATGATTAAAATCCCTGCGGAGGGTTCCTCTGGGGCCCTTCACAATGACTGTGCGCCCCTTCAGAGTGATGTCCACATTTTTTGGAATGTCGACCGTCTGATTGCTGAGAATGGTCTTCATTCTCGCAGTAGATGGGGCAAAGAGCTGTGAATGATCTTGAGGTCACATGGTTGACCACTGCTAATCACTGTCAGTGATCGTCTCCTGGATCCGCCCTCTATAGCTTGGAGCTCATATGATTCATTGTTTCAGGCAATCTCTCACCCCTCAACATTAATGCTTCTTTGCCCTTTGTCCTTTTTGGTCAGCATAGCAGGTATCATCTCAGGAAGACTTGACACTCATTAGGAAAATAAATCTCACTTCATAACTTGTTTTCCCTCAGCCCTGGGATGATGGTCATGATTAAGGATAGGAGCAAGAGAGAAAAAATATTCCTTTGATTAAGAGACTTAAACCCGAGGATCTTAGAGGAAACTTGAGATATTTTCTGGGATATTGTTGCTGATAATGTTATTGATGGTGATGATGATGCCACTGATGCAGGTATGGATTTTGATAATACTCATGGTTCTGTTGATGATGAAGATGATGGTGATGATGATGTTGGTGAATGATAATGATGATGATTATGTCAGGAAAGATGGTATGGTACTGATGATGGCAGTGATCATTATAATGTTGGTGATGAATATGTTGGTAATGATGGTGATAATGATGATGATGATGTGGGTGGTGATGGTAGTGATGATGCTGATGATGGTGGTGATCATAATGATGTTGGTGATGATGATGGAGATGGTGATAGTCATGACGATCATTTTACTTGTTCTAAAACTCTCCCTCATATATGACAGCAGAAAAATCACACTGAGCAGGTGATAAGTGATCAAAATGTACTAAGGAAAAAATGAATTCATTACTTTTTGATTCAAGGCCATTGCCCCCTGCTTCTCTTAAGTATGCACCTGGACAAAGGACAGGATCTAAACCCATTTCTCACTTCCTAATTCCCGTTTATCAAAACAGACTTATCACACACTACAGAATACCAATTATGTATATCACCAAGCCATTTGTGATCCCTTCCCTATAATCAGCCATTTGTTCCAGCATTTTCTCCTGACTGGTAAAGTTTCTGGTGTCACCAGAAACATAAGCATAAGCACTTATTCCGGCGATGTCTGAATCAACTATAACGTGAGCACGTGCTTTTTCTTATGTCTTAAACATCTTGATGGCAAACTCCTTTTCTCATGATAGGAAAGAATCTGTGAGTCTGGGACTCGAATCTGACCCTGAGCTCTGCCACCAATTTGCTGTGTGACTTCAGAAGTTCTCTAGTCCCTTCTGGGATTCAGTGTGCATCTGGCAGTGTGTTTAACTTCTAGCACACTATGGAATTATTTTCGTCATGTTCTTTAACCCTGAAGTTCACACTCATCCCGCTTCCCCACTTGACTTATGGAATCACATCTATGTCTCTGCTTTTGTTTTTTTTTGTTGTTGTTTTTTCATGCATTCAACACTATCAGCTGTCCTCAGTGGTCCTAGATGTGAACTCACTAATCCTCCAATTTCCTTAAACCTATCATTTTATTCCATGCATTTACATGTTCCGTTTTACTGATGACTCATGAGTCTACACCCTCATCCCATTCTGAGTTCTTGGTACACCCAAATGACCACATTCTAGACATACTAAGTACTTTATTTTTTATTTATTTATTTATTTTTTTTTCGAGACAGGGTTTCTCTCTGGCTTTGGAGCCTGTCCTGGAACTAGCTCTGTAGACCAAGCTGGTCTTGAACTCACAGAGATTCGCCTGCCTCTGCCTCCCAAGTGCTGGGATTAAAGGTGTGCGCCACCACCGCCCGGCCATACTAAGTACTTTATGCAGTAGTCACAGCTCACAGTCCCTCCCCACCACCTGTGGCCACGCCCTAACCACCAACCATCTTTTTCAAGTCTGTTCATTTCCTTGTTCCCACCCCTCCATGACAATGCAATGAGCCCAGTAAGCTCTACAGTAACTCTTTCACTGTTCTGACTCATTGCTTTGCATCTCTCCCCTGCTTTGAGATATCACCTTCCTAAGGGACACAGGTGCTTATTCTTAGTTGCCCACGAAAGCTGAATTAGTTAATTTTCAACTCACAGTTTGGAAGGCACCGCTTTTCATAAACCCTCTACCTAGTTCCATCTCACTTGGGATAATAAACAAAATCTGCCCACCATCTGTCTCTTCTTTTTCTGGGTTTGTGTTCTTCCCTTCTGTCTCTCCCATTTATTCATCACACTCCACTAATGCTGGTTTTATTGTGTTTCTTTTATCTTGCCTTGCAACTCCCCTACCCAGGGTGAGTGCTCTTTTCCCCTTAGCCATCTTGGGACTCCGCATTACTTTCTGTATGCAAATTCTGCAGCCCCTCCTGAGGAATGCCTGGTGATGCTGTCTGACAATTAACTCCCCATTATCACAGGAAACACACACACCTGGACCCAGTGGGGGAGCACATCCCATCAGCTGCTCACCTGAGAACCTGCCCCGCATCTGTGCAGCATCGTTTCCCACCGACTTTGATGCTACTTTTGGCTGTGAACACCGTGGGCATCTAAATTCCGGCTCACTGCATTTCTTTCCAATTCCGTCCTCTGAGTCATTTATGCACTAATTGTTTGGGGAATGTGTCATTGTTCTCAGGCATTAGAGACCATTGAAGATAAGAAAACCCAAGACCAGACCCCAAAGAGGCAACCGGGACTCAGTCTTAAAAACATCAGCGAGCTCCATCCAGCCTGGGCTTTGAGAACAAATGCAGAATTCTGTGCCGGAAAATAGTGTTCATATTTCCAGCCTGCTAAAGGGACGTTGGGGCTGTTTCACAGCTGTTGATCAGACCAAATGAAGTTTCATTACTTATCTGTTTTTTATGGTTGATTTTTTTTTTTATTTCTAGAAGATTTGGGGGTTTGGTGATTGTCTCTCTTCTGAGGAATAGTTATGAAACCAGCAAGGGTCTCTCAGCCCTGTCATAAAGTGTACATCTCTGTGGTTTGCCTACATTTGATTTGCTTCCTTTGTTGGCTGCATCTCCACCATAATCCTAGCCTAATTTGCTGGAAGGAAGGCTTTGAAGGCATGGACCCTCTTTCTGGGATGGTGTCGTGAGAATGGGAATAAGCATTCTGAAGAAGACCCTGGCTTCCTCTGCACCTTCTGCAATGCGAATGAACTCACTAGAACGTCAGTGATGCAGAGGGATTAGGATGCTGCAGATTTACAGCCACATCACGCTGTTGAACATCTTTAAGCATTTTTAAATAGCCGTTTATTGCCCAGTACCTGACCTAACAGCTTTGTGGCCTTTAGGCAAATCCTTTGGAGTGTATGAACCAACCAAAGGTCTGAGTGCTGTCGGATTGCATCAAGGCCAAAGCTTACTCTGCTTTGTTGTAACCCACCTCTCTATGTTCTCACCGAAGTAGTTGAAAAGTGTCTTAATTTATGACTTTCATCATTCAGTTACCATAAAGCTTCACTACATGGCTCCTGCTTTGGAACATGGGATTTGAGTTAACCTGAGTCTGTGCTCCTGAGCCACGGTCACTCCTGTGTGGTGCCAGAACAAACTGTCCCTCATCCCCCTGTGAGGTGAGAGTTTCCTTTTTATGTCAACAAGAGCACAGCCAACACTCACTAATATCTGCCCGGTCAGGAGAAAACCGTGTCCTGGTAAAACCCAGCATAATAGTGACCTTCAGGTGACACAGACAGGGTTCGTAAGCTGCAGGTCTGTCTTCCACATCATGGATCTTCTTTCCAGTCCAGAAATTCCTCTGCAGAGGAGCTAACGCTAACAGCCTTTGTATGATGCCAAGAAACTGGATACACAGTGGTACAAGAGACGTTTCCTGTCTCACACACAGCAAGGCCTCCCTTAGCAGTTCACCGTGTCTCTAAGGACCCAGAGTCTTTCCATTTAACGTTTCTACTGTTCGCCACATATAAGCCTAGTCTGTGATTGTCCTTACAACTGCAGTTTGGCTCCTGGGAGGTCTAGCATTCCATCTATGCAAAACCACTTTAGAACAAAGGTAGAAAGAAGACATACTGAATCTGCAGGTCTTTTGTTGGCAGGAAGCATATATGATGGATATCATCAATACTCTGCATTTCAGGGGCTATGGTGACATCATGACATCAACCAATGAGCGTGGGAAAACACAATACTGTCAGTTGTTTTTTTTTTTTTTTTTTTACTTTTACCCTTTTGGCTTTTTTTGAGGGGAGCTGCCACCCAGTTTCCAAATAATCACATACAGAGACTTTTCTTACTTATAAATGCCCAGCCCTAGCTTGGCTTGTTTCTAACCACCTTTTCTTAAATTATCTCATATTTCTTTTGTCTCTGGGCTTTTATCTTTTTCTATTCTCTATACCTTTCTTTACTTGTTACTCCATGGCTTGCTGTGTAACTGGGTATCTGGCCCCTGATGTCCTTCTCTCCTTCTCTCACTCCTCGATCGATCTCTTCCTAGATTTCTCCTATTTATCCTCTCTGCCTGCCAGCCCCGCCTATCCTTTCTCCTGCCGGTTATTGGTCATTCAGCTCTTTATTAGACCAATCAGGTGTTTTAGAAGGGTAAAGTAACACAGCTTCATGGAGTTGAACAAATGCAACATGAAAGAAAAATGCAACTCATCTTTGCATCATTAAAAAATGTTCCACAGCATAAACAAATATAGCACATCTTAAAATAATATTCCACAATGGCTGTCACATGGAGGAAGCACCCTGACCATCCATTGGCCCTGTTAGAGGGAATCCCAGGCTCTAAGGCTTCTGGTATAAAATCAGGGTGTCTTAGGCAGACAGAGATCCTATAATTAGATGTGGACTGGGCCTCAGTGAGGAAGAAGACGTTACTGCATTGTTCCCTAGGCGAAGGCTTTCAACCTTCATTTCGGGTTGCAACAGTCTTTTTTTTTTTAAATCATCTGTCTTTCCTTTGGGATTATTTATGGGATTAATAAGGCAGAAGGGTCAATTAGGAAACATAAAAGGAATAAAATGTGTGGGAATCCCTGGGGAAATCCCAGCCCTTAGGAGGAAAAGTGTGTGTGGATGAATCCTGCCTGTAGCTTGCAGCCTGCAGCAGCCTGACTCACCTCTAGGCGCCTGTGATTGCTCCGGCTGGAACAAATGAACACACCAACAGAGAAAAATCTCCAACTCACTTGCTAATATTTCTATTTCTGTTTGTAATAAAGGACCATACCCCTGAGACCCAGCCCTGACCAATGTTTGCAATCTAGAGGGTCAGCACAGATTGTAGATTTTCAGCCTTTTATGGAGAACCATAAGAGCACTGGGAAGTCAGTCCTGAATGCCTGGGCGCTTCCATCACAGTGGTTACATTGTCTTTCTTTTCATGCTACCCCTGTGCACTCACCTATAAACAATAGCTTACTGCCTGAAAGGAATTTAATATTTCCTTTTGTAGAACTTCTTCTTGCTGCTTTAAATCAGCATTGTTAGTTATTTTGCAAATAGAGTAAACAAATATGGCAGAATTGATCTACCATCCACCGAGCAAAGGGAGGTTTCGCTTCCATGTCAACCCTGACTTGGTGCTGGGTGATGGAGCAGGGTGTGTCCTCAACAGCTCGACTCTGCCAGCTCCTGTACTGTGGGCAGCGGGGACAGAGTTCTCATAGGCACGTGAGACAAAGTCATAGCTGAGGTTTTAGGGGATACATTCCTAGGAAATAAAGGTTCTTGATAAGGAAGTTTGTTGGGGAGTTTGCCATTTGGCCTCTGGGGCAGATTGAATGGGAGAAATGGGAGGAATTAAGGATGAGACTCTGTGAGTGTACAGGAAAGCCCAGAGAATCCTGACCCACATGCTTGTAGTTAGAGATTCTGAGAGCTATTCCCCCCGCCCCAAACACATAGCTGATTACTACGTGGTCTGACTACCTTCTTCTGGTTGAAGGAAGATGTAGGGTTTTGTGCTAACCCCCTGCAGTGGGTATCATCCTTACTGAGATAGTGTGAGGAACATAGAAAGAGAAACCCTATTCCACACTGTGTGACTCTCAGATTCTCACTTTTCCATTCAAGCTCCTCTCAGAATTAGAATGCAGGTCCCACACACATAATAGCATTGCTGGGATATCATAGTCAGTCAGTCTGTATGCCATGAAACATATTTCAGAGACAGGCACTAAAGCAGAAGTGCTCGCTTATTGGTGGAACTATTATAGCCAACATCGTGATCGCCTTCCTCTTAAATTTAACTTTATTCCTGTGTATGTGTGTGTGTGTGTGGGGGGGTTCTGCGCACTCGTGTCAGAGAGCATTTGTGGAGGCCAGAAGATGTCTGGTCAGCTTTAGGTGTCAACTTGACACAGCCTAGAGTCATCTGAGGAGTCTCAATTGAGAGCCTGCCCAGATAAGAATGGCCTGTGAGTATGTCTGTGGGGATTGCCTTGATTATTAACTGATGCAGGAGGGCCCAGCCCACTGTGGGAGGTACCATTCCCTAGACAGGGGGTCCTGTGCTGTATAGGAAAGCTAGCTGATGGCTTTTGGGAACTTGATCCCCATGCTGGATTACCTCACCCAGCCTTGGTGCAGGAGGAGGAGCTCAGTTCTACCTCAACTTGATATGCCATACTTTGTCCAAACCCATGGAAGCCCTGCCTCTTTCTGAATGGAGACTGAGGAGGAGAAGATGGGGGAGGGAGATAGCTGGAAGGAGGAGAGGGAATGGGAGGAGAGGACGAAGGGGAGACTGTGGTCAGTATGTAAAATAAATGGAAGAAGTTAATAAAATTAAATTAAATTAAAAATAAAGAAATTAACTAAGCATGAGCCTTCAAGAAAGCCAGCTCACAGCATCCTCCATGGTTTCTGCTTCAGGGTCCTGGTTGGGTTCTTGTCTTAACTTCCCTCAAGGATAGGCTGTAGCATGTAAATTGAAACAAACCCTTTCTTCCCTAAGTTGGTCTTGGTCAAGATTTTATCACAGCTACAGAATGGGCACTAGAACAGGGGATGGCTTTGTGGGGTTGGTGGCCTCTTTCCATCTTTTCTTGGGTTCCAGGGCTAGAACTGAGGTCATCAGACTTTTACTGGCTGAGCTGGCTCACCAGCACAGTATATTTTCAATGGGGACCCAATTCTGCAATCGCTCATTAATACATCCATCAAAGAAGAGACATATCTGTTTCTATACGTGTATCTATTTTTCTGTCTATTGATTATGCATCTATGTCTCCTTCTCATTTCATACATATCTTTTTCTGTTATTTTAATTCTGAGTCATTGGTCAAGAGACCTGTATATTTTTAGCCACAACTTTGAATCTCGCAACTTTTGTTCAAGAATAGACTAGTCAGTGCATCAAAAGGTGAGAAACATTGATGTAGCATTTGAACTTTTCCATTGACTTTGTCTTAAAAATTAACTTAGATTCAACCTTCAGTTTTCTCTTTTAGGTCCCTGATTGTATTAAAAATCTACTTTCATGGTTTTATGTCTGCTAATTTGTTTTTTAAAGGTTTGTCTTTTATTTTGTGTGCATGGGTGTTTTGCCTGCATGCATGTCTGTGTACCATGTACTCACGGTGCCACAGAGGCCAGAGGAGGTCACCAGGGCCCTGGAACTGGAGTTACAGATGGTTGTGAGCCACCACCTAGATGCTGGGAATCAAACCCAGGTCCTCTTCAAGAACAACAAGTGCTCTTAACCTCTGAGCCATCTCCCTAGCACCTGTGTTCACTAATTCTTAGTTTTTCAACCTTTTAAAACTTTCATAATTTTGTGTTATTTATCTGATGTTTATTTCCACTAGTACAATTTTAAAGCAATTTTGCACTGCATACCATTGTACTGGTATGTGTTGATTTTATATGTCGTGCCAAGCTTCTCAAAGACATCTTCTATCAGGTATATCACATACTTGATCATATTAAATGATAAGTTTATTCAAAGATGCTATACCATTCATTATGACAAATATGCTTTCTTTTTCTTTTATTTTTTTATTGTGTAGACCACATTGGCCTTGAACTCACAGGGATCAACTTGCCTCTGTTTTCCAAGTACTAGAATTAAAGACATGCTTCACCATGCCTGGATATGGCATGTCTTATTAACAAGACAGAGGTTCATCTTGAAGACAAGCATGGCGGAGTGAAGATTTTCTAACAATTTCCCCTTCATTGATACCATCAGAAAAGCTGAAAATAATTGGAAAGGGGAAACATTGTTTCTGTGGTATTTAATTTCCTTGACTTCACACAGAAGAAACTCAAAACATATTGTGTAGCCGTGGGCCATGTAGATGTATCCTGTTTCCTCACAGGAGAGAACATTTGGTCACTGAAATTGCAGGATGATCACCTGGCAGCCACCTTCCCTGCTTATAGGGGATGGATCTTGATTGGGTCACACCAGCACAGTCACAGCAAATGTATCCTGTGTCTCTTACACTTAAAGAAGTGATTGGTTTAGTTATAGAACACCTGAACTGGGTTTGACCAATGAGAATTGAGAATGTACTGGAAGGAGAATTCAGGGGAAAACTTTCTATTTTCATTTGTACAACAATATTAGATTAACGTGGCCTCCTTTAAATCCTTCTGTTCTCCTAGAGGGATACAATATTGAAAACTCATCTGTCTGTCAGTTACAAGGCAATACTGCACGACAAAGACAAAGAAGGTTAGAGACATCGAGTGAGAGCTAATGATGGAGCCCAGCTGCTTGCTGACTAAGAATCTTTGAACAAACCCTACAGTTGCTGATGATGGCAAGCAAAATCCTCACGATTTAAAACAAAACAAAACAAAAAAACAGAGTTGAGGGCTGCAGAGAAGGCTCAGTGGTTAGCAGGTACTGCTCTTGCAGAAGACCCAAGTATAATTCTCAGTACCCAAGTTGGGTTGTTCATGACTGCCTGCAATTTCAGTTCCAGTGAATCTGTGTGTGTGTGTGTGTGTGTGTGTGTGTGTGTGTGTGTGTGTGTGTGTACATACAATGGAAAGAGCTCGGAACCAAAACGAGTGACACTATTACACATTGTTCGACAGTAATGACACCAGTCACAAAGATCATTCTTCAGGGGACTGTCTTGATCCTGATTGTTAATTCACATCTGAAGATCCAGCCCACTGTGGGCAGCACCATCCCTAGGCAGATGGCCCTGAATTTTGTATAAACAAAATTGAGTTTTGTATGAACAAAGTTGAGTCCTAGCCTGCCTATGTGCCAGCAAGCAGCCTTCCACAGATTCCCGCTGTGCTCTTAGGCTCTTCCTTGGTAAGAGGAATAACAAACAGGTCTGTGTTCATGTTCCTGCCTTGTCTTCCCTCGGTAATGAACATGGAAGAATAAACCAATTAAACCCTTTCCTCTATTTTTTTTTTTTTTTTTTTTTTTTTTTTTGGCCAGAGCGTCTAACCATAGCAGCAGAAAGGCAACTAGAACAACAGGAAAACCCATAATGATGGAAAACAGGTCTGTGATTGACAAGGACGAGGGGCTGGAGAGAAATGGGGCATAATTAGTAAAGAAGGGGAGTGTGTAGAACACGGTGGAGAGCTCTGAACTATTTCACAGTGATGGTTACACAGCATCCACAAATGCATTTAGCATTGCTCGGTTGTCTTCCTGAAAGCGTTACACCCTCTTGTACACTGTGTGGATCGTTTGATTAAAAAGGGGAAGGAAGGTAGAATTGAACAGAGTTGTTTAGGTAGTTACTGTTTTGTGTGCCAGGGTTTATAGTGTCAGTGTGGAGGTCAGGAGACAACTCTCAGGAAATGTTTCTCTCTCTCCACACTGTGGGATCAGACTTGGGTTCTCAGGTCTGTGGACAAGAGATCCTCTACGCACTGAGCCATCTCACCAGTCCTAACATTGAACCTTGGTCCTTAGTTTCATCTTTTCCATTCATTTTAGTGTATCAAGGTCTCCCGGTACAGTAACCGGCTCTCTGCCTCAGCATGCTGACTGAATGTCCATCATCAGGACCAAAGGCCCTGTGATGCTGGGCTTTCCTCTGGTGGCGCTTTGATGGAGGGAGGCAGTTTCCCACACCCTCCAAGCCAAACACTACAATCAGATCTGAGCATTGCTCTGTGTCAGTGAAGGGAAGTAAATACAAATTTTGAGCAGGTTTTCAAAATTGCTTTGACAGCTTTTCTATTTTAGCTCAGCGGCCCTGGGAGTGAAGATCTATATTTTGTTTGGATTAAATTGTCGGAAGGGTGAGCTTCTCAGCCAACAATCCTCCCGCTTTGAACAAAGGTTGGCAACCCAATGAATTTGCGCTGCCTAAGATTTTTCTTTCTAAAAAAAAATACATATTTGATTTAAGAAATCCATGACACAACGAATTGGGGAGAGATGCATGAGAACAAACGAAGCCTCCGTGAAAATTGCCCAGGTGGGAGGCGCTGGGGTTCTGTGGAATTTCTTTCTTAACAGAAATGTTACTTTTCTTTTGTCTCTGCGATTTGTCAGGTGAAATAAAAAGGCGAGTGGGACGGCGCCTGAAGATGTTTTCCTTATTTTTCTCCCATTTTCTCAGACTGCTATAGATCTCCTGCCACTCAAAGCTAGAGATAAATAACCCACTAACAGGAAAACAAAAGCAGGATTTGACCGGGAAATAGTCTGGCCTCAGAACAATAACTCTAAACTCAGGAAAATGTGTTTAGCTCAGAGACAAATCTCTGCAGTTTCTAGATGAACACACAAATCTCTGCAGTTCTCATAAAACAGCACAAACGGCATGGGCCCAGGCTTGGGGCCCAGCTTAGCGGTGGCAAGGGAGGTCCCTGATGAAGGTACCAGAGCTTAGGGGCTTGGTTTTAAGGATCTGTGTCTCCCAGGGATGTTAACAAATTGATTGACATCTCCTCTCTCTAAAAGAGAAGATGTCTCTTCCTGAAGTTAATTTATAAGGAATGTTAAAAGCAATCTTTGGTCACTTTCTATTCATGGTTGTAAAGCTAGCTGCTGGGTCTTTACTGCTCCCGGAGGGCTGTTTTGGGGATGTTTGCTAAGCATAAAAACACTACCAGTAAGGCTTCTTGTTGTCTTCAAATGAAGGAAGCATCACATCCATCTAAGGACATTTACTCTGCCTTGATGTGATGGCCCCTGTTTGGTTAACAGACATAAACCCCTAATGACAAATTGGATTTATTCCTTTTTTTTCTTTTTTTGCCCACGAACAAATGATGTGGAAAATCCAGGGAAAGAGCAGGTAAAACACACAAATTTAGGTCTTGTGAGGAGCAAAAAAACAGGAGGTAGGATCTGTGAGACACAGATAAGCAAGAAAACAAACCTTCACAGAATGCCAACTTCTTATGCACCCGGCTTGTTTATTCTCCAGCCCAAAGTGGAGCCATGTTTGATTTTAAGTACACTGTGGTTCTTTTTCAGCGTCTAAACTAGCAGGTCCATGCTGCGACTGGAATTCGAGTTTAGGTACGTACATACATACATACATATAAAAGATTTTTGTGAGGGAGTGGCGGGGGATACATGCAAGTGCATGCAATGCCTGAGAGGCCAGAAGAGGGCAGAGTTCCCCAGAACTGAAGTTACGGATGGTTGTGAGCAGTGATGGAGGTGCTAATAGTTAAATCCTAGTCCTCTGCAAGAGCAGCCAGCACTGCCAGCCACTGAGCCACCTCTCCCGTCCCAGAATCTGTGTTTTTTAATTGCTAAAGTTTGGTCTTATTTTCAGTATACGCTGCCCTGTGAGTCCGGACTCAGGGTGTATGCAAAGGCAGAATGAAGAGCATTTCCCCATAAGACAGGATGCCAGGACGGTGAGGAGGAAGGAAATACTCTCTGGTCCCTCCATAGAGACATCTTCATGTCCATCTTACGTGGTTTAGCCCAGGAGGCTGCTGTGGAAAGGGAATCTCGCTGAAGCTTCAGAGCAAGGCTTCCGTCTCTCCTATCAAGGAGACCCTGTGCACATGCGCGCCGTAGTTTCCTAGCACCACAGGCTGGGCGATGTAAAGAGCGGCCATTTATTTATTTGCAGAATTATGGAGGTTAGAAATCCAAGACTAGGGGGTTGACAGACAAAACAGAACACAAAAAACTCAAGGGCATTTGACTGAGCAACAACACCTGAGGTTATCTCCTGATGTACACACAACACACATAACACAATAAAACAGAAATACACAGCACAACTCTACACACATACCTACAAATACACAACACATGGATTATTTTGGGAAACAATCTCAGCCATAAGAACAATAACAGCTGTGTTTTCTCATTATACATCTGCTTTCCTTTTGCTCTTGATACAAATTGAGAATGTCAGCAAAATACCGTACACTTGGTTCAAGCTAATGCTGCTTTAAGGTGGTCTTAATTTGTGGTTTTATTCCACACCATAGATTTGCTGGCTTAAACAATACACAGTAATGTCTCACTATTCTGAAGAGTAGGAAGCCTGTGACCGTGGTCCCAGATGATCCCCAGGTCTGCAGAGGGCTCGGGAGAAAGAGAGAGAGAGAGAGAGAGAGAGAGAGAGAGAGAGAGAGAGAGAGAGAGAGAGAGAGAGAGAGAGAGAGAGAGAGAGAGAGAGAGAGAGAGAGAGATTGTCTCATGCATCTTGTTATTGAGGCACAGATCCCATTCACAACTGGACTCTATGGTCTAAGTTCCTACCAAAGTCTCCACCTCTTAATACCATTGAAATTCAGGATTGGGGGGGGGGGGTTCTCCTGAGATGCAGGATGCATCTGTCTGTCTCTGGACTTTCCTACGCTGAATGTGAACATCTCCGACAACCCAGGAGTCAGTATGACAGTGCAGGGATTGAACAGCATAGGGGTCAACGTCCATGTTTCTGGAGAAGATGCACACAGGATATCCCTGGCAAGCAGGAGACTATGAAGCCACTGGGAGTTGTTGATGTCAGCAGCCATTGGAAAATTCTAGAGGAACACAAGACTTGGGATGTGCTTGAAGGGTTTCTGTGTTCGAAGCTAACATGGCATAAAGAATGGTCAGAAGTCTGAGCCAGTTATTGAAGGTTCGAGTACACTACACACATGTATGTAAGATGAGGCTGAAATAATAGCTGGTTAGTAATTGCTGTTATTCTGATATACTCACTCGACAAACACTAACTTAAATGACTTTTAGATAGATAATTACTTACAAATCTGACTTAACACTTTAGACACACACACGCCTTCCTGACCACTCTGGCCGTTTTCATCTGCAGACTTGGACACAGTATATACAGTACATAGACAGAACAGTATTTATTATTCTACCTCCCACAATATTTATTATTCTACATCCCACAGGCCAAGGTCGATGGTGACCCCCCTTTTTTTTTTGTTCTCCAAGATCATTTATACTTCAACGAACTAAATAAAAGGTTCTTTCACAAGGCATTTTCTTTGGATGAGTTTCGGGATAATCAAATTGTTGTGGAAAACATTTGTCACTGAGCGGCACAGCTTGCGGAGTTTGGACAAGCCAGCGTGTCCTTTGTCTCAACGTGGCTGGATTTCCGGGAGAGTTGCATTGTATGAGCTCAAGTCTTGGCTTGGCAATATTTACCAATGAGCATTAAATGGGGAGATAAAATTAAAGGCGTGTGAACAATTAAAGCCGCTTTGTGCAGAGAGACAGCTTTTACCACTTTCATTCCGAGGGCTCACACTCGGTAGACCAAGTGCAAAGCAAATTAAAATGAAAGGAAGGAGAAGTCACAGGTCTGAACAAAGCTGCCGTGTCCTTGGGGGAACCTGACGTCTTATTATGCCGAAGGTAGTTGCAAATCAACACGTTCATGTTTCTATTCTGTAGTTACATGTCGCGAGAGTCGCAGTCTTTCATGGGTGCCTGCCTGTGGTGTGGTCCATGTGAGACACAGAGAAATCTAGTGAGCTGGTCCTCTCTACTGTGGGTTGAGGACTCGAGACACAGCCTGATTAACTGTAGCCAATGGCCACATGCCACATGCACCTTTAGAGGCAGAGAATATTTTTTTCTTTATTCTCATTCTTTAATCTTATTTTCCTTTAAAAATTTTAGAGTTGGGGGAGAGCTAAGGCAATAGCGCAGTCATTGAGGTGCTCAGCATGCGTGCGTGAAGACATGAGGGCAGGATCCAGAGTTCACATAGAAGTCAGGCTCCCACTTATAATTCCAGTCCTGGGAGGGTGGAGATGGGCACATCCCAGGCAGTAAGTGAGCTTCAGGCCACACTGACACTATTTAAAGCAAACAAACAAACAAACAAACAAAACCCCAAAAAACAAAACAAAAAAACAAACAAGGTGGGTCTGTGTAATGTTGCTTGAAAATGGTCATTTGGTATTAGAAGACTCATGAGTCTTTTTTTTTTTGCCCTGGGGGAGACTGTTTCTCCCATTCTCAGATTTCCTTACTTGCTCACAGTTCTCTTCATAGGGTTGAGGCCTTATAGGTTTTCTATGTCCATCTTGGTGTGTCTGTTGGCGTCATCTTTGTTTAGCTCCTGTTTAGATAACCATGTTGCTCTAAAAAAATAATTTTTAAAACCAAAACATAAAACAAGGTGAACTGGTCTTGAGGAAGGGGAGAGTCACACACCCATTTGCACACATGTCTGACACCTATGTACATACACGTATACATAGAAATGTATTTTATTAAGTTAGACTGCATAAGGCCATGCAGCTCAAGGGTGAGCTGCTCCCCTGCCCTCTGCCTTCTTATCCCTCCTGCCATCTTAGTTTCTGTTGTTTCTTGCCACAGTTTTTTCTTAATTTCACATCATCAGTACTTTACTTTTTTTTCTTTTAATTTCTTCTGTGTTTCTTTAGAAAATTAAACCTGGTCGGTGCCACTGTTTGAAATTCCAGCAGCTCAAGAGTGAAACCTTGATTTAATTTCATAAGGGGTGGAGCATCATGCCACTTTGGGCAGGATTAGAAAGATGGAGACTCAGGGTCACAGTGTCATCTAGAGGTTGTCTCTTACTGGTGTTGTCTGCTTGCTTATTGGAGAGTGTAAGTTAGATTACAAACAAACACTGTAGCCTTAGCTACATAAGTAATGCAGTGTGGAAGAGAAGTGATTGCTGGACACACTGTCACAGAAAAGCTAAAGCTACAGTTAGGGGAGGAGGAGCCATCACCACAAGCAACACGTGCAGTCAATTTTTTCCTGTACTATGTCTCCCCCTCCCCTCCCCCTTTCTCCTCTCCTTCCTCCTCCCTCTTTGCCCCTTTCATTCTCTCCTTCCCTTCCCTCTCCCTCCTTACCATTCTTCTATTCCTCTTCATCTTGCCCAACCCCTGCTTCTTCAACTTGACTTGCTCTTTAGTTTTTATCTCCGCTGCCTCTTCTTGCTCAGTCACCAATTTTAACTCTCCTCATCAAGCAGGTCCATGTACATGCCCTTGTCCTTGGGAGGGAGGCTAGGAATTCAATTCTATTTCGAAGACAGTTTGCTTCTTAGCAAATTCCTTCTTAACCCATTCAAAGACAGTAGGGCAGTAGGGTGGCATCACATCCACAGCGCCTGTCTGTGTACATCCTCCACAAAATCATCATTTTCTTTGTGATCCTCCCTTCTTGCAGCATCTTTAGGCATCTGAGAGCTTGTCTTTGTATCAATCATCCTGTTAATATAATTGCCTTATACAGATAGTCGAAAAGACTTTTGGGAGGATAAGAATGTTAGACAAATATCTTTTCACTCAAAACGTCACAAATTGAATTTTGAAAGCCTCCAATGGATTGCCCATTATGTCTATGAAAATTTTAAGTCATGTCTTCCATTACCGTGTTTTTTTAAGGCACTAAAAGCACATTCAGATGCTTTTGTTTGTCTCTGGCGGATCCCTCCAGTTCTCAGTGGTGTCTGCATTTCACTCTCGAGGACACCACTCAATTTCTCCATTGCTCTCAATGCAGTGGGGCCTGCAGGATGTGCACAGATGCCTCTCTGAGCTGACGTGATGGAGAGGACCTGCCTCCTCCACACCTGTTCTCTCCTCCATCAACAGGTTTTCATAGAGGGGGAATCCTAAAAATAGGGCAGATGCTCAGATGCCAAAAGATTGGTTCCCCAAGTCGGTTTGAGAAACAGCCAAGACACAGAGAAATAAGCAGGAGCTTGGGTCCCTGCAGGATTCAGGACCCATAAAAACTTATATCAGATTGTTTTTATCCCTACTTATATCTATAACAATATGAGGCAGAAGCTGCTCTGTAGAAGTGTGGCTGTGCCCAAGAGTTGGACTCTGGATAACAAATGTTTGAAGTGTTTGCCACTTGTTCAGTTTCCCTAATTCTATTCATACTTGGCAGAATAATGGTTGAGGGAAAAAAAGAGTATCCATGTCTGATGAGCCCCTGGATACATCTATGCCCACAGTCCAAACTTGGAACAAATGTCTGAAGGAAGGAGAGAAGAAGGGAAAATGTGATGAGGTCTGAGGGTGACATTTGGGTTAAACCTGAACAACAGACAAAGGATGTGGGCTCACACTAGGCTCACTTCATAAACTCATCAACTGTGCCATGGGAGTTTGTCCCTGAATTCCCTCTTCAGAGCTCTCATTGTTTCAAAAATTAATTTTATCTGGATTGCAAAGCAGTTGCTTCTGTGGATTTTGACACACAAGCACATTCTAAACTTATGCACCAGAGGAACCATTTCTGAAGATGATTAAAAGCAAAATTCTAGAAATACAACTTTTGACAATATCTGAGCTCCGTCTCTACTAATTCCTCCAAGACCACAAAGCACCCCATCCCAATGCCATGTCCTTTTCTTTTTTAAACCCACAGATTCCAGTTAGTGCTGCCCATACGCACACGGGTACGGGGCCATCCATGGAGCTTGGGCAACCTACTGAAAGAGGTAAGCAAATTGCTTCTTGTGCACTGAAAGAATACCCCACATGGAGGGTTCACACACACACACCCAGGTGGCTCACATCTCTAATCCTAGCAAGGATGACCTGCCACACTGATGCCCAGCACCAGAATTTGGTTCTCTATGAACACACACAGGAAAACTGAATGGAAACATTTGGGACCAAATCAAATCAAAACACCGAGTGGAAAACTTTAAATGCTTACCTCGCCTTTGCTTTCAGAAGAGGCATTGTGGAAAAAGCTGCATGGGCCAAGAGATTGGGTGTGAATTTTACAAACCCAAGACATTTTTGTGGCTTTTTTTACTTGGAGGGAAAAAGGGGCACGTGTGCTTTTTTTAATTGTCTCATTTGGAAACACCGACTGGATCATTTTTGGGTAAAGTCCCAAGTTAGAAGATCTGACAGGAAGCAGAAATGACAGCACCCAGGGGAGGGGACAGCTGGGACACTGTACGGTTCACTGGGGATTGAACTTATAGCTTCATGCTTGGCAACAGCTCGACAACCTAACTGTGTCTCCATGCCTCAGTGACAATATTTATTTATTTATTTATTTATTAAAGATTTCTGCCTCCTCCCCGCCACCGCCTCCCATTTCCCTCCCCCTCCCCCGATCAAGTCTCCCTCCCTTATCAGCTCGAAGAGCAATCAGGGTTTCCTGACCTGTGGGAAGTCCAAGGATCACCCACCTCCATCCAGGTCTAGTAAGGTGAGCATCCAAACTGCCTAGGCTCCCACAAAGCCAGTACGTGCAGTAGGATCAAAAACCCATTGCCATTATTCTTGAGTTCTCAGTAGAGTGACAATATTTTTATTTTTCATTATAATTACCATAAATGTGTTGCTAAAAAGCCAATTAAAAAATAGTTTCCCTGTGCCATATTTGAAAAAAATCTCCCGAGTTCTCTGTGTAGGGTCTCATGTGTACAATAACAGATATTTCCACTGTCTATAAGATATCTCCTTAGAGGGAAAATAGCATTTAAGTGGTGGCTTGTGAAAGGACTGAACTATGGTAAGTAATCGTTTCCCTGTACCAAAGTCACTGAGCAAATTAGATGATCAGTATTCTTTTTAAATTAGCTGCCACAGGGCTGCAAAGACGACTAAGCACTTAAGTAAGAACCTATATAGCCCTTCTAGAAGAATCCATTTCCTTCTGAGCATATATGCAGATGGAACAGTGCAAAAGCATCTACAATTCCTGTTCTAGGGAATCTGACGCCCTCTTCTGGCCTCTGATGGTAGTACACTTATATACACTGATACATACAGATACTCATACATAAAAATACATTTAAAAATATTTGAACAAATAAATAATCTTCCATGATGGGGTGTTATGAAGACAAAAGGGAACAGTAGTACGTGATTCCAGCATTATTAAAGCTCAGCAGTTTCATATAATAAATGTATAAACCTGTGAGTTCCTAACTTAATAAAAACCCATGGCAACAGAGTTCCAGACTAAAGTGCTTCTCAGTCTAGAGACTGCAGATTAACATCCTGTGTATGATCACACCTACCCCGTTGTGTTGGCCCCTCCTTATGACTTATAAGAATGCAACGGCCATTACTAAAGTTCTCCAACCCGACTCACTTGTCTCTGAATTAGATGACATAAATCCTTCAAATTTTCCTGTCCTGGTTCATTTTAACCCTCTATGTGACACAGGTTAGCATCATCCGAGAGGAGAACCCAAGTGGAGGAATTAACTGGATCAAATTGTCCTGTGGGCAAGTCTGTCTGGGGAGGAAGGATTTTCCTTTATTATCATCCATGTGGGAGAGTTCAGCCTACTGTGGGTGGCACCATCCCTAGGCTCCGGCTATAAGCGAAAGAGGTTTAGCTGTGCAAAACAGCAGGCATCACCCTCCATGGTTCCTGATATAAGTTCTTTCTTGAGTTTCTGCCATGACTTCCCTCGTTGATGGACTATTACTTGTGAGTGAAAATAAACACAGCAATAGAATTTAATTACAGCAATAGAAAGAAATTACAACTGTCCCATTTTAGTTAATTTTGCTCTAATCTTAATTTTACATACTTATAAAGTACTATGTAATATTTATATGTAGCTTAATGTATAGATAGACATGTGCATTATGTATAACATATATAGACACATTGTATGTACAGGGTACATATTATTATTATGTGTATTTATAGAATATGTTGTTGCTACAGGAGTGTTAGGCCAGTGGTCTGACTCTGGGGTCAGGGGTGCCCAATAATTGAAGTCCAGCCACTTGCCACCAAAAACAAAGAGAAAAACAATGAAAGCCTATGAATAATCTTTGATCAGAATGGGAACGACATGGAGGCACAAACCTTTATTGCTCTCTGTGGAGGCACAGCTGTGAGTTCCCAGATTCTATAAGGAAGGACAAGAAGGGGTGTGTGGGGCAGGGAGGGTGTACGACTAATTAAGTCTTGATAAGATGGTTGTGGGATGATCATTATCTCAGATCGATCCAGGAGGCTTTGCCAGTATAAGAACAATTGTTGTTTTCTGAGACAGTCTAGGCTCTTGTCATAAGACATCTATTGATCAGACCCACCGTTCTGGGAACCCAAGGTGACTTCGACAGCCAAGGAGATGGGTAGGAATCCCAGGCAGTAACACTTCCAGTCACCTCCAGGTATCTGTGTACCTTTCACCCGGGCTTACCTTCAGGGGTATTTCCAGAGACTAGAGAGATGGGAGGTATGGGTCAAAGGGCACAAGAACTCCCTTAGACAAAAGGAATATGCTTTTGGGTTGAGTCACAAAGCGCACTGGTTACTGTCCACAAGGACGCATATTTACTCTCTGTCACCTGCTACCTGAGGCCCATCTCCCTGCTCTTTTGTTGTGTGGCTAAGTAACCCCCACACGCTCTGCCTGTAAGCTTTCTCATCTAAAGGGACCTTATTCCTCTAAGGCGGCATCGCTACAGGCACCAGATGTTTTCATTAACTCACAAGTGTTTGTTGAATGAATAACTATAGGTGCTGCTTCTAATTCTAGGATTTTTTTTCCCCTTGAAGTGTGAGGGTTTAAAGAACAGACTACTCATGTGTACCTAGGATTTTAGACATTTTAAACTTTTCTGTGGAAGGACTGTGGAAAGATGGTTTAACAGTTAAAAATTCTTGCTGCTCTTCTGGAGGACCCTTGTTCAATTCCCAGCACCCACGTGGTAGCTCACAACCATCTGTAACTTTAGCTCCAAGGGATCCGAGCCCCTCTTCTGGCCTTCATGGACAGCAGGTACACATTGGATACACATGCATACACATATGCAAGTAAACACCTATACATGCAAAATACAAGTGAATAAATCTTTTTTTAAAAAAATTGTTTCTTCAGCTCTCACCCAGAGTTGCATGTCATGGACCTTATTATTTTGTCACATGACTTCTCTTCCTGTTCTCTGGTGAGATTCACTTGTTTTCTACATCTTAGCTATTATGAGTCCTGCACTGTCAATCCTCAGGAGGGAGACTCCCCAAAATTTGCCACCCATTGCTACTTCCTTTCACACTTTATACTGAGAAGAAACTCTTTCAGGAGCACACTCGCCCCACACTCACCACAGGTCCTGCTGGTTTGGTTTTGTTGTAGTGTTCGCATGTTTGATTTCTGTCTTTGTGCAGGACTCGACTTTAGTAGCCATAATCACATTTAAAAACCTTTAGTGTTTAGTATAACATAATCACAGCGTAATTACAGAGTGTCTTAATTGCATCTGGTTGTGCCTATTCAAATTTCCCTAAATAAACACAACCCTTTTGTTTTCTTCGTGGTGACTGTCTGAAGCTGAGTTAGGATGCCATTGTGCACTCTTCTGGAATGTCCATTTTCAACACAATTGCGTTCTGCTCAAAACAAATCCCCAAAGACACTGACTGGGAAAGCCACATGCGTGAAAATTGACCTTAACTCCAACCATGGTTGCCTGACACATGGCTCTCAAAGTCTGAGTCAGAAAACATGGGTAATTTTTTTTTTTTTGCTCTACCCCATAAGCTCAGACTTTGCAATAAAGAACATTGGTGTGGAAACGTTTTGTTCTCCCCACTTAGGTCGGAGTCATCTCGCTTCCTAAGGTCGTAAACAAGGACACCCATGACTCACCATGAAGGAGCATCTATGCACTGGGCATGGTGGCACATGCTTCTTATCCCAGCCCTAGGGAAGCAGAAGCAGGCAGATCCCTGTGAGTTCAAGGCCAGCCTGATCTACATAGCAGGTTCACGACAACCAGAGCCACATATTGACACCATGTCCCTGCAAAGTATCTATGCAAGTCCTTTCATCTTAGGATCAGATGACAATTTTCCTAGGTTTTGTTTTGTTTTATCTATTTGTAGTAAAAAGTAATTGTCTACAGACCTTCAGGGGTTTTATTCTCTGAGAATTTCTCATCCGAGGGGCTGTCTGGTGTAAATGTTTCTTAACATCTTTGCAAAGCTGGAATTGGATCTCTCTGCCTTCTGTGTTCACAGTGACGTTTATCATGTGCAGATGGACATTTAAAAAGAATCAAGGAAATTCCATATTCCCTGACATTCTGGGTGGGTTATCTTTAGACTCTCATTTCTCCGTGCTAGAGTTGCCTCCTCCTGTCCAGCACCACAGGATGGAAATCGGAATACATAATGGTCTGATCACTAATTGGAACATACAGCGGTCTACTCTTTGCTGTACATATGCTTAAGGTCTCTCTGTTGCCCTCTCTTAGTTAGAATTATTTCATTCAATTATTATTTTTCAGATGAATTTATTTTTATTAGGTGTATGTATCTGTATGGGAGGGTGCACGGTGCCCATAGGGGTCAGAAGAGGGCATCAGATGCCCCAGAGCTGTAGTTACAGGTGGTTGTGAGCCACATATGGGTGGGGGGAATTGAACCTGGATCCTGACAGAAACAGTATGTGTTCTTAACCACCAAAGCATCTTTCTAGCCCCTTTAGCATCATTTGGAAAAATAAGAATATTATTTTTGTGGCCTACAGAATTACTGAGGCATTTATCCAATTGCTCCTGAATGTGGTTCATGAATGTGCAAAGGCTGTTTGATTCAGCATTTGTTACTTTCAACTATTTTTTTTTTGTCTAGTGCTTTTAGTAGCTGGGCAATGTTTCTCTGGAGAAAATAGCCCAGCTGTTAAAATTCCATCCTCTACAGAGGAATATATGTTTGAATGTCACCGTTTTAAAAAGGGAAAAAAAGTTGTTAAGGTCTCCAATACTTAAATAATTTGTTCCCATTTGAGTTCACAAGGCCACTCAATTTTTTAGGAAACGTATTTCCATTTATCTCTGAGGAGGTGAATTACTCCAGAAGAGTAGCCATCTGCTTAATAAATCACTGCTTAGATTGTAAAGACAGGATTGAAGCCAATATATCCCCATATATTCCAAACCCACTCTAGAAATTTACAGCATCCAAGACTCCCAGGGCTTTCAATTTACCTAGCTGAACACCTGACATAAATTCCCATCTTCGACCGAAGAGCCATTCTAGGTCATATACCTCCAACAGCCATAAAGCTTAAGCCAGCATCTTCTGGTTAAAGCAAGTCATGTGAATTCCCTTTGTAGCTTTCTGTTACTCAGAAGCATACAACTATGTCTAGATATTGCTTTCACTTCCTATAAGATGTCTTTAAAAGAGCTATTTGGAGGTGCCCCCCAGTACTGGGTGACGATGGCTGAGAAGATGGCTTAGCAGTTAAAATCACTTGCTGCAATTGCAGAGGTCCTATGGACCACTGCGGTGTGGGTGATATAACCAGTGTCATTCTATGAAGAAAGCTGTCGTTCCCTCTTGGACAGAGGCAGAACTTGGTGCCCACCTACTCTCCTCCATGCTAGAATTTTTTTCTGCTTTGAACTTGTGCAGGTCCAGCCCATGTTGTCACAGTCTCTTAGCTCACACTTGCATCTGCTCTGTGTGTCTGGAAAAGAAGAATTTCAGATGTGTTTTTAGAGATCAATTGGCACCTAAGAGGCTATCACAAATACACTTCAAGAAATAGGTACTTCCTGGACTAGGGAGCTGGCTCATCAGTTAAGACCACCCACACAGGTGCTGACAATCACCTGTGACTCCAGCTCCAGGGAATCTAATATCCTCTTCTGGCTTCTACAAGTACTGCACATACAATGTGCACAGACATAAGCACAGGCGAAATATTCACACATATACAATTTTTAAACTAAAATAAGAAATAGGTGATTTTTTTCAGTGAATGTATGCTGAGAGACCTAAGACAGACACTAGTGTAATCAGATCATATCTTTCTGTATATTGCCTAGTGGACATTCTCTGGTCACAATCTAATAAGGAACATTTATAAGGCATTTATTAAGATGGATTTTGTGATGATGCCTCTTGTCAATGCGACAAAGTCTGGCATTCCCTGTGGGCATGCATTGGTTAGGATAGTTGAGTTTGGAAGACCTGATCACTCCAGGTGATGTCATTCTATGGGCTAAAGACCTGATCACTATAGATGATGTCATTCTCTAGGCTAAAGACCTGATCACTCTAGGTGATGCCATTCTCTGGGTTAAAGACCTGATCACTATAGGTGATGTCATTCTCTGGAATAGGAGAAAATGAGCTAAGCACACATACATACTCCTGATTATGTATGTGATGTTACCAGCTGCCTCAAGGTCTTGAAGCTTTGACTCCCCCCACCATCATAACTGGAACTGTCTGGAACTGTGAGCCAAAATAAAGCTTCTTCTTTGCTTAAGTTGCTGTGACATTGCGAAAATTAACAAACTCCCCTGGTGTCTTCTATCTACCTACAAAAAAATGAATTCTATTGCCTATGAAGTTGTTTTACACATACTGAATTTTGTTTTGGGTTTTTTTTTCAGACTATATCAAACAAATCTAGCCATTGGCTGTGAGACTTGAAAAACAGCCTTTGCTGCCATAGATAATAGAAATTTGGAGGTGAATTGCTATGACCCAAACCTTCCCGGAACAACATTGACTTGCACTGTGATATGCACATACCTCACACATAACCACGGGATGTGAGGCCTCAGCTAAGTATGACCAAACCTCTAAATTACAGTTACTTTCTTTCCATCAGCTTCAAGATTGCAGGAAATCATGACATGAAATGTGGAAGACGATTCTTTGTAGAACAGCTGGGACAGATGTGTGCTTTTTTGAACTCATGTTTGATATATTTGGATGTAAATTCATGTCAATTTTTTTTTAAAGAACAGCAACAGAAATGCAAAGCCAATGTTCCACCCCTGTGGCCATATCCTCACACTGCAGATCTTTTCTTCTGAGTGAAAAAAAAAGTTAACTACATGGCCAAGTCAAATAACTTCCATAAACACAAAATGTGGTGATTTAGGTAAGAAATGCCCACTCCCCACCCAAGGTTCAGGTGTTTGAACACTTGGTACCAGCAGGTGGTGCTATGTGGGACCATTATGGAACCTTTAAGAGGTGGAGCCTTGCTGGAGGAAGTACATCACTGGGGGTGGGATTTGAGAGTTTATAACTTCACTCTATTTCCTGTTCTTTTTTTTAAAATTTATTTATTTATTAAAGATTTCTGCCTCCTCCCCGCCACCGCCTCCCATTTCCCTCCCCCTCCCCCGACCAAGTCCCCCTCCCTCGTTAGCCCGAAGAGCAATCAGGGTTCCCTGCCCTGTGGGAAGTCCAAGGACCACCCACCTCCATCCAGGTCTAGTAAGGTGAGCATCCAAACTGCCTAGGCTCCCACAAAGCCAGTACGTGCAGTAGGATCAAAAACCCATTGCCATTGTTCTTGAGTTCTCAGTAGTCCTCATTGTCCGCTATGTTCAGCGAGTCCTATTTTATCCCATGCTTTTTCAGACCCGGGCCAGCTGGCCTTGGTGAGTTCCTGATAGAACATCCCCATTGTCTCAGTGTGTGGGTGCACCCCTCGCGGTCCTGAGTTCCTTGCTCGTGCTCTCTCTCCTTCTGCTCCTGATTTGGACCTTGAGATTTCAGTCCGGTCCTGTTCTTGCTGTGATAACGGATGAACCGGTAAGCAGCAAGCCTCCTGCTCCCGCATTCCCTTCCGGTGTGGACCCTCTCCCTTTGGAACCCTAAGCCAAATTATGTGCTTACTTTCTGAACTTTGCTGCTGGTATATTTTAATCACAGCAACAGAGAAGCAACTAATACACAAAAATAATTTATAAGCTGATTTTAGCATTATTTCATTGTAAACTGCTAATATGTATTGCTGCTTTGAAAAACAGGCAACTATATTTAAAATAAAACAAAGCGGTTGGTTTGTTTATTGTAATTTAGAGTTGACAGATTAACATTTACAATGGATTCCCTGTTGCTGTACAAATCCCATGTAATGCTCTAGAGCTGAATTGAAATTTCATGGTTGAGGAGCCAGGGAACTTGGTCAGTGGTTAGAACACTTGTCACATAGCATGAGGACCAGAGTTCAGACCTCTAGAAACCCAACTACATGATGAGCGGGTGTGGTGGCCTGACTATAATTCTAGCGTGGACAGGCAGAGATAGAACTTCTGCAGAATATGCTGGCCATCAAGATCAGCTCCATCAGTGAGCTCTGGATCTGATTAAGCAGCCCTGCCTCAGTGAATTAGGTGGGATAATGATAGAGGGTGATACATAACATCAACCTTGGACGAACACATGCATGGGCAAACACATATGCAGAGACATATCCATACCACACACACATAAAAGTGGGAAAATCAAAACAATGAAAATGTATAATTCAATTCTCTTATTTTCCTTCCAATAGCCCAGATGGGCAGGACCCAGACAGCTACTCTGGTGTCAAAACCAGCTGTTGGGATCCCTCTTATCACCTTCCCCAGGATGTAGGACAAGTTGATGAGACTCTACCAGGGGCTTTAGGTTTAGGCTGAGATGTGCTTATCATCCCAGCTAACTCTGAAAGATACCTGCTCCATCCCTACAACTGCCTGGCGAGAAGTCTGAGAGTTCCACCCAGGAGACTGTGCAGTGTTGGCAATTCATTCAAATGAATCAATTTTCGAAATACATTCATTTGAATTATTAAAGAACTAAGAAGATGGAGAAGGAGAAGGAGGAGAAGGAGGAGGAGAGGAAGAAGAAATCACCATTGCCATTAAGCCTCATGACTCCCCCACCGCTACCATCTCGGTGCTCTCTCATCTAGTCAGAGAGACAAATACAGAATGACTGACAGCCCTACCTGCTGTCCATCAAACTGGTCCTACTGTTCTCCTGCTGAGGGATTTGCAAACACCCACCTGGACTCAGAGTGTCTCTAAAAGAAAGGCTATAAATTCCTGGAGCAGAGGACTTCCCATTGCTTTGTACTTTTCCAATTTTCTAAATAGTTTTTTCTGCATTAGCTACTATCTGCTTCCATCTTACACCGTTTCAACTAAAAAAAAATGCAGCTTGCTTTTACAAGGAAAAAGAATTTTGATGATAATGATAGTTCAGAGCCCAACAGAGGAAAACTACCATGACTTCACAATGTGAAATCATGATCCATCCTTACTTCTAATTTTCCACAAGTCATCTATTTAGACATATTATCTTCTTTAAGATAAGGAAATGCATTAATTATTTTTGCTCATTTGCTTTCTGGGAGATGGTACTTAGATTTATGAGTAAAGCTTCCTGGGAGAGAGGCGGAGAGGAACAGGAGCGAACTTGCAAGTTAACAGTTTTGCTAAAAAGCTTCTGTGAGGACTGAAAGCCAGCAGGGCAGATGTTAACTTGAATTAACTGTAGCCATCTGCTTGCTCCTTTCAGAGGAAGATGATTTTTGTGGGATGTAAGTCATTCTTGTTGGAGAAGAGCTACAGTCCTTTTGCTGCCTTAAGCTCCGACCAATCTCTTTCATTGCTTTCCTGGCTTTGTGTGAGCTGCAAGGAGTCACTGCGGTGGTGGGGGGCTGAGCCTTTAGGGTTCAAAGTATGCTGAGAAATCCAGAGATTCCGTGTGCTGATGAAGTATTGTTTCCAGTGCAGTGTTGTTTCCTGAGTGTTGATTTTTCAGAGAACAGACAATTACAAAGCAGAGGTGGGGTAGGTCCCAGATCCAGCAAAGCTTGCCTGTAAGGCTGTCTCCATCTAAGTTCCTAAGGAGAGTACCACAAAAACAGCCCTTGAGAGAAAACCCACAGGGGACTGACTGATATGAAAACGGAGCCATAGGTCCTTGTTTTGTAGTCTTTGGATGCAGAACCTGTCAAATGGGGGAAGACAAGTCAAATAATCCCAACCTAAGCCCAAATAGAGTATTTTAAGGTTTTTCTTTATTAAAAGGTAACTCACGGATCATGCGGAGGAAATAGGAATGGGGTCTGACATCCAGGTGTGACTTGTGGGAAGAAGAGACCGAGGAGGGCAGGACCATGGCTTTTTGGTACACAAAGTTACACCCTAACCTGGTCCAGCCTCTTAAGGCCATTGGCTGAAGGAGGTTCCCCATCACTTCCCCTTTTTGTCTAAATAATAGAGTTCCAAACCCAATACAAAACTATATACATTAAGAACAGATATTAAGTATAAAAATTAAAATTACAACCAGCATAAACAATATTAAGCAAGGAACACATGCTAAATGTTTTAATAATCACTTTATCCTAAGGAGTCTAAGTCTTGTATTAGAAATGGTTTGGCTAGATCATAAGAAGAAGGTAACTATGACTATCTAATCTTCAACCCCATCAAATGCCTAAGAAGGGAGGTAACACTACTTGAGTAGGCAGGAAATACAATCAAGCAGCTTCCAAAATGTACAGTAGATGACAGAGACAGCCTGACTACCTGGACAATCCTTCAAAGTCTCATTTGCAATGTTGAAGCAACCAGTTACTAAGGCCTAGAGTAACTGACAGACCATTTTCAGAGGCAAGAAAAATTTTCAAAACCCTCTTTAAAAAACCTGCTCTGTCTTGGCAAGTTTGGGCAATATCTTTTCTTGTATCTTGTGTGTTCAATCCAGACACCACGTACTTTAGCAGTGGTTGAGGCATGGGCAGTTCCTTGGCCAAAGACCAGTTTTGCCAAATAGAAAACAAGCTCCAAATGGAATATCTTCAGTGCTCAATATTCTCTCTGAAATAGATCGGTGCTTCCCAGAGCAATCGTGTGTCATGTCAGCAGAACCCTAAATTATATATAATATAATACTTCATACCTATATAACTTAAAGACTAAGACTTCATTCAGAATATTAAACAATCTTTAAACAACTGTGCAGTGAATAAGGGCAATAACCTCAAAATGTAAATAATGTATAAGTCTTTATCAGAGGTAGAAATATATAATTCAATATGATAAGTATATGCTAAAATCATATAAATATACAAAATGTCTTAAAGGAAGAAACATGCATGCATACAATCTGACAAAATAACTTTGCATAGGTATACAAATATTGTAAATAAAATAGGAACATATTCAATATAACAAATACACTTTGAATTTATGTCAATATACAAGAATCTATGCTAATATAATTGTCCATAAATTATAGCTCACAAATATTCACTTTATTACTCACTATTATTATTATTATTTGTATGAGTAAAGTCATACTTATCTACCTAATATCCCATTCAATTTCCCCTCCTTTTTTTTTCAAGGAGATCTCTGGGCCTACATAATTTCCACCCTAACTCCCAACCCTATATGAGTAATAATCAACCCCTAAATGATGTCCTTAACCATGAGAACAAACTTCATTGGGAAAGAGGACATTGTCTTTTAAAATTGCTTCCAGCTGTCATGGGGCAATGTTCATTCTATGGGATCCTGTAATACTAAAATGGTGGTTGGTTAAGTTTCAAGGTTACTACTGTCTGGTATAATTGTAAATGGTTTCTGAGTGGTCAATAGGTTTTTCTGAGGTTCTTATATGGAATTCTGGCCAGAATATTGTAAAAAGGTGTTCCATTTCAGCTAACCAAGTTGGAACCATATTAAGCAGCTGGTACCCAAAACTGGTCTCATAGTAGCACTATCAGAATCATAACATTATATCAACTGGGTGGAGTTATTGTTGTGGGGCTCTATCTTCTTCCTGGAAGCTTCAAAAATTACTGCAGGAAAATCTACTATTCATTATGGAAAACTTAAATGTTATTCATATAGACATTTTATCTTTCTACAACTGCCTGGCCTGTAGGATTTGTATACCTGTAATATATTTTATATTTTTATATATGTTTTATTTTATAATAAGCAAAAAACTGATTCATTTTTTAGACACCATGCTGGACAATTGTCTTTATTTGTGCAGGTAGATCCATGATGGTCATAACTTCTAATAAATGTGTAGTTACTGAATCAGCCTTTTTTGAGCTCAAGGCAGTTGCCCATTGAAAACCTGAGTAAGTGTCTGTGGTGTGGTGTACATATTTTAATTTTCCAAATTCTGTAAATTGGAACACATCCATCTGCCAGATTTCATTCCTTTGAGCATCCTTTAGGTTACTTCCTACAGGTAATGGTATTTATTATAGAAAGAGCAAGTAAGACATCTCTTTATAATTTCCTTAGCTTGTTGCCATGTAATAGAAAACTCCTTCTTTAAACATTTGCTATTGACATGATGTTTTTTATGAAATTCTGAGGCCTTCAGCATACTTCCAACCAATAATCAATCAATTTCTGTATTACCTTGTGCTAGAGGACCTGGCAGACCCATATGGGATTGAATGTGCATTATGTATATAGGACAAAGTCTATTCCTGATTATGTCTGGAACCTGAGTGAATAATAAAGTCAATTCTGGATCATCTGCTATAAATTCAGCAGTTTGAATATGTATGACAACTCTTTCTGCATATTGTAAAACAGTAATTACATTGAGAGGTTCTTTAAAATACCTCAGTACCATGAGAATAGCATATAATTTTGCATTTTGGACAGAATTATAAGGGCTTTGTTCCACCTTACTTAATTTTTCTGATATGTAACCTGCCTTTCCAGATTTATTTTCATCAGTATAAAATGTACAGGCTCTAGTTATTGGTGTACCACATACAATTTGGGGGAGGATCCAAGTAGTTCTCTTTATAATGCTAGTTCTATCACTTTGGCATAATTGCTATGAATTTCTCCAAAAAAACTGGCATAAACTCTTTGTCATGGTTCATTGTCTTTCCATAATTTTTTAATTTCATCAGTAGTAAAAGGCACTATAATCTCTGCTGAGTCTATACCTGCTAGTTGACAGTCTCAATTTTCCTTTTATAATTAATTCAAAGACTTTTTCCACTCAAGCTTTTAATTTCTTAGTTTATTCTAAGATAATATCTTTCCTCTGCATTAAAATTACTGTAGAAAAATTCTGGAAGGCAATATGACTAGAATACAATTAAGATTTGGATTCATTCTATTCACATGTACCTCCTATAATTTCTCTTCAATGACAGTCAATTATTTCTCAGCTTCAGCTGTTAATTCCATGGGACTATTTAAGTCTTGGTTATTATCTAAGATTTTGTTTAAATGAATTATTAGATCAAGTGTTGTCCCAACAGCTGTTCAGAGACTGGAAATATCTCCTAACAGTCTTTGAAAGCTCATTAAGAGTCTGCAATCAGTCTCTCCTAATTTGTGCTTTTGTGGTCTAATTTTCTGTAAATTTATTTTATTACCTAGGTAATTGACAGAACCTCCTGTTTGTATTTTTTCAGGAGCAATTTGTAATCCTCATTTAGGTAACTTTTTTTTACTTCTTCAAACATTCTAAAATATCTGCATTTGAATCAGAAAATAAAATATCATCCATGTAATGGTAAATATAGACTTAGGAAATTGTTTACATATTATTTCCAATGACTGACTTACAAAGTATTGCCACGGGGTGGGGCTATTGATTATTCCCAGTGAGAGGAGGGTCCACTGTTATCTCCTGGTAGGCTGAGGATTAGTATAAGTAGGCACTGTGAAGGCAATTTTTTCTCTGTGCTTTTCTTGTAAAGATATAGTGAAGAAACAGTCTTTTAAATCAATAGCCATGAGAGGCCATCCTTTTGGTAATAGAGAAGGCAAAGGAATTCCAGATTGTAGAGAGCCCATAGGTTGAAATACCTTGATGACAGCTCTTAGATCTGTCACCATTATCCATTTTCCAGATCTTTTTAACAACAAATACAAGAGAAATCTAAGGGCTGGTTGATTCTTCAATATGATGAGCATCTAGTTGCTCCTATACCAGCTGTTATAAAGCCTGCTGTTTCTCTTTTGTTTAAGGCTATTATTTAACCCATATTGGTTTCTCAGTTAACCATTTTAAAGGCAGGGCCATTAGTACCTCTGAAGATTTGCTAATTGCTTTGTGTTCTTGTATAGCCCGAATGGCTTGTAAACTTATAATATCCTTCCCAGAAGCATTAGTTTTTAGCAGTCTTAATCTGGGTATCCCATTGCTGCAACATGGCACAAACCCATAAATTCACTGTAATATTATCTACACATGACCCCAGCCTTCCTTTCTGTCCTTTGGCCCTATGCATTCAACCCATCTCATGCTTTGTTTCACTTGAGTTAGGGTTCCAGTTCCTAAGAACTGAATATCTGCCTCTTGAAGAGGTCAATTCAGATGCCAAGATTCCAGAGTAATGATACTCATGTCCATGCCCATGTCTAGTAATCCCTCAATTACAATGTTATTTATATGTACTCTTAGCTTTTATATTTGATCATTTATTGAAATTTGCTAAAACATATGTTTACTATTTCCTACAAGAGTTTTTGACTTATCCTCCATGTCTATTCCATCATCCAGAAAGTATGTTTTTTTTTTACAGTAGGCACTGAATTTTTTTTTTAAATTTTCCTGGTGAGACATGTTTTCCACAGTTACTGGGAATGACTGGACATGTTTGACATAGTGACCTGTGAGAGGCCCCCGAAGGGTTCCCCCATGGTATTGGGTTACCTTGTCTACCTTTTCTCAGTATACATTCATTGGTCCAATATTGGCCTTTGCCACACCTCCTACATATTCCAGAAGGCTGAGATTGCCTATTCTTACCATTTCCAGAGAAGACATTATTCCTAGGAATTCCTTGTCTACAATCCATTTTCAGATGTCCTATTCTACCACAATTAAAGCATTTGGCATTTTGGTGTCTCCTCATACCATTGGAAGTCACTTCTGTTACTCAAGTCCCAGTACTATAGTCAAATGTCTCAACATTTATTGTATGCAAGATCTTCATCTATTGCTGCCGATCTGACATTTAAATGTCCAAGAATCTTTATACATGTTAAATTGACATTTTCAAAAGCCAGAAATTCAATAAGTAAACATTTAGCTTTTGGGTCTGTTACTCCTACTTATACAGCCTTAGTTAATCTTTGTAATAAGTCACTAAAAGGTTCTCTCTGGCCCTGTTTAACCCTGATATGTGACTCAGTTATTTTTTGTGGTCCCTGAATCCTGTCCCAAACATTATAGCTGCTGTGCTACATAGAGACAAGGTGTGTTCATTGTAAAGAACCTGGTCCAGAGGATTTGAGTACTGACCCTCACCAAGAATTTGATCTTGGGAAGCCTCAAATCCTTTTGCTTTTCCCTTTTGTTCTAAAAATTTTTGCCTCTTCTCATCAATAGCATTTCCATAGAAGCTGGAGACCATTTTCTAGGATCTCTGAGATCAATTGAAGCCAATTGTGTGGAGTAGCCTTATTGCTTAAAGCCCATATTTTCACCATTTCCCTAAAAAATCATGAATGCAGGTCATAAGACACTATTACTTGCTTAATTTCTTTCAAATCACTCCTACCTATAGGTTGCTATGTATATTCTTTGACTACCTTAGTGTATTTTGTGCCAGATAGTGTCTCAGAGGAAATTACCTGTTAGGCAGTTAAAACTCTGGGTAAGTCTGGCAATAACTGACAAGGCTAAATCCTGTCCTTCTACCTGCTGCCCTGCTAATCATTTTTGGTAATTTCCTGAATCTTCCAAATCTTTTTTGCCACTGCCTTTTGTAAAGTCTTAATCTCCTGTCCAGTGTTTCATTATAATGCTCTCGTTGATGATTCAAAGGTATGAAATTTGTCCAGTAAAGATAACATCTAATCCTTGAACATAATTTTGATGGTGTTTATATTACCTTCCTGGAGAGAGATACCTTATTAATTAATCTACCATAACTTTTCAACAGATTCTGATTATTAAATTCAATAAAACAAATTCTTTCAGATAATGTCTCAGCACCCTTTGACATTGATTGGATTTTGTCTGTCAAATTAATGCTATCCCTTTCCATAGTATTAATTCTTTCAACTAGCTGTTCATTATTAGTCTGTAAAGTCTGTATCATTTCGAAAGGTGCCTCATTCTTGGCTCGGTATCAAACCATTTTCTTAATGATATAATATTAAAAACAAAACTAATTCCCAAAATCAAATAAATGGATATATAAGGAAAACCACATAAGCCTTGCAGAATACCATCTGTAACATAATGGTTATTAAATTCCTATATGGTAATATTATCAGTAATCATGTAAGTTTTCAAATCTTACCTGTTAGGCAATTACAGTGAATAGGAATAGGTGAAATAATCTTTATTGGCCAGCAGGTGTCTCACTTGTAGCCATGTGGTGGAGAGACACAGGAGAAGCTGGCCTTCTTGGGATTGTTCACTCTGGTCCTGTGTACTATCGCCTACTTAGATACTGATAAATATGCTTTGTTTAACAAATTAAGAGCTACCATGAGTTTCTTGGTAATTGAATTTAGGATGACATGTTTGCAGAGCTATCTTACCAGCCCAGTTTTGTCATTTTGATACTATTATAGAGATGATGTTTATATCATCCGTTGGTAACTGAGGACACGTAATAGTGTGTACACACAACCAAACTTATCTTATACACACTCAGAAAAAGTCACCAATACTTGACAAAGGTTTTCCTCTTAGATCATATGAGTTTAGTGATTTTAAATGTCTTGATGAATCTGTATTAATTATTTTTCTTTATAAAAAATGTGCATTTATATGTTAAAATATGCTAACATGGAGGAGGTACAAGAACTCCTCAACTTTACATAAAGAACTAGAGGCAACTAAAGAATGGTGAGAATAGGAGAAATAGTCCTCTTCTGGGAAGAGCACCTTAACTGGGTATCCAGTACAAGATGGTCAGTCCTGAAAACCTACATACACGTAACATAATACGGACTGAGCAGGTTAAATTTATGTATTTAAGAATTTACATGCATATACAAATGTATGTATGATGTATGTATGTATACATGCATATAAATATTTATGTAGCAACAATTAATGAAAAAGGAGGCCATGAATTTGAGAAAAAACAAGGAGGGGTGTATGGAATTTTAGCAGGAGGAAAGGGAAGAAAGAAATTATGTAGTTATATTAAAATCCCCCAAAGAAGAGAAATAATTTAAAGAGATGAAAGGAATGAAAACACTTGAGAAATGGAAATAATCTATATGTCAGATGATTACTTAATTAATTAATCAACAGATTACTGGGTAAAGGGTATACACCCAGTAAATATACACAAGAGATCATTATATAGTTATAAAGATGAAACCATGACAGTTTCAGAAAATGGAAAGAACTTTATATCAGTACATTAAATAAAAATGTCCAGACTCAGAGAGACAAATATGGCACATGTTCCTTATATGCAGGATTTGGATTCATGTTTGTGTATGTTTGTGTTTGTGTGTGTGTGTGTGTGTGTGTGAGAGAGAGAGAGAGAGAGAGAGAGAGAGAGAGAGAGAGAGAGAGAGAGAGAGAGAGAGAGAGAGAGAGAGAGAGAGAGGATATCAGGACAGGTAATAAAATATGTATGACACTAGAATAAAAGCATTCTTTGGGGGTATGGGAAGAGAATCACCAAGAAGGGAAGAGGAACAAAGGGAGGAAGTATTGGGAAATTGTGGTGGTTTGAATAGGTATGGCCCCCATATGTTTGAATGCTTGGCCCATAGGGAGTGGCGCTATTAGAAGGTATGGCTTTGTTGGAGTATGTGTGTCACTGTGGGGGTGAACTTTGAGGTTTCCTATATGCTCAAGCTGTGCCCTGTCTCCTTCTTCTGTGTGTGGATCCAGATGTAGAACTCTCAGCTCCCTCTTTAGCACCATGTCTGCCTGCATGCCACCATATCCTGCCACGATGATAATGGACTAAAGCTCTGAAACAGTAAGCCAGCCCCAATATAATGTTTTTCTTTAAAAGAGTTATCATGGTCATAGTGGAAACCCTAAGACAGAGATGGATTAGAATGGAATGTAATGGTGTCTGTGTATGAAAATGTCACAAAACCCATTATTTTGTATGTGTTCTAACTTGGTTTCTGTTGCTGTGATAAAGCACCATGGTCTAAAGCAACCTAGAGGAGGAAAGGGCTTATTTTGCTTACACTTGAAGTTCACAGCCCATTACTGTGGAAGTCAGGACAGGAATTCAAGCAGGAACTGAAGCAGAAACCATGGAGGAAGCTTCTTGCTGGCTCACTCATAGACTTATGTTCAGCTTGCTTTCTTATACAGCACAAAACCACCTACCCAGAGAATGGTGCCCCCCACAGTAGGCTGGGCCCTCTTGTATCAATTAACAATCAAGACAATCCATCAGTGACGTTTTTACAAGATAATTTGATGTAGACAATTTCTCCATGAAGGTTTTCCTCTTTGATTAGTTTTGACTGATCAAGACGATGATTAAAGTGGATTGGACTGTACAGTTGCTTAAAATTTAAGACTCTATAGAGATGGCTCAGATTAAGAGCACTGGTTGCTCTTCCAGAGTGCCCTGGTTCCATTCTCACCACCTATTTGGTGGCTCTGTAACTGCACTTTTAGGAGATCTGACAGTGTCTTTTGATTTCCATAGGTGTTACTGCATGCATGTGGTGTGTAGACAAACATGTAGGCAAAACACCAAACACATAAAGTAAAAACAAGCTGGGCCAGGCATGGTGGTCCTCTTTAATCCCAGGACTTTGAAGGCAGAGGCAAATGGATTTCTATGAGTTTATGAGCAACCTAGTCTACATAGTGAGTTCAAGGTCAGCAAGGGCTTCTTAGAGACACCTTGTCTCAAAAAAATGAGAGAGATATGGGGTGGGGCACTCATTTGCAAAGGAAAAATGAAGTCCAACAGTGCATTCCACACCCCAACATGTCTATGCGATTTCATGTGTGCTGGCCTGAGCTCATGAGGAAACAACCTTCTTCTACTGCCAGCATCCCCTCCTGGTATCATGACATCACTCCTTTTCCTGCTCCGAGAAGTTTCAGATCCATGAATCACCGGGCCAGCTCTGCATCTGCAGCAGGGATGTCTGAATGAGTCTGGTGATTATTTCCTGATGCTCTCATCAGAGATGCTGCTATTCATATCACCAAATGAGCTTACTGAAGCTGTATCTCACGGGGATGACACCCACGTCACATCTGACTCAGCCATGATGAATGGCTGTAGAAAATTAGCAACTCCACCACATCCACTTTGCATGCCATTTTGAAGATATATTTGGTATAATTGTCAAGCTTACAGTTGTGGCTACATGCCCAGTTCAAAGAGCTGCTGTGAAATATGGTCTGCCATGAAATGATCAGAAAACATCTAGAAAATTCCAGGGAGCAGAAATGAAGTAATGCTTCCAGTCTGCGTGTTTTTGTATTAACAAAGAAAAGACCATTTTCTGTCCCAAAGTGCTTTCTAGAGTCTTGATTGTTTCCCCCACTTGGGAAATCTTTAAATAAGTCTTTGTACCTACACTTCAAAATTAAGCTTTATTTTGAAAAATAGAACATCCTACTGTCTTAAAACTAAAAATCTTATCTAATAATGGGTGGATGTGATTATTTATTTTTAATTAGAAAGTGAGTTTTTATTGTTTTCTATTTATTATTTATTTATTATTTTTAGGTTAAATATGACTAGAAGGGAAGGTAACCCTCATGAAACCTCAAGTTTGGATTAAGAAAGCCATAAAATTTCTTTTGTGTTCTGTTCTAGGGCAAGGGAAGTTAAAAACATTTTCTTTATATATTAGTCTTTCATCAGTCTTTCTGATGGTTGCCACTACTACATCTCTCCACCCCCATTTGCTTCATTGTTACTGCCCAGTGAGAAACTAAATTGTGCTTAAAATCACTCAAAGTTGTTCTTTGGTCAATGTTAGATTAGCAATATCCCAACCCAGAGGACCTATCAAAACTGGCCTGCTCCAGTGACCGTCACGAACACATACTAAGGACATAAGCCTGGTTTACAGCACTCACATTGAGCAGCTCACAACAATAGCCCCAAGGGGATACTAGCAACACCCTCTTCCGGCCTCCATCAGCACCTGCACTCGGGTGAACATACACATGGAGATACATATATACACATAATTAAGAATTATAAATTTCTAAAAATTAGTAGATAATCCTTAGAAAGTAAGCATTGGCAAGAAGCTCTTATGGCCTCAAATGATTATTTCCCCAACTCTCCAGGAAATGTGTTTTTCTTCTTCTCCCATATATGAACATGTGGGCACATGAATACATGTCCACATGTGCACATGCATGCATAAAATTAAGAAAAATAAGCATATACTGTGTGATAATTCATGTATTTATATATGAGTATACTTATATAACTATATTAATCATAATGGTGGGCAATTCTTTTTACTTGCTTTTAAGGGGCAGCACACATTTTTATGCACAAGGGATGTGTATTTGTTTATTTTTGTATTGTTAAATATCAATTCTATAAGTTATTTGGCTCTGATACCCATTATATGCCACAATGATTGAATTAGAGTCACTGACATGTCTGCCATCTGAAACAGTTATCTGTTTGTTCATGGGGAAACACTGACAATACTGCCTTCAATGGTTTGAATGCAAATGTCCCTTCTAGGCCCAGGTATTTGAGTACTTGGTCCCAATTGGTTAATCTGCTTGGTGAAGTAAAGGATCTTAGCCTTGAGAAAACTGGGGGTTGTTTTTGAGAGTTCATAGCCTTACCTATCTCCAGTTTGCTGCCTCTTTTTCCTGATTATAATTGAGATCTAAGCCCCCAGCTTCCTGTTCCTGCTGCCATGCCCCCTACAAGAACAGACTTGTAACCCTTTGGAACCATAAGCCTAAATAAACTTTCCCCCCCTGTAAGTTGCTTTTGGCCATGGTGCTTTAATCATTGCGACAAAAAATAACTCATACATGGGCTTCTTATTTTGAAATATTCGACTCTTCTGGTCAAGTCCAGTCATCCTGCAGCATAAGAAACCACAAGTCTGCTGCCCTTTCTGCAGTTTGCATGTCACTCAGCAGCCTTCCCACGGACCACTGTCCTTCCACAGAGAGGCTCTCACAGTGTGCTCTGGTATGTCTTCATCCAGGTTCTCCTGGACACTAAGGTTGATTCTTGATCTCAGTCTTTGTGACTAGTGGGTCAACAAACAGGGAGTTCTCCTCAGAACATTAACTTCATTTCTTCTGGGCACAGTCTGGGGATCACTGGTCATAGAGGTAGCTGCATTTTTAGTTTTCCTTAAGAGTTGCTCTAAATTGACTTTCCCAACAGTGTATGAAAAGACCCCTCTCCCCAAATCTTCCCCAGTATTTCTTTTTGTTACTATCCATTCTATCTGAGGTGAGCTGGTGTTGGTCATGGATGAGACTTGTCTGTCTCTAGTATGAGAAAGTGGCAGTTTTGTATTAATTTAATGCATTGTATTTTATTTCCATTCAGTTTGAAACACTTTAAAACTTCTGGAATGTTCTGGTTTGAGTATTTTTCATTCTTTATAATTGTCTAAATGCCAATCTTTCAGTGATTGAATTTTGATTTAATCCTGTTCCATTATTTGAATCTTTAATAAATTTCTTGAAGCTATTCTTATGACACAGAACATGGTCCATAATTGGGAATGGGTCCTGTTAATGAATACTTGTGGAGTATTCTGTAAATACCACTCAAATCATTTGATGCTGTTATTCAAACTCCTGCTCTCTTTCTCTTGGTGCCACTCACTAGCAGAGAGTCACACTCTGCATTCTGCATCCTGGCTGCCATTCTTGCACAATTCTAGGTTATCAAGGGGCCGCTACATTTAAGGTTCTGACTGGGGCAGCAGTGATGATGCCACAAAATACTTTTATAATGAAATCCAATAGCTAGACCCACATCTCCAGATCTGGCTATTCTGCAAGCCCCCACCCTTCTATTTTTGTTTTCTTTCTACCTGACCACCATGTCAAACTGAATGAAAGATTGCATTATTTATCATTAGATTATAGGACAGCTTTAGGTTACTGATCTTAATTATGGGACCTTTCATGAGGAATGATTATACTTCACCAAGCATATATAATAATTTAATTTGATTTTCAGTTATGAGACCTATAATCACAGCCTTTGTGGGTAATTATCTATAAGAGAGGAAAATGGTCTCCCACCTCATCATTGAGATGCAAAATTCGTAGTTATTAACAGTTATTCATATTAATAATAACTACCAAGCTAAATGTGCTGGCTCTTAACAGATTATGTTCCATTGTAGGGAGATTATTGTTTCCCAGAACAAGGAGCATGGTGGAATCCATCAAGTGGACCTATAGATTCTAATTTTATTCTGGCTCCAAAGGTCCATCTTCTGTTCTGTCTGAGAGGCCTATGTTATATGCTTGCATAAGTCAGCTCTTTTGTTCCTGCATCAGCTCCAATATTCTCACTCACCCATCTCATTCCATGCTTGATGCTAGGTGAGACTTCTGTTTGCAACACCCGATCTCACACATTCCCTTGCTTAGCATCTCACCCGTCCACTTTCCATCAGAGGACTCATAGACATGGTCTTTTTCAATTGCTCCAGCTCATATAATAGAAGGTGTGCTAAGTTCCACACTCAATCCTCTCTCAAGCTGATCCCAACCCAGTCTGTGGTTTCTTTCTGTTGCTGTGATAAACACTAACTAAAAGCAATTTGGGGGAGGGAATGGTTTGTTTCGTCTTACAGGTTGCACTATCTCATGACAAGAACTCAAGGAAGAAACCTGGAGGCAGGAACTGAAGCAGAGGCCATGGAGGAACTTCTTACTGCATTACTCCCTTATGCATTGCTCAGCTTTCTTGTACAACCAAGGACTACCTGGCCAGTTGGCACGCAGTGGGGTGACCCACATCAGTCCTTAATCAAGAAAATGCACCATAAGATTGCCTATAGGCGAATCTGTTGGAGAAGTTTACTCAGTTGTGATTCGCTCTCTTCAGACAACCATAGATTGTGTCAAGTTGACAAAATGAAACAGAAAAACCCAACCAGCACACTAATCAAGAGCATCAACCTGTGCATCATGTTTACTTGGTGACCCAGGACTACATAAAATGCAACATTTCCCCTGTGTTCCCGGGCCATGACCCTCATATTCGGGTCCAGAGTAAACTCCTTATTGTAGTAATAGGAGTAGCGGGGCTGTGTCCCACCACCTGGCTCCTGGCCACCAGCTATCTTATGCCCCGAAATAATTACATGGAAACTGTATTCTTTTAAACACTGCTTGGCCCATTAGTTCCAACCTCTTATTGGCTAGCTCTTACATATTGATCTAACCCATTTTTAATAATCTGTGTAGCCCACGAGGTGGCTTACCAGGGAAGATCTTAACCTGTGTCTGTCTGGAGTGGGAGAACCATGGCGACTCACTGACTCAGCTTCTTTCTCCCAGCATTCTGTTCTGTCTACTTTGCCTACCTAATTTTCTGTCCTATCAGTGGCCAAGCAGTTTATTACTTAACCAATGAAACAACAGATAGAAAGATGACCCTCCTCCATCACCTTATCATCTTTGAAGTGAATTGTTTTTGTGTGAACATCTGTCTGTGGATGGTGCACATGTTTGTGGGATGCAGATGGAGACCATTAGCTTCCTCAGGAACCTCACAAACACTTCCTTCTTTTCAAATCATCTCCTTGATTTCCCCCTCCCATTCTTCTTCCTCCTCCTCTACCACTACTACTATTCTCCTCTTCTCCCTCTCTCCTTCAACTCACTAATTCCAATTAGTGTTGCACAAATGTACATGGGCATATGTCTACTTACTGGACCATGGACAACCCAACAGTGGCCTCATTCTTGAAAACAAATGATTCTCACTACCACCATAAACTGCCAGTAGCTTCTCAGTTAGGAATGGGGTCTCAGGAGCTCCCATCTGTGTTGGAATTTTGACTGGCTGAATCTTTTATGGGTAACCATAGCTACTGTGAGTTAATGAGTGAAACATCCATATGATATGCAGAAGAAAACACTGGAAAAAGCCCAGGAGTATGGGTCTAAATATAAATATTTGGAAGGCAATTTTAACAACATGGCCATTTACAAAATAACAATAGCAGATTCTACCTAGTGAACTAGGTTCTTCCTCACCATGAGATTGTAGCATTTTTTTTAATGATAAAAGGTGGCAGGAAGTTAAGGGAATCAGTTGTGTTTTTTTTGTCTACTGAAGTCAGCAATGACAACATTAGGTTCACAGTGTATACATCAAAAGTAGGGGGAATCAGCAGGGACTAGCGTGTGAGAGATGACAATAAATCCACAGAAGAAATCAGACACCAACATCAAAATATGAGGGTTGGTTATTGGAAAACAAGACCAAAACACATCAGAGACCACAGCCATGACACTGGGAGTCATTAAACTGTTGGGTGCAGTCAGTGTTTGGGTGCAGTGGAATTTTTCCAAGTGAAAGGCATTGAGTTAGATAGTTTGCAAAATTGCGTAAGTCCTAAAGGGAGGAAGTAACATGAATGAGGGCCAGGTAAATGATTTTGCAGACTGTATCTGTGGGTTTGGTTTTATTTAGTTTTGTTTGTTTTTTTTATGAAAATAAAATATTGGAGCATGTACAGGACTGACCATGGTGCTTTCGTAGAGGGATACAGTAGTGGGACTCAGAAAACTTTGCTTTCTGCAAACCCACTGTTTACAACACTTTCAGGATAAAGTGGGTTCAGGAAAGTAGAAGAGAACTTTACAAGCAGCAATAGAAGAACTTAAATATAGTTATAAGATGAATACAGAATTTTGTGTGCCAAGGACTCACCCACACTGTAAAATAAAAACAGAAAGGATGTGTGACGGGTGTTGAATTTATTTTGTCCATTTTTTAAGCCTGTCTTTGGAGCAAAGCAGATAGAAATCATCACCCCTCAGAGGGACAATCCTAGGAAAGAAATTCTGGATTTATTTTTTACTATTTATTTTATGATTTATTATTTATTGAACTTAGAAGAGATATGACATGCATGCTTGCAAATCATCTCCATGTTTTAAAAGGTTCAATAGACCCATTTCAAGAGTTTTGCTCTGTGACAAGAAAGACCTAGGAGGATGGAGATTTGGTTTAGCAGTTTGAGCACTTTCTGCTCTCAGAGAAGATTTGAGTTCAATTCCCAGCACCCACATGATGTCTCGCAACCATCTCTAACTCAGATTCTAGAGGATGCAATGCCTCTTCTGGCCTCCGTGGTCATTTTCTGCATGTGGTACACTGTACGCATGGACAAAACTCACACACACATTAAATATAATAAGTAAATCTAAAAGAAAAAAAAACAAACTAAAAAGACACTGAGTGTTGGTTTGTATTTGGTGTTGTTCCGGCAACAGAACATAAAGCAAACAGGCTTTCTCATGCCTTCTGTGTCTGCTGATATTTTGTATGTATGGTGACTCAAGCTTTTTGTTGCAGTGACACTGTTAGCAAGTTTGGGGTCCCAGCCTAAAAACCAAAGAATCCAGGTTTAGTGGGAGGTGGTGGCACATGCCTTTAATCCCAGCACTAGGGAGACAGAGGCAGGATCTCTGTAAGTTTGAGGCCAGTCTGGTCTACAGAACTAGTGCCAGAACAGGCTCCAAAGCTACACAGAGAAACCATATCTTTAAAAAAACAGAAGAAGAAGAAGAAGAAGAAGAAGAAGAAGAAGAAGAAGAAGAAGAAGAAGAAGAAGAAGAAGAAGAAGAAGAAGAAGAAGAAGAAGAAGAAGAAGAAGAAGAAGAAGAAGAAGAAGAAGAAGAAGAAGAAGAAGAAGAAGAAGAAGAAGAAGAAGAAGAAGAAGAAGAAGAAGAAGCCAGTTTCAGTCTTCCATTTCCAAGAAGCCAATTAAAATAGCCAAATTAATAGTAAAACATAGAAAAGGAAGACATATTTAAAGTGACACATGAGATAAAGGGACAAAGTGTCCATCTTAGGGGTCCTGAAATACAGGACCAAGAAGTGCACATCTAAGCAGTCCCATAAAGATGTGGTCCCGCTCACCATTGACCTTGGGTCTTCTGTCTCCTCCTTTAAGGTGGGTTGGCAAGTCTCTAGAACTGTGAACTCTCTTTATCGAAGACAAGTTCTCCCTCTGGCTGGTGCCTTTGCCTTCTCACATGGTGAGAATCCTGGAAGAATTCCCATTTCTTTGGAGTTCATTGTTTCAATAATTTGATGGTCAGATTGAGAGACATGGGTGTCTCTTTAGAATAGCTTCATTTCTGCCAGGCTAGTTTCAAAGGGGAGGTTCAGATTCTATGTCCTGAAGAGGCAACCTTGAATCTATCACACAAATCAGGCTTAAAGTGGTGCACCATTCATATATGGTTATAAGGAATGTTTATTTTCTTCATTCTGACCTGTTTTCCATATCTTGCTTTTTTCTTGGGCTTTTTGACTGTCTGTTTGTTCTATTTGAACAATAAACAAAAATAAATAAAACCACCTGCCCAATCTGAGACTTACTACATAGGACATGTTCCCATGGAGAACCTGATTCATCACTGCATGCTCAGTGTTCCTTGAGATCTAGATTTCATTGGGAGAAAATGTTAACCTATTCGTATATCACCTGCTGGGGATGCTGAGGAGTATCTGATGGGAAATCCATCAATGATTTCATTCCTTGTCCTGGAAATTGCACTTGGCAATTGTATAGATGAGATCGTGCATTTGTGGCTAATTGGATGAAACAAAATATTCGATCCAGTATAAAATGAAATAATGACAGATGGTGTATTAGTACCTTCCTTGGTGCTGGGACAAACACCTGACCACAGGCAGGTTAGGGAAGGAAGCGCTGATTTCACTCATGGTACCTGGGCCTCCCCATCATAGTGGGAAGGCATGGCAGCAAGAGCATGTGGCAGTGGGGCACACTGCATATGTCATCAGGAACAGAAAAAGGTGAATGCTGGTGCTCAGTTCACTTTCTCCTTCATATGCAGTCTAGGACCACATCCTATGCTGCCCACAGCTAGGGTGGGCCTTTTCTCTTCAATGAACCTAATTTAGACTTTCATAGTCATACCCAGAGGCATGCCTCATAGTGATGCTTTTCAGTTAACAATCAACATTAGCCATCATGGGTCATATTATGGCCATTTATGTTGCAGGACACATTACACTGAATATTTTAAATTCTCTCAATTTTTCAAAATTTACTTGTTCTTTGAGAATACATGTGTACAATGTATTTTATCCATTCTCACCCCCACTTCTTATTTTTTCCAGACTCACCTACTTCTCCCAAGTCTCCTACCCAACTTTGTGTCTTCTCTCTCCACCCATCTCAGGTCACCTGATCTATATGGCTCCTTGTCCATACATACATCATGTGCACAGACAACAATAATAACTTTTAAAAAGTATATATGTATATAAATTATACTTCAATGACTCTTTAAATAAAATTCAAATGATTGGGCCATAAATGGATGTTTAAATGGATGATGGCAGCAATTGCTGGATTAGAACAGACTGGTGTTCTGAGAAAAATCAGAAGTTTCAATTATTTAGAAAGTGTATAGTCTTAGGACTTAGTTTAGACGTCTTGCTGAGTTACAAAGTCTCACAGGATTGCACACATTCATACAGGAGCACACGTATGTACATATACACATGCTCACAGAAGTACATACATGAGCACACTCATTCACAAGTGAGTATGATTATCTACATGCATACATTCACACAAGAGTACATGTGTGCACACACATGCACACAGGAGCGTACGTATGCACACAGGAGTACACACATGTATATATACACAGAAGTACATGCACACACACAGGGGTACATGCATATATATTTACAGAGAAGTATATAAATTAATAAGTACACATGTACACAGGAATGCACACATACAAGTACATGCACACACATACATGTACACACAGAGGAGGGAAAATCAACCTCACAGCCTTTTGCATGTCACAGAAGTGGTTCTCTAGTAAAATTAAACCAGCTTCTCCCCTCCCTTAAGCAGAAGCTCTTGTTTGATCCATAACTTTTTTTCAAACTGAGAAGGATGCGGTATTTCACTTCATTTTTTTTTTGTGGTTTTCTTATGGCTTGAAAAGATCACACAATATTTAATAAAGCTTTTTTTTAAAAGCAAGCTACAGTATTATCTGAGCTCTCTGTATTGCTGTTTCACTTTCATTAGGGTATGCCGCTCAGAAACCCAGTGGAAACCCAGTCCCTCTTCTGTCTTCAAGAACCAATTGCATAATTTCTACTTTGCGAGAAAAGCCATGAACTCGTCCGTAATTTGGGTCCATTCAGCCTGGAGCTGGTTATTAGGTTTGCAGCCACTGAGTTCATTGTGAAAGAAGGCACCCTATAGTTCACCTCATGCCAGCTGCAGAAGGGATAAAAACAACCACAGCCCATACTTACTTCTGCAGCTCCTTGTGGGAAATATTGAGGGTGTGCTGTCCCCGAGTCTTGATTTTCTTGTTTGCAGGTTTGGGGTGAAAAGCTATGGGGTTTGAACTGCTAAAGGGTAAGTTATTACTTCCCTTTGAATTTAGCCATCCTGAGACCAATTCTCACATTTCTGTGGAAGGGTTTCAGTTGATCTCTAGGAGCAACAGCAGACAGGTCGCCAGTTCCCATGTTTTAGCGTCTGTTGAGAAATGTCAGTCCAAAGATATAAGCTGGAAGAAACTTGATTTACCTATGTGAGGTGCGTGTGGAGGATGCATGTGTCTGGTAAGTTTTAAAATGGAAACTCACCCATGGGGTTGGGAATGGCATCGAAGCAGTGAGCCCAGAGGTGCACAGCAGTGAGACTGATGGAGACTCAGGGACACACCGAGCACAGAACAGGCTGCTTTGTACCATTCTTCATTATTGTCTCAGCCTTCTCTTCAGCAAGGGAACTGAAAAGGAATGGAAGGAAGAAGAAGGAAGGAAGCTTGAACAGTAGGTCAAACACCACCAGTAGGGTTTTTTAATAAGAAGGAAAGGACCAGAGGTTGAGTGATTTTTATTGTCCTCCTTTAATTCTTGTCGCAGTTTGCCTCCTATTATTATTATAAACACCACAACTAAAGGCAACCTGGGGAGGAAAGAGTTCATTTTACTTACAGCTCACAGCCCATGATGAAGTGACATCACAGCAGGAACTGAAGTAGGAATCTGGAGGCAAGAAATGAAGCAGATCATAAAAGAATATGCTGCTTACTGACTTGCTCATCATGGCTTTCAAGCTCTATTTTCTTATACATCCCAGGACCTCTAGCCTAGGGGTGGCATCACCCACAGTGATCGTGGCCCTTCCACATCAATATGATCAAGAAAATGCCCATAGGTTTGTTCACAGGTCAATCTCATGGAGGCATATTCTAAGTTGAGTTTTCTTCTTCCCAAATGACTCCAACTTGTGTTGTTGAGTTGACAAAAAAAAAAAAAATCAGTCGAACACTTATACCATGTTCAACATCCATTAGAGTCTTTGGGGATCCAGACTTTACACGTGGACCGAGTTTCATGATATCTACAATTTAAAGTCATGAAAACTTTTTGGACAGAATGCTCTTAGGTTGGAGAAAGTGAATGTTGAATTTGGTCGAATTCAACAGTTTGCACTTGAAGCATCTACTCAAATCAAACCAATATCTGTACAGTCATCAGGAGGTTCCCTGCCTGGGTATATTTCCAAGAGACTTTTATTCTTCAAAAGACTTGACTTTTTTCATAAGAACAATATCTTCAGCAGCAAAGAATGACCCTCAAACCAAAACATTCATAAATATAATGTTGACTGTTCATATGTTTGAACACAGCAATGCAACAATAAAAAAATAAAAACAGGGATAAAAATGAACTATTAATGCACAGAAGAGCACATATTAATATCACAGATATAAAAGGGATCAAATGAAGCTGAATTTACAAGAATTTATCAATGATTATGAGTGGCTTCCTGATAAGAGCTTATATCCTTTTACCTGCTCTCCAAGGAGTGGGGTCAATCTGGTCACATAAACAAGAACACAGTCAGGTGCTATAAAATTCTATGTTCTGAATTATTAAGTCTTCTAGATGTGCCTAAAAGATACATACATGACCCAAATGTTCCCACACAATAGTCTCTGTTACATGTGGCATAATATTTCCATAAAAAGAAATTAGTGGAGTCCACCTTATACATTCTGCAAATGAGCATCCATTAAATATATTATTAGAAGGTCTCCAATGTAGATCTGAATAGTGACCCTGAGAAGTATTTTTGGGGGGATAAGAAGTTTATTAGAAGCATCATTAATGCCAATTGGAAGGTGAATTGACCAACAATTTCAAGGCAGAAGCTTTGAGGAGAGCTCACAGCACCACAGAAAGGCAGCATTATGTGTTTGGGTGTTTGCCTGCATGTATGTATGTGCATCCTGCACATGCTGGAGGAGGACAGAAGAGGGCATCAGATCCCTTGGAACTAGAGATGTAGATGGTTGTGGATCAACAAGTGGGTGCTGGGAATTGAATCTTAGTCCTCTGGAAGAGCAGTTAGTGCTCTTAACCATGGAGTCATCTCTCCAGCCCAAGGGAGTTTCTTGTCATAACTCTCTAGGAACAGGGATTTACAAAAGACACTTGCAGCCAGGATTTGTGATTCCCAGACAGGAGGCTTGGAAAGGGGTCAAAGCAGGATGTATAGGAACTCACATGGTCTTTGGTATAAACTCACATCCCCAGGTTAAAAATCTGGGCCACGAGAATGTGTTATCTATAGACTCACAGGCAATGTTCTCAGGAGGGGAATGTTCTCAGGTCAGGGCTGTGGCCTGAGCGGCAGCCTGCTCTAGTTTCTAACATTACAGTTGGTGTTGGGCTTTTTTGGGGGGGTTTCCTGTTGTTGTTTTGTTGTGGATTTCCTCATGATTCAGTAGGGTTTAACTCATTTAGAAGAGAAAAACATCTCTTTGGTTCTATAAGATCCACTGCAGGAGAATATCCTTTTCCTAGGGACTGAGGATGCAGCTGGCCAGTTCTTCTCCAGAGAGAGACCTTAGAGGAGAACAGAACCACACACAATATTTCACCGTGTCTGCACAGCTGCTGCTCTGCTGTGTAACAAAGAATTCAGCCCAGGTCATTCAAGAAACTAAGAGATGAATCTCTGGTACCCTGTCTGTTCCCAGAGAGGGGTGAGAGGTTACAGCAGTATGAATTAGATCAGAACTATCTTCAAACACTCTGAAGCAAATGTTGTACATTTCTCACCTCTTCGGCTACATTATCCTGATATCACTACTAACATACTGCTACCGCAGAACAGCTCCAGTTCTAAGTATGCATGTGTACGGGGTGAGGTGAGAGATGACTCAGAGGCTACGAACACTTGTGACTCTTGCAGAAGACCCAGGTTCTATACCCAGCACCTTCATGGAAGCTCACAATCATCTGTAACTCCCGTTCCAGGAAACTTAATGCCCTCTTCTGCCATCTGTGGGTACTGCATACATATGGTGCATGCGTGCAGGCAAAGCACTGGTATGCATAAAATTAAAATTTAAAAGAACATGTTGGTTCTCAGCCCAGAAGTGAACTAATAAGCAAGAACTCCTTCCTGCTGTTGCTGTAGAGAGTTGGGAGGGAATTTTAATGTCCACAAGGGAGCTCATAATTTTCACACCATCCAAGGATCATACCTGGCCTTTCTTGCATGTAAAACGGGAATACCTAACTTATTCTAGACAATGAAGTTTTGTGACACCCGGAGTCTGTAATCTCAATCCCAGGAACCCTGGATCGGAAGGAATGCAGGACTCTCTTGATATGTATGCAGTCTGGTATGGGTGAAAATATTCTAAGTAGGTGTGGTTGTGTTTTTTTTTTAATTGAGTATCACTATAGAGCTCTGGCTAGCCTGAAGCTTGCTTTGTAGATCAGACTGGGTTTGAACTCACAAAAATCCTTCTGTCTCTGCCTCCATAGTGCTGGGATTAAAGGTATGAGCTACCATGCTCAGTCTAAGATATTCTAAAGAAACAGTTCTATCATTTACTTTGGCCATGAACTATAGAAACAAGGGACTTTGAAAAATTGCAATTATTTCAGGACTCTCAGACTGGGAGAATTGAAAGCCTTCTGTCTAGGTGGGAGAGAGGGGACACGTTTCTCCTAAAAGATTTCCAATGTATCATATCATGTAACAGCAGAGATGGTGATGTGTCAGGGGTGGGCAGGACCATGCCTTGACTGCTTAGATAGGCATGACTCTGGTCTCTGCCTATCCCTGGCCACAGTTCAGGACCCTAAAGATGAACGTAAGTGATCTCTGGTCTCTTTGTCCTGCCTCCTACCATGGCCACTTTAAACAAATCTTTTTCTGTTTTCACTTTTAATTTGCTTGTTTTAGTTGGCTTGCAAAGGACAGGAGCTGAACCAGGCTTGTTGGGGGTACAGGTTGTGACTCTAAGTCCACTAATAGAATTGTGTCATTCTTAATGCACTTACCCATCTCCTTAAAATGTCCCAACTGTTCACCCTACTCTTCACTATGACCATTTGTGCTTGTTTTATTATAGAAATGTTCCCTTTCTCCGGCTCCCAACTAAACAGTGAAACATACTAGCTGAGTGCCAAGCTTTCTTCTCCATTCTCCTAGTTATCTGCCTCAACCAAGGACTTCTTCATACTGTTGCTGTAGAGAATTAGGCAGGAGGAAACTCAGAGGGGACAGTGACAAGATGCATAAAGGTTTGTGAAGAAGATAGTTTTGAAGCATTTGGGATCAGACATAGTACTGTAGCAGCTGTGAAGTTTCAGAAGAAGACTCAGGGTCACTTACAGTTTCCAAACATCAAACTCACCAAGTGCAGTTTTTGCCTGGACCAGTCAGTATTTCCATGCACAAAGGCAAAGTATCTAGAGCCACAGTTGAGCTCACTCCATCTTGGGTTCTTACCTCCTCTGTTATGGTGTACTCATCCATGTGGTGATGAGAAGGGGCCATGTCTGCTCCAGTGACACATGGTACAAGGTGGTTTTTTGAATCTCATGGCCACTGTCAGTCAATCTCATGAAAGTTCTTGTTGAGAACACTGTCTCCATCTCTTTTTTTTTTTTTGGCTTCAGCATATAGACAAGGAAAGCAATAGATGATTTATGTGCCTTGTTGGACAGCAGCAAGGACACATGCAATCTTCTTCAATCTTATACTATACCAGACATGTATTTTACTTACAGTGTCAATGGCAGGACTTTACCTGACATCTTTTCCCCTTTGATAGCATCTGTTACTGTGGAGACAGAGATGCTATTGTTCCATTCAACACATAAGAAGATTTATCAGTAAAAAACAATGTTTTGTGTGGTTGTCATTTTTCCTGTGCACAAGGGTAAGTCTCAGAAAGTAGCAGCCTCCTCATGAAAGACACATGGATAGACCTGATGGTTGTAGTTGCTACACACATGCCCTAGAATTTCAATGGCCAGGCAATTAAAAGTAAATGACATGTGCTATTATTCAATATGGATTTCTTCTAAGGAGTCAACGTCTGAGCTGATGTATTTCTGGGTTCCGCTTCCTCAGCAGCTAAGTGTTTGAACTGCCTTTGCCTCAGCCTTTCAATAGTTATAAAATATTTCCAGCCTCAGGAGTCTGAGATGGACTATAAATTCTTGTTTGTGTTGCCATGGTGATTGATATTGTCAGCCTTTTAATAACCACATCAAACGCAGGCATTAAGTAGCAATATAACACCTCTACATAATTTAGCACCAGCCATTTATAACAACTTCTGGCATGATTTGAAACATTACACGAGGAAATTAAAAGTAAATAGAGATAAATCACCATAAGCCTGAAACACATAAGTGTTTGAGCTGTGTGTTCGTCAGTTTTACATCACTGTAACAAATACCTGAAGTAATCAACTTATAAAGAGAAAAGGTTTCTTTTGGCTCTCAGTTTGAATAAGGTTCTAGTACACGATTGATGGGCTGCCTCATTGCTTTTGGATCTGTGGTGAGATGGTTTAACATAGCAGGAGATGAAGGAGTAAGTGGGGGAGGGGTTATCAGGTTTTATAATCCCACCGAAAGGAAAGCCCTTAAATGACTGTGGACATCCAACTCTTCCCCTCCTCTGAAAGCTGCCACCTCCCAGCAGCATTAGCCTGGGATCCGTGCCTTTAACACATCACACCACTCAAGAGTGGTCAAGATTAAAATGATAGCAAGTTGTGAGCATTGAATAAAAAATGGTCCAGGAAACGCTGACTCTAGTATTTCATCATTTCAACTCTGTTTACTTTCTGTACTCTTTCCTCTCTTTAAAAAGTGTGTGTGTGTGTGTATGTATGTGTGTGTGTGTTGGTGTGTGGTGCACACATGCACCACAGCATGCACGAGGAGGTCATTTGAAGCAATTAGTTTTCTGATGCTGCCAGGTGGGCCCCAGGGATTGAACTCAGGTGATCTGGATTGATGGGAAGTGCCTTTACCCATTGAACCATCTCAGCATCCCTCCTTTGCAGACAGGAAGCACATGTTCTGGTATTACTGGGGCAGAGAACTCCAGATGCATTTTTATAGGTTTTTGGATGATTTTGCCATCACAAACTATGGAATCATGGAGAATTATCTTTGAGAAACTAACTAGAGGCTAAAGTTATATCCAACATAATTGCATTGGGCTAAACTTTAATGGTGTGACAGGTGTTTATCTCTTCCCATTAGATGAGCAGACATGATCATCCCTTTCACAGACGGATGGTTTGGCTGTTGGTTGGACAGAAGGGTCCTGGAATATGAAACACACATATGCGAGCCAGTGCAGACCAAATGGGAGCTGAAGCAACAAGGGACTGAGGAAGGGACTCATGATTCCCTGAGCAATAGACAGATGAGTCTCTTTCCAAAGAATGCAAATCTGGGCTAATGGTTGATCCACTTTTTTTTCTTTTCTTTTTCTTCTCTTTTCTCCTCCGACTTTTCTTCCTCTTCTCTTCCTCCTTCTTTTGCTTTCACTCTCCAGTTACATTTTCTCCTGTTCAGAATTTCTTAAGTGAGTACTCTATCCACACCATTTGCACCCTTCCCATCCCTCCTCCAACTGCTCTGGCTTTTTTCACTCACTCTCAGAGATAGGGCCTCTTCTTTAATTATCACACACACACACACACATGCACACACACACACACAAGCTATGTGTCCACTGAGTGTTGCACATATGCACGTATGGTTAGAGTTGACCACTTGGGAATGGATAACCTATCAGGATGCTCATCTTTTGGGAAGACTGATCCTTCCTCTCAGCAGCCATTGTCTGCTTATAGCAGTGATGGACACACAGACAGCATCATGGAAGGGTCTCTGAGTAGAGATTTTAGACACAAGGGCAGCAGACTCACAGCATATTGGGGGCCTCTGAAGAGAGGTATCTGTTCCATCTGGCAGAGTTGGGGGTCTCCTTTAGCTCTCTGAGGATAGGGGATTTCACAGAAAGAGACTTCAGCTGGGCTCTCTGATTCCCAGGCAGGAAGCAGGGAAGGTGGTGGGTGCCAAGTTGTGTGGCCATCACTGCACCTTTCAATGTGAACTCACCTCCTCAGGAAAGAAATACATTAGCTAGAGACAACATTCTCTGTAGTTGTCTGTCAGAGTTGGTGAGATGGGAGGACCGACAGAGTGCTGAGACCTGAGCGGTAGTCTGGTCTAGAATCTAATTGTCAGTTACAGCATGTTGGAAGGTATAGCTGTGTGCACAGTTATTGGTCACTTACCTACATGATCCTCTGTGCCAGGGAAGGCAGGGCTGCCTCAAGAAAAAAGTGACCAAGTCTTTTTCATTTCCAACTCATGTAATGCATGATAGAGTGGGTTATAGGATGGGAGGCATCTGTGGAGCCATGTTTAGGTATAGTCTATAAAACATCGTGCTGTAAGGGCTGGAGTTGTGGCTCAGCAGTTAAGAGCACTAGCTCTTCTTCCAGAGGACCTGGGTTCAGTGCCCAGCATTTCTGTGGCAGCTCACTTACTCTCTAACTTCAGTTCCAGAGGATCCGATGCCCTCTTTTGTCCTCTGTAGGTACTGCACACATGTGGTGCACATGCACACACACAGGGAAAAGACCCAAACACACAAAATAAGAACATCCTAAACACATGAGGTCTATATGTCTTAGTGTGGAGGACTGCCGCTGCCATTTGGAGAGAATCCACAAAGGTTATCAAGCTACCCTGCTGCCAACACCATGATCTCTTGTACCCACCATAGTGATATGTCAGCAGGGAAATGAAGCCAAACTCCCTTCTTCTTCATCCTCCTGGTTCATATAACAAAGATAAAACCTGTCAGCACAGCAGTCAGCCAAGCATCTTTTATTCCCTAATAATCTGATGTGAATCTTGGAAATGTGAAACCAGCTTGAACTAATCCTTCAGTCTGGACTTGGCCTCACTGATTCCAGCAGGAGTCACAGACAGATGGACTGGAAAAACAAATTGCTGAGATATAAGCAATTGAGCTTCTCATTGGCACAGCCTTATGTCATCATCGTAGCTACCTAGTAGAGTCCATTGCCAATGCAAGTGCATTAAATATCATATATACCCATAAAATAGAGTCAACATGAAGTATGCACTAATCAGAAATATTGAAGGATTACAATAGGAAAACGCTGATCAGGGCAGACAGAGTCAGAATTATCTTGATTATCATTTTGCCACTATTATTAGCATAATTTATTTTGACAACACATATTAGTCTTCTAGGTGATTTCAAGCAGATTAATAATTTAAGGAACACTGACAAGAAAAAAAAAATTAAGGAAAAAAGCTACTTCCCGTGTCAGTATGTGCCGGAATCTGAGCGTGCATGTGCTCCATCTTGGATGGCTTTTCTTCTGGGAACCATACGTGGACATTTATTTTAGCAAGAGACGGCCCCACAAAAGAGCCAGTACGCATTGCTGCTAAGGGGGTTTTCCTAGGGAGATGTGAACAAATGTCTAATCATTCCCAGCAGGACACCAAGGATGACAGGGGAAAGACATGACTACAATAAAGTGTAGCTTAGCAAACCAATGAGTTTACAGGGTTGTTTGCAGGACTGTGGGTGCGGGTTAGTTACAGGAACATGGTGACTCCAAGAGCCCACCCAGGGAGGGGTGATGGCTCAGGAAAGCTGCATCTGTGGAGCTTCTGATAAAACACACAGGTGACTCAGCACATCTGAAAGTCTTTCTGTGTAGGGAAGGGGTTCTCGTGAACTTGTAGACTTCAGGAACTTTGGAGATTTCACAGGTGTTTTCTCCCTGAGTTTTGGCAGATTTGGTTACATTGTCATATCTCTATCAGCCTACATCTTGACAATAAATGTCTCGATTTAGAGGAAACCTACTGAAAGGTGATGGGTACTGTTCAGGAGTCAAAGCCCAGCGACATCCTTGGGCTGTTTAACTTGACAGTGTAGACAGCTGTGCATCATGTTAAGCGAGACAACAGCAAATGAATAGAGAGAAGATGTCCCTTTTCTGTGTGATGGAGAAATGACATCCTAGGAGCTGTGCACTCAGGTAGAAGGGTAGACAGGACCACAGAAGGCACAGAGGTGGCAGGCTCTATCTTGAATGACTACAGTCTCAGTAAAATTTTGAGTTCACTGTGTCAGTGTACAGGACTAGCCAGTGGGCAGTGGGTGACTTCCTGCCTTGATGGGTATGCCAGGCTCCTGTTGACTTTTCTTTACAGAAGTCTTTCATTGCTAAGCTGTGATAAAGTCCCCTCCTTAGGTGTGGGATTCGCTATTCTTTTCGATGTACAGGTAAACTCCCTGGGACAGCCTGAATGCAGCAAAGGTCTGTTCCTATGACATATAATCCCTGGAGTTCTGTTCCCTTCAAAGCTTGCTCCTTAGAGAAAAAAACGCATAGCCTCTGGCTCAGCAGTGCCACCCCAGGGATCCTTGGAGAAGTATTGTCTGCACCATCAAAGGTGCTGCAGGCTGAACCAACCACCCATCTCACTGAGCCCTAGATCTGAGAGCATTTGTTTGTCTAGATCACTGTCAAGTTGCCAAGCCTACTGCAGTGGATCTCAGATTCACACCAGGCTTGCTGATCTTGGCTTGAATTTGGATGTCTACCCCAGTGTTAGAAGGTGGACATTAAAGGTGGAGCTAAGAGAAGGGGGAATCCAACAAGCCCGAACTCTGCTGCTCTGTGTCCATCCTGACTTGCTACTGAAAAACCTTTGCCACTGTTTTCATGATAAATCCTTGCTTTTAAAACAGTGGAATGCCTTAACCTTGAGGCTTATTCAATACATAAGCAGTCAGGAGACCAGACAGGAGACCTTGAACAGCCTAAAAATGTAAACAATGTAATTCAAACTGATTCTAAATGGACATGGGGCAAAAGGGTACATTTTGAATACACTAGGATGGAGACAGGATGTTGTAGACAGAATCTCCTGGAGATGTAAAGGCATGGGACCCCAGATCCTGTGGACTGATCCTCCCTCATGTCACGGACCACTTGTCTCTCCCTCTGGAAGTCTTTGACCATCTTAGTAAATCTTGTTTACTCCATTTTCCTTTGCCTCTGTTGAATTCTTCTCTAGGAAGTAACAAGAGCAGAGAACAGGGAGATTCTTCTGACACCATCTGAGGCAGTCTAGTTCACACCCCCTTGTTCCACACCACCATCCTGGGGTTCATACCACCACCACAGGATGCATATGGGCTCACTGGTTCACTATGCATAAGTTCAGGCTGTGGTACTACACTGTTAACTTTTGGTCTACGCCACTGCTCTGCATCCTTCTTCCACTAGGAACCTGGGTACTCCACATTGACTGTGCCCCTTAGCCCGTCTTTCCACCCAACTCCTAATAGACAGTGGACTGAAGTGCTTCATACATCCATTGGGGGCACCAGGCTCACAGTCTGATGTTGGCTCTGGCATCTGTCCTTGAGGACATCATGGACCCGAGTGAGGAACAGAGGTGGTACATCTAAAGAGTCTGAGGGGCTGACCTCTGGCTCACAGGTTTGCTGATGTGGACTAGTTGGCTGCACTGTGCAGGCACAGAGGACCAAGATTAGAACCTTAGACAGAAATTGGTTGGGTCTCAGGAGGAGGCTTCTTTGTCCCTTTGACTTGACAGCAGACCCTGGCCATGGGAGTTGTTGGGAGAATGTCCTTAAGAAGTTGCAGTTAATTAATCCAAGTATTTTAAATGTCTTTGATGGTATTTTTTTTAATATGAGAGGGAATATTGTTTCATTATATGGAATTTCAAGGAGAAACATCATCAGACTAACTTGACTGAGTCCTGCTGTGCTTCAAGAGAGTTGTGGTTTTGAATCAAAGAGACAAAGTTCTCAGTTCCAGATAGGCAGATAAGCAACAAAAAATACATAACCACGGGACAAATTTTTAGATAGGGACGTTAAGTTACAAACTTAAAAGAGAGGGAAGAAAGGAGAGAATTGGGTGTCAAAGAAGGGCCCCCACACTCACAGCTGAGAGTGTGTGCCTTATAATAAACAGAAACTCCCCTAGTTTGATGCTGAAATCACAGACCCAGGAAGCTTAGTGAGGATGAGGCAGGGTAAATGCCACCAAATCTGCACCTGGACATGCTGCATTCAACCTTTAGAAAAGTCATTCGGAGGAGAAGGAAAGCCTCATGTCCATGCAGGCGAGGGGAAGATAAAATGTTCACTTTAGAAATCACACATGTGGGAACACCAAGCAAAACATTCAAGCTCACAAAGAGTGTGTGTTTATGTGCGTGTGATGTCTGTAGTTGGTGAACTCATCCTCCAGAAGTGGGCACAAATGGAAGATATTTTCACAGAGAGAGAAGGAGGGGCAGAGAAGGGAAGGAGAAAGAGAGAGAGAGAGGAGAGAGAGAGAGAGAGAGAGAGAGAGAGAGAGAGAGAGAGAGAGAGAGAGAGAGCCAGAGAGATTATTGTCCACAAAAAGCAATCAAATAAGACCTTCAGTTGCAGAAATGGCAGGCCACAGGGGGGTTGAGGTAAAGTCACTGATAGAACAAGGGAAGAGATAAGTGGAGTAAAGATCCATCTACATTGATATCACCGCCTGTGAAGCACACAAAACACCAATGTGTATGATGGATGCACAGATACTGGGGAACTGAAGTGGGTGGGCACTTGGGTAGCAATGGGGGTGCTGGTACAAGGAACTTTGTAAAGGAATGGAGTTTTACTTTTTTTTGCTATATTTGCTTACTTCTCTCTCTCTGTCTACCTCTCTCTCTCTCTCTCTCTCTCTCTCCCTCTCTCTCTCTCTCTTTGTGTGTGTGTACATACATGCACAGGTCCACACATGCCAGTGTACGTGTGGAGGTCAGAAGACAGTTCTTAGGAGTCAATTATCTTCTGACTCATTGTGGGTCTCAGGGCTCTAATGGAGGTCATCAGACCTGAAGAAAAACACCTCTACCAGCTGACACATCTCCACTGCCCAAAGTTTCATGGGAGGCCAGCCAGGGGGGACTCAGCAGAGCAAGGGTATTCTGCGAAGGATTCTAGACAGGAGACAATGACATTATTATGAAGTTCGAGAAAAGGGCTGGAAAGGAATAGAAGGCTAGAGGAGGGTTCTTTTTTGTTTGTTTGTTTTGTTTTGTTTTGAGTGATCAAAACAAGGAAGAGTTTAGTTCCTGGGTGAAGGTAGTAAGGGTGCTTCTCTATTTTGATTGACAGAAGGTAGTAAGGGCAGTTCTCTGTTTTGATGGGCAGATTATGTCATAGTATCATTCTCTACTGTGAACTTTTACTTCCCACAGTGTGCCTGATTTTATTCATATTCACACCCAGTTATACAAAGATAGCAGATAGAGATTCTCCCTAAAAGTCCCGCCGTAACCAAGAAGCTATTTGCAACCTTCCAGGAAAGGGAAAAGTCAGTTTTCTCCAGCGTACAAGGTACACATCATGATCAGGAGTAGGTGACCAATACAAAATGGACTCCGTGGTTTTTTTTTTTTTTGCGTGCTTTAAAAAATATTGGGGGTTAGGGGAAGGGAAAGAAAAAAAGATATCAAATGAAAACCATTAAAAAATGTAAATGCACTTGAGGACACAGTTTTGCCTTTCTGCTCTTGCACTCAGAACCAGTTCAGGCTGGATCAAGCGCTGCTGCACACCAGGATTTGAATGTCTATGTTTGTCTGATGGTTCTTAAGAAAGGCGGGAGGACATATCCCATTAAGGGTGTGCATGGTGCCTGCGGATGAAGAGTTTCTCCCCAGCGTATTGTTAAAAGGGGGAGGGGCTGTGTATAACCCAAAGCAGTTACATTCCCATGTTCCTAACTTTCCCTGTGCTTGATGCCCTGGTTTAAAACATCATAAAGATCTGTATTATTTGGAAACAAAGAATGAGAGAAGACTCAGTTATTAGCAAACGCTCTTTGAGCATGTGGTGCCTGACCCACTATTGCGGGAAGCCTTCCCATTAGCCTCGCTTCAGAGCCAAAATGCACTTTCGGGCTCTGCGCTCAGAGCCCGCAGCACCTGGGGATTATGCTAATTCTGTTTTTCTTGCAAATAAGCTCCTGTAGGTTTTCTGCATCACCAGACATTTGAAGAATGATTCCCATTTTTAAACGGGAGCTGGTTTAGCCCACTGCGAGCCTTCTGGATCCTGTGTGTAGAGAGGGCTTACCTATGATGAGCGGCTGGGGGCGGAGCCTCTCAGAGCTGATCTCTGCAGGTTCCCCCCCACCCATCATGCTCCTCGCTGTTTCTCTTATATTTGAGGAAGATGTCACTTCTGGGGTTATGAGGAGATTCCGTTTCCTCTCGCTTCATAAACAATGCTTGGGCATGCTTCTTCTCACATCTTAGATGTTGACTTCAGAAATCCCTTTTTGTAATGAGGCGAGTTAAGTAGTTAAGTGTGAGAATCAGGATAGGTCACTTTACGCCAGATGTGGTGGCTCACTTCTGTAATCCAGCACTTGAAACATGGACGCTGGGGGAGAGCAATGAGTTCAAGGTCAGCCTGGGCTACAGAGGGAGTTACAGAGAATCCCAGGCTACATGAAAATAAAAAATAAAATTTATGCCCTGGCAATGCAGAAGCATGCATGGGAAGCGCCTATATGGAGGTTCCATTGAACTTGTCCATATTGGGTTTCATGGTCTAAGCTGAGGACAACCAACCAGGTCTCTTCCTCAAGAGGGCACCAGATCTCATTACAGAAGGTTGTGAACCACCATGTGGTTGTGAACTCTGGAAGAGCAGACAGTGCTCTTAACTGCTGAGTGATCTCTCCATTCCTGGGCTACATGGTAAGATATTATTCCAATCAATCAATCAATCAATAAAATAAAAATAAAAACCAAGAAAATGCTTTCCAGTCTGTGTCTGGGATATCTTGTGCAAGTTTTTACTGAAAACCAAGCCTAGCTTCCTGGAGCATATTTAAGATCAGGAAATTTCTTTCCTTCTACATTGGACCCAGTGAAAATCATCTTCCTCTATGACACACTGATGCTACAGCATGCATGAAGGACATTGTGGCGAAAGACCCTTCTACTGAAACCTGGGTTTCACTCTAGGAAGCAAGATGGGGAAAGCAGAATATATTGGGTTTTGTTCAGTGGAAAAGTCCTCTCATTCTTCCTGACAACAGTTGTTCCATGAACTCTCCTCTGAAGGAAGATCTGTGCCCCAGGCCCTTGAGGAAACGCTATCCACAGACACTCCTGGGTGTTATTCTTCCTGAGATTCTCTCTGCTTCTCTACCTGTGTATGTGTCAGTGTGGATCCCTGGAGACTGATTTTGTGACAATCCAAAACCACTTATTTTGTTACTACCTATTCATTTATATTATTTTTTCCAGTCTGGACCATTTCACAATGGTTCCTCCAGTTGTCTCTTCACCTTCTGTGAGAGATAGTCCAGGTTCATCTAATATATTCTGGGTCTCAATCATGGTTCATATACATTTCTGAGAATCCTTTATGAAACAGAGAGACAGAGACAGAGAGAGAGACAGAGACAAAGAGGCAGAGTCCTATGTCATAAGCTCATGTGAAATTAACACCTGTTGCTTTCCCATTTCTAGAATTAATTTACAAATTCTCTTTATATGTTTGTGAGTGTATCTGTATATATTTACATATTAAATTATATCTGTGGTGATATTTCTGTGGGTCAGAAGCTCAAGCAAACCTGACTGGGTTCTCTGTTTAGGGTCCTACAAGCCTGCATCAAGGTGGTCATCTGCCTTCATCTTTCAGTCTCTGACATTTGAGGTTTTCTGTTCCCATGACATCTCTCCCAGTCTGGCTCAGGGATTATGTTGTCTATGTGACAGCCTTGGGGATGCTCCAGATGTGGTTTGGCTTCAGTGGTCAGGCATCTCCTGGGCTTTCTTGAATCCATGTCGGGCACTGTGTTGGTGCATTTGACTACAGTCACTGTGCTCAACACATTCAGTTCAGTAGTTCTTTTCTGGATGATTAGCTGGGAACCTAAGACATTCATGGTGTCTTTCCTTTGGGTTCTTAGAACAGCAAATGGCAGGCTTGCCCTCCTCCCCATTATTTTCTGAGAATGACATCACAACCCCCCACCCCCATATTTGGGCATGAAGGTCAAGGGTTGATGGGAGAATGAAGCTGATACAGGGCTATTGTCAGGACCCGTAGAGCAACATACTCTCATTTCCACTCGCTGTTCTTCCTTCAAGTACACAGAGTGCCTCCTGCTCCTATCAGAATGAGCAAATTATTAGCTAATGGGCTTAAGAAAGTGCCATAAACCCATTTGCTATGTTAGGGTAAAATCATTTGTAAAGTATGCAGACCAAGAGAAGTGAGCATCTACATTTAGGTCGAAGAGGGTTTAGGATGATAAAAAGCTATGGAAGAAAATCACAAGGAGCAATCTAAGTCATATAACGTTTTGGAGTTTCTGTTTATCTCATTCAACCAAAAACAAAACTAAAATAGGAAAGTGACATTTGGGGGGAAAATATTTGCAAAGCGAATGATGGGACTCGAGGCAGAGAATCGGTAAATTAATCAAGTTGAAAGCAGATTTGTCAACTAAATGAGTAAAGGGCATTAGTGAGGAAGCGGGACGGGAAATAAATGGAACGTCGGAGGAAGACACTCCACTTCATTAGTCATAACACGATTCAAGGAGCTCGAAACGGTGGTTTTATTGATATAACTGGGAAATGCCTTGTTGGGCCACTATCCCAGTTTCCAGCTGTGTTGAAATGGGCACTTCAGTCATTACTGATAATTCTGTGTATTAGTGTCACCTTTCTGGAGGACACTTCTGCAATTAGAATCGAAAGGCTTCTTTATAAATGACCACGGTACCGGCTGCAGTGATTTCCCTCCTAGGTATTCACTTGAAGCAAAGGATCAGAGAGGCACCAAGATGGCTGACAGGGCTACAGAGGAAGGAAGTGAGTTCCTCACTTCAGGGGGAGGCCGACCACTGGAGGCAATGAGGATTCCCAGAGAGGGCTAGTTTCATGAGCAGTCCTGACATTCTGTGTTTTAGATTTTATGACTCTGTCACCTTTGGATAGAACATAATATTCAAGGCTATAACGGTGACATAAGCTCTTTATTCATTACCTTGATAGGAAGAGCGGCTGGGGCTTAGCTAACACTTGTCCTGAGCCCAGCGCTGTCAGAAGCACATTATACACACTAGATTAAGGAAGCTTTGCGACATTCTGATGGCCATTTTCCTCCTCATTTTGTAGGTAAGGAAAGCGAGGCACAGAGAAATCAAATGAGAGTCTCAAGGTCACATGGAAAACAAGTAGACAGAACAGGCTCTTACCATTCTGAAAGAAACGGAGATAGAAAAACAAAACCCAAAGGAGAAAACACACAAAAAAACAAAACAGAACAAACTAAACCAACCGCACATGTCCCTCCCCTTGAACAATCAGCCTACTGAAACAATATTCCCCAAGAAATTGGATTCCACCAGAAGTCTCATGCTAAGGAAAGGAAATGGTGGAAGCCTGGTGCCGGTCAGAGGCGAGCTTGCCAGGGAGAGATGATTTCCCAGAGTTTTAATGACTGATCAGACCACCTTACAGGAGAGACAGGAGCTGAGACAAGAAAGGATGAGTGATGGGCGGGACCCACACCTCATGTCCGGAACCTGAAGATGAACTTGGGGGGTCGCTCCATTTCTCTATTTGCCTCTCTTCCCGGAGTGGCCACACTGAATAAACCTTTTCTCTCTGCCTTTCAGTATTGTCTATTAAACTGGCATTTTGAGGATGAGCAGCTCAACCTTGTTTGTTGTGGCTGCAGACCCCAGGTTCTGACCCTGACAACAACAGTAACGAGGTTTTCAGCCCAGATGGCCACCTACACCTCTCAGTGTTATCTCCCTGGGAGAGCTGGCAGTCTAGTAAATTCTAAGTCTGTGTTTGGACCTGCCTTAGTTGATTTACAAATGGCACCTGCTGTCCTCAGCCACTTGGTGATATCAATACTCATCCTTATTCACACAGGTCCTCTGATACAATGAGTCTGAGTTTTATCACAATAATGAACTCTCCGAGTTAGGCTCAGGCTCAGGGTCATGGCTCTGAGCTCAGCTGAGTTCTCCTCGGGACGTTATGGAGGATGGAGTATTAATGGGCATTTTCTAGAGTGGTAGAGCCAATAAAACAAGTATTGTTACACAAGAGATGTCATGGACTGGCTTACACAATTGGACGGTAGACAGTCTTGAGGGAGTAAGGTGGAGAGCAATGGAGTGGACATTTAAGCTCATCCTCTGGCCTTTGTGAACACGCACTGGTGGACTCGATGTGTGCACCTGTACACACAGGTGCTCACACTCCACCCTTTTCCAGGACAGTAGAGCAACTCAGAGTCCATCACAGGCTCCCTGTCTCTCTCCCCATCGTTCATTCTGTGTAAATGTCTATTTTCCCCCATCTCACCTCAAAATTCAAATTAAGGAGAATGACTCAGTGATATTCATGTTCTACAATGTTTCAGAGACCCCATTGTCATGTTTTTGTTTTCATTTCCCAGGCTTGTAAAAGGAGTTGAGAATTGTCCTGCTTTTATTAAACGTAGGATTGGGCAAGGTCTGAGTTCTGATCTAAACAGGATGGTCTGGGGCTAATGACGTGGTCAGTGGGTAATAAAGGGGCTCACTGACAGCTTGATGGCCTGGACTCAGTCTCCAGGGCACACTTAGCTGGAGAGCAGTGACTCTGTCAAGCTGTACCCTGACCACTACAGACACACAGTGGCATGTGTGCACATATAATAATTACATACACAAGTAAACAAATCAATTTCAAAATTTAATAAATGGAATGATCTTTGTGGACCAAAAAGACCAGAACAATACTTAACCAAACCCATGGGTCAATGGTATCCGTGTATCTGTGTGTTCCCACTAATGGAGTCAGGCCTTTGCCACTCTTGGTGAGCTCATCTGAATTCATTGTCATAATCTGTGGTTAGCATAGTTGATGGTCCCCAAAAGTCCATATGTTAAAGGTTCAGTTCATAGTCCATGGTTCAGTGTAGGTGCTATATATAATATACATGCACATGTGTGCGCGCATGCACGTGCACACACACAAACACACACCTTATCTTAGAAGATATTGAGTGTTACTATAAAACATTGTGGGACAAAATGAAGACAGGGAATATTTCCAGGTAACATCACTTTCTTTCTTTTCATAAAAAATGTGACATAAATCACTGGATGATTTATTTCAGCTTAAAGCAGGATGGATTTGGAGTTATGAATTCTGCGTGATCTATGCAGGCAAATGAAACATAAATTCAAAGATGTGTCTGGAGTCCCCTCTCTGGTTTCTTTCTATTTTCTTTCTTTCTAGTCTTTTTCTCACTGGCTCAAAGAGGGAGAACTGGAACCAAGAAAGGACTTGGAGGGTGGAGACACTTGCAGCCAAGCCTGACCACCTGGATTCAGCCCTCAACACCCACATGACAGGAGGAAACAACTCCTGCAAGCCGTCCTCTGACCTCCAAATTCGCCTGATGACAACGTTCATACACACACACACACACACACACACACACACAGCAAATAAATTCAGTGATAATAAAATTAGCACTTTAAAGAAAAGTGAGAACTGCCTGATCTAGGAAGGCTGTGGATTTCCATGCATGTCTCTAGTAAGGATATTGCTAAAAGTGGAGGTCCCTTCCAGCAGCCAATATAAGGTTGCTTATAGAAGCATATATTCTAGACCCTCCAACAAAATGTAGCCAGCTGCCACCAAAACACCAGGTTTTGAGAATGGGAGAACTAGATGACAGTGGTGCTTTTTGCTGTTTTGAGTTTTTATTAAAAAAACATTTAAAATGCATTTTATTTTTAATTATGTATATATGCATGCAGAGGCTGGGGTAGGGTATGTGCATGTGAGTGCAGGTGCATTGGAGGCCAGAAGGGGTCACTAGATTCCCCGGAGCTGGAGTCACAGTTGGGTGTTACTTCCAAAGACCAAAGTCAGAGAAGTCTGCTGCTGGGTGTAAAGAATCATAATGACAACAACAACAACAATAATATCAAACTGGGGTCTTTATGTTCCTCCTTTTCCCATCCATCCAAAGTCTCCACGGTGTCATCCCTTCCCTGGGAACTACAACTGTCCTCAAGGATTCTTTTCTACCCTGCTTCTTCCCTGTTGGGTAGGACCCACTAGCTCCAAAGCCTAGCAACATAACATTCAAATATTTACACACATAGTTGTTATAGACACATGTCTGTGAACCATATATTTAGCCCTTATAAGCATGCTTGCTTTGCAGGGTCTCAGAGTTGTATCCAAAGACACCTGCCAGTCATAGAGAAGATGAAACATGCCACTGTGAAGACCCGCAAGTGGACGCTAAGGTTTAAAACTCTCTGACCCAGGGACTCCCACCATGCTGTGAATGAACAGGTCCTAGACATGTGATTCTCAACTCCACCAATTGTTCCTCTGTGGTCCTTCTTCCTGGGTGGGGGCTCTAATACCTCTAACAGATGTATGCTGTGAGGACCTCCATTGCCTGCAAATCTTAAGTTCTTGCCAGTGAAGACCTGCATGCTACTGCCACCTGGAGGCTATGTCTTTTTGATTGCTGGAACTCTAGATGTTTGCAGTCCAATTTCCCCATCCACCTCTCTCTCTTGTCTTCTTTTGTTTTTCTTATGCTCTTGAAAAGGTTAGAGAGCTTAATGAATTATTGAATATGCTTTTGGATATGTCTCTGAAAACCTTTGTCGCTGTTGCCTTGTTTTAGAAATGCGATTTTTTTTTGTCAATATTTCTGTTCCACGTGTGCAGAGAATCTTCCTACAGGGAGAAGAGCAAGATCACCAAGAAACATAGCTGCTGGATTGGTAGTTAATCCACTGGTAAGGGTGATGCCGTGAGCTCAATTTAACCTACACAATTAAGAGATCTAGTAACACAGTAATATTGCAGAGACATTAGATGGAGGCTGGGGGTGTACTGGAAATCTGAACTGCAGGTTGGGACGGTGGAGAATTCTGCACCTTTGTCCACAGAGGTTTTGCTAGAGAAATGAAAGTAAAGATTGTCCCAATGTACAAAAGTCTTCCTACAGCCTCTCCTCACATAGGGCTTGTTACAGATTGTTTCCCACTTGGGGTCTCAGCACAGAATCCCCACCTATGTGTGAAACAAGAGGAAACAGATGAAGAAAAATGCAGAGCCTGCACTTAGATGCTTTGGAGATTGAGGTGAAGGGTGAAGCGTGTAGTCACTGAAGATTTCATTCTGACACCACCATCTGTCTTGACTCTGTTTGGTCTCTGAGCTGCGCATTAAAAAGCCCGTGTGCTTATGAGTAGGGCATGAAGGGGAAGATAGTGGCTTGTGACAGAGATAAAGACCAGCAAGCCTGGTGGGTGGGGTGAGGTGTTTGAATTTTATTCTCATCAAAACGCAAGTCTCTGAAAGACTTCAACAGAGCAGAGGCGATGTCTGGTTGGTACTTTCAAATTTCCACTCTGGCTGCTCCATGGAGAACTGGCTGCAGAATCATCAAGGACAAGAGTATATTGAAAAGCCTGGGAGACAATGCAGACATGGAGCTTTAATTTGAGCCATCATATTTCCTTTTGAGTTCTGGATCTTCCTCCTCTATTGAGCTGCTGATAGTGAGGTTCTGCTGTGAGGAGTGCGTATCTGAAGCACAAATGTCCGCTGAGACAGACACACAAATCAGCATCACAGGACTGAAGAGTGGGTGTCCAGGAACAAAGAATGGAAGGATACGATCTAGTTGCTGACTCAGCAGAGCGACCATCAGACAAGGTGCATGCTCAGCTCCGAAGGAGCTATTCCAGAGCTCATAGTTGCAGAAGAGACTCTTACTCAGTTACCAGACTCCCAATCAAGTTCATGTGCAAAGCTCTATTAGGAGCTCCTGGAAAGCTGTCTGTTTCCCTCTTTTATTGTCTAGATCAGTGAGTCTTTTGAAGAGACAGAGAAGCTGAGATACATCTTGATTCAGATCTCTCTTCCCATCTTCTCCATCCTTGTCACACCCATGAATGCATCACAAACATCCAAGCGGGTGTGGCAATAGAACAGACAAAACTCAACCCACAAAAATTTCAACACTCTTGATTCTCAGAGATCTCTCTCCTGAGTGGGTAAAAGTTCAGAAGAGAACATTCCCTGATTAAGCTAGCTTTGCAGATGAATCCCGAGACACAGTGTTTCATTACACATGATAGATATTTCTTTTAAAAAAATAGTTACTTATTTTATGTGTATGGCTGTTTGTCTGCATGTGTGTCTGTGTGCCACATGCCTGCAGTACCTGCAGAGGCTGGAAGAGGGTGTGGGGTGGCCTGGAAATGGAGTTACAAGTGTGAGCTGTCATGTGGGTGCTGGTTATTGAACCTAGGTCCTCTGCAAGAGCAGTCAGTGCTCTTAACTGCCGAGCCAGCTTTCTAGCCCTTTGTAAACATCTCTGTATCACATGGGAATTTCAGGATGCTAATAATAAGAGGGCAATTTCCTAACCTCAGAAATCTCCCTCTACTGTATCCTTTCATTTGATCATGTATTTCTCTTTATGAATTTAAGCCCCTTGAGCTATCCTTAGAAATGCAGCCTGCACATCTGGCTCCCCACATTCTGTTGGTTTTATTTCTTCATATTGTGGTCGTTGGTTGTTCTAGTTTCCTTTCTGCTAGTGTGATAAAACTCTCTGACTGAAAACAAGGGAGGAAAGGGCTTACTTCACCTCACACTTTCAAGTCACAGTCCATCACTGAGGGAAGTCAGGGCAGGGACTGCACCAGACACAATGCTTGCTAGTTCATTGGCAGGACCATGCTTAGCTACCTTTCTTCCATATCCCAGGACTACCTGTGTGGGGAATGGTGGTGCCCACAGTGGTCTGGACCATCTTACATCAATTACCAATTAAGACAATTCCCCAGAGACACACTCAATTACCGATGTGATGTGGGAAATTCCAGAATTCAGACTCCCGTCTCAGATGACCCTAGGCATGATTAATAGCCAAGGCTAGCTATGACAATAGTACGTCTATATTATCACACAAGCATATAAACATTTGTAGTGAACGTGTGCATGCCGATGCCAGAAGTCAATGCTGACTGCCTTACTTAATCCCTCTTTACCTTATTTTCTGAGATAAGGTCTCTCACTGAAACCAGAGTTCACCAACTGGCTCATCTGGCTGATCAATAAACTATAGGAGTCTACCTGTGTCTACCTCCACATTTTGGGGATTACAGGTATAATACCTATCTTTTTATATGGGCACTGGGAGCTGGACAGGGATACTCATGCTTGCATAGCAGGCACTTTGCTGACTGAGCCGCCTCTGTCCCCTTTACAATCTGTCTAAATGCTGGCATTACATGCGGCTACAGTATCTTGCTAACATTTTTGTGTCAGAATTCTTGGTGTAGCTGTCACCTGTTTTGTCATTTGAAAACTACCAGCAGAAGTGTCATTCTTACAGGTACCCAGGTCTATTTTTTCTGGGGTCTGAACACATCAGACATGCAGAGCCTAGCACTGTACATAAAAGCCATTGTTGTTTAACTTAAACAATGTATATCCATCTGACTGGAAAACATGAAGTTGGAAGTGAATGTTTAAAAATGAGACATCTAAGAACTAACTGAAGTCTTGGACTCATCTAAAGGAAATACCCAGTAGGGACCATTCGAATTCCTAAATTGAGAGAATGTGGCAGGCTCATTGTACAAAAAACACTGGGATAAATGACTCTTGGCTTGTCCCAAAGGGAAATCTGTCAGCAGAGCAATGATCTGGTCTTGAGCGGATGATTTCTCTGAGAGCAAAGCTCATGGGATCAGAGCCTGTGAGTACGTCTGATACAGCAATAGCCTGGTATCTGATCTGGAAAAGCAGCCTATTCAGATAAATTAACAGTGTTAAATTGTTTTCTGTTGGTGCCATGACAGTATGTGGAGGTGAGTGTTGGAGTTCCCTTTCTATTGCTGAGATAAAACACTGACAAAAGGCAATCTGAAGGAGAAAAGGGTCCATTTGGTTTGTACTTCCAAGTTACAGACCGTCACTTATGGAAGCCAGGTCGGGAGCTTGAAGCAGAAACCATGGAGAAATACTTCTGGACACTCATGATTAACCAGCTTTTTTATATAGTCCAGGATCACCTGCCCAGGGAATGGTGCTTCCCACAGTGGGCTGGGCACTCATGTCTCCATTATCAATCAAGACAACCCCCTGATTTTTGCCTACAGGTCAATATTATTTGAGCAGTCCCTCAAATGAGACTCCCTACTCAGGCAAAGTTGATAATTGATTAAGGTCAACAACAAGAGTAAGATTTTATTTCTACAGCTTTGCTGGCACCACTGGGCAATTAAGAAATTATCTGGTTTTCCAAATTTTATATTGTTTTCTTACAACACTCTTTTATATTCTGCTATATTTATGAGTAATTAATTAATTAGCTGATTAATTAATTTGCTCAGAAACCTGGAATGACTAAGATCTCCATAGTGCAGTTTTACCATTTTCTTGATTATTCCTTTGATTACATATTTTCTGTAGAGTCTTAAACATAAAATGGTTTCCCTTACTTACACTCTATCTGTAACCCACCACTTCCCCACCCCACATCTCTTGCAGTCTTGAACCCCTGAGCCAGCAGATGCTTTCCCACTTCAAATTCCTTCCACTGTTAAATGCTATCCCTCCAGTATAGTGGCTTTCTTTACACCTTAATCCCATTTGTTGTTAGAACAGTGTTGTAAGGTATTAATGTTCTCTTATTATTTATTTAGGAGCTAAAGTCTAGAGAAATAGGTCCTAGTTGTTTTTGGAGACTGCTTGTTCATTCCCAGCTGCCCAGACTCCCAAAATAATCACATAGAAATCTATATTAATTAAGTCACTGCTTGACCTATTAGCTCTAGCTTCTTATTGACTAGCTCTTACATCTTAAATTAATCCATTTCTGATGTGGGAGTGTCATATATCAATCTGTTGATTTCATTGGCTAAGCAATAAATACACTGCTTGGTCCTGGTTGGTTAGAACATAGGTGGGTGGAGTAAACAGAAGAAAATGCGAGGAGGAAGAGGAAGTGAGGTCAGAAAGCATGCAGCTCCGCTCAGAGCCAGACGCCTCAGAGAGAGACTCCATGCTCCTGTCTCGCGGGCAGACGGGATAGCTCTGCTCTCTGAGACATATGATGAAGCTCAGAACCAAGATAGACGTAGGCTAGAATCTTCCCGGTAAGCGCACCTCATGGTGCTACATAGATGATTAGAAATGGGTTAAGAGGTTGAAGCTAATGGGCCAAGCAGTGCTTAAAAGAATACAGTATTTATTTCAGGAAAGCTAGCCGTGCAAGCGGCCGGGGTGTTGGGGATGCAGCCCCGCCGCTGCTATTTCAACACATTTCTATTCATCTGTATATTGCCACATGGCTGTGGCTTACCAGCAAGATTCTGGCATATCTGTTTCTGGACATGGCTTCTCATTGACTCCACCTACTTTCTCTCTCTCTATCTCTTCCAGCCTGGTTATATTCTGTTAAGCCATTGGCCCAAAGCAGCTTCTTTATTAACCAATAAAAGCAATACATATACAAAAGGACTTTCCCACCATTTTTCCCTTTTTTTCTGACTAAATAAAAAAGGAAGGTTTTAATTTTAACATAATAAAATTACATGTAACAAGACAGGTATCCAGCAAGAATTACAGTTACAATATTTGTATCTACTTTATTTTATATCATAACTAAGGAAAATTATAATTATAACTATCTATTCTTCAGCTTTATCAAAGATCCCCAAAAGTATATAATATTACCTATGTTAACAGGAAGTACATTGTAAGCAACTTCCAAAATTCTAGACTTGACAGAGACATTTTACTGCCTGGACAGTCACCCAAAGTTCTTCTGTAACATTGGGGCATCCAATATTCAGCCTATAGGCCCAATAGTATCCAGCAGACTTTTCCATGAAGCAGGAAATATGAATATCTGTTCTGCCTTATAATGGCAAAATCCATCAGTTGCTTTCTTCTGTGTCCTGCAGAATGTCTGGCAGACTCTTTCATGAAGCAAGAACACCAAAGGACTGTCTCACCTTCTTTAGGCAACTTAAGCAGTCCTTTACCTGTTCAGGTAAGAGCAGGTTCTTGCCCAAATGGCTAGCAAATTCTATAAGGAGCCTCTTCAAACCCATCTTCCTCTTGAAGTAATTGGTGCTGCCAGGAGTAGATGTGCTTCATTGTCATGAAAGTTCTAAGTTCTTAAAACATTTTAAATTCCATATTCTGTAGTCTTTGAAAGGTTTGAAGAATAACTATCTATCTGAAATATATCTCTTTACATCTAGAAAATCTAAATTACATGACTACAAGCTAGACTATTATAGATGTTTATCTATTAACTGTATTTCTTAATTATACATTACATTTTTAAATGAACTGTGTAAACACAACACCTTAATAAAGAGCATATATATACATATATATATATATCAAAATTGACATTTTTAAAAGAACTGCACAAACACAATACCTAAATCCAGAGCAGAAATATACATATAACAAAATTGACCTTAAATTTGTATCAATAAACCAAGATCCACACCAATGCAAATCTCTATAGCATATCCTCCTTTAAATGTAAACAAACATTTATAAAAACTATTAGGAATTTGTGTGTTTTTCTCTTAAACTGCCTCCTGATATTTATTGGGCAAAGTAATTTTTGTGATATCCACAGAGACCTTTTGGGTGGTCTTGGTCCATCAAACCACATTAGTCTGAAAGAAATCCATAGGTTCTCATCTCCTATGGAGATAAGAGCAAACCTCATTTCAAAAAAGCAAATCCTTAGACTCAAATTCCGAAGTCAAGATACCTCTAAAATATGTATGTTGATTTAGCTTAGGAGCCTGTACAATGAAATGTCTCTCTGTACTTAGCTCCTTCACAGTCAAATAATTTAAAGAAAACACAATAAAATATATAATCCAGACTCTCTGTGCACATTCCATCTTTATTTGGCTTATTTTTCTTACTCTATTACTTTTTCTACAAGTTATTCTGTTTCTTTAAAGACTTTGTTTTATTTCAAAGTGATTTACTTCTTTATAACTCTTGATACGCTTTTTCTTCTCTCTCCTAAGCCTAGGTACATTTATCCAACACTGTGACTCATTTACAGGTCTTTTTTTGTTTTTAAATATAAATCTATCTTTTTTGTGTATCTGTAATTATTTTCTGACCAGAAATGCTGTTTTTAAAGTGTGTGTGGCTAGGGCCAAACATGGCCCTGCCTGCTTTCTCCACTCAGTCCAACTTGGAGGAGGTCTGTTCACCACCTCTGCAAACCATGCTCACCGTCTCATTTTCAGGTACACAATGGGTCTATTGAGCAAGATGTAGCACTCTGCTCACAAATCCCATTTAAATGCTCTGTAGCCAGATCTCTTGAAAGAGTCAGAGCCATTTGTGCTGGTGAACCAGCAAGCCTCAGTTTTTTTAAGAAGCCATGCAGTTTTTACTGTACCTCCTTTGCGAACAGAGCCTATCTTTAAAAAAAAATATTGTTACTAAGAAGCTCTGCTTGGCACATATTTTTGTGGATCTAGAAACCTTAAAAAAGCTTTCTTAGACTTTATATGGAAATTCGTCCTCCATGCTTTCCCATACCACCTAGTGAAGGATAAAACGGTGCTCCCTATTTCAGACATGTATGATCATAGCATAGATGAAGATACCTTAATTTGAAGATAAGGCCTTTGTAGATGTCAAGATAAGACTAGGTCATTAAGGTGAGCTCTGATTGCTTACAGTAGGTGACAGGAACAGGGTTGTAGGGTGTGTAGATACCTGTGCAGAAGATGTTCTTGATGCAAGAATGGCACAATGGGGGTTTTCCTCCTATGAGCATTCTTGTGTATTCACAAACCAAAATGGAGCTATCCAGGGACCATTCGATTCATTTGGATCAGCTTCTGGGGAATTTACTGAGAAGAAATGGCTTTCATAAATAAATTAATTTAGCATGAAGAGCTAATTATTTCCCAGTAGGGAATGAAGGCTTTTTGGAATATTGTACCTTAAATCACACTGAAATTGATGTTGTGGTGGTTGATATTGATTGCAAACTTGAAAAAATCCTGTAGCACTCATCAAATCAGCTCCTACTGGAAGACAAGGGCTCTCCAAGCACTCCATGGGCATCCAGAATCTCTCTGGACCTCCTTTCTCTGTGTCCTCTGCACTTGTCCTTCACTGAGCTCTGGAAGGGAGATACCCTCTCCCTGAATTTTTCCTCCCTGTCATATGATGCTGTCTCAGTCAGTGCCCCGGGACAATTTTGGTGTCTGCCTCATTCACTTCTGTTCTCTCCTGAACCTCTATCCTCTGTGACCTGTATTTAATACACTTGAAATGTTTCATATTTTTTTAGCTATTGTTCTTTATTGCTATAGAATGATGAAACCATTTTCTATCTTCTTCTCCATAGAAAGCTCCTACAATTTACTTGGAGAAAGCAAAGTAACATTGTGCTGCAGGATACTCAACACACACACACACACACACACACACAAAGGCACACATATATACATACCCACACATACATGCAAATACATACACACATACACACTTACATGCACACATACACACACACAATGCACATACACAATGCACACACACATAATACATGCATACATATATAATACATGCACACACAAATCTAAACATTCCCCACTTCTTCTTTCAGTTCCCTTATTAGTGGCTCCAGCTGTGTTTCTGCATCACTACTTCACCATGTTATCACACTCACCAGTGCACCTAGTACTTGCCAAGCGACAGCTGAGAAATAGGCAAGCCCAGGGCTTTTATCTGCCCATTGAAAATTCTTTATAAGTCCTTATACATTTAATAACTAGAATTAAAAAGACTATAAAGGCAAAATAAGTAGTTTGAAATAAAATACTTATATGTATTCCTAAAATATCAGGTTAAAATGCAGGTTGTGGAGTACATAGTTTTTCAGATAAAATGAGAATGCAGTATTTTGCCACAGCCTAGCAGAGGCTTTTAATTATCTGTAATGGGCCATATGAAAGTTGTAAATAAATAAAATTGCCATTTTAATTATTATTCTAGCTAATTCTAAATTTTCTTATATAAGAGTTTGAGTTTCTCTCATTTCTATCTTTAATTTCACAGTCCAGGTCATCGCATAGCCCTTGGCGTGTATTGGCGTCATTTGTTGAATGGCTGTATGAATGAGTCCATTAACTTACACTTTAGAAAAACATTAGTTTTTAAGTGGCTCTAAGAGGGAAAGACACCTGCCATAAATATCACCAGTTGAAATCTACTTCTTCAAAGAATAGGACAAAAGAGACACTTATTTTTCCCATATTGTCCATTTATTTATTCAGAAAATAACATCCCAGGAATCTCCTGTGTGGGCTTTATGGTGTGTCACATACATGACATGAACATGGAATATTAATGTAACATGTTAGTGAAGACAAGAGTGTGAAAGCAATAAATCCAAACGTTCTTATAAAAACAGAATTGGATGTGCAGAGAAACTGTTTGCAAAATCCTTTTGTTGTTTCTCTTCTTGAGACTGAGTCTCATGGAGAAGCCAAGATTGATCTTGAATCTACGATGTCAGTGTTTCACAACCTGTGGGCTGTGATCCCCCCCCCACAGATATTTACATTACGATTCATGACAATAGCAAAATTACAGTTGTGAAGTAGCAATTAAAATAGCTTCATGGTTGGGGTCACCATCACATGAGGAATGGTACTAAAGGGTGGCAACATTTGGAAGATTGAGAACCACTGCATTAGGTAGAGCAGATTTGTTCCCATTAGTAGGGAGGAGTGGCGCAGGTATTCCCAGGTTCTTGGTCTCTCATCCAAAGAATTGAAAAATGGACTCACACATATTTACAGAAGAAGCATGGTAACTTTAATCAGAGCAAATGGTAGTACAGATTAAAGAGGGCTATACTGTCCAGATTAATAGCAGGATGACTGAGGACCCTCAGCACCTCCTAGATATAGCCTGAGGTCTCTCTTTATGGGGATGAAGGTGAGCAGGAGCTGGTTACTTACTGAGAGCCATAGTTTGGACAGTTGTCAATTTCGATACATAGATTATCTTATGTAATCTTTTTTCAACTATGACTGCCCCATTCTATAATATACTTCATTTTAATCATATAACACCCCCCATTTTACACATACATGAGAGAGTACATAGAAGATCATTTCTATGAGGTCACTAGAGGACACAGGTTTGCATTAACTGCTCATGCAACCAAATTAGTTCAGGTTGGATGGGTCCTTCTATTCTTCATAAACAGATAAAATGTGAATACACTTGAGTAGAAACTGTCTAACTGTGACTATTGTCATGGAGTGGAGAAATCTTTACTATTGTTCAGAGATGGGGATATGTGTAGATGAATATAGATGAGGGTTTGGGGAATCTTAAGGTTGCTAGATGCATTGTTTAGAGGGATGTGTGTGTGTGTGTGTGTGTGTGTGTGTGTGTGTGTGTATGTGTGAGTTTGTGTGTGTGTAGCATGAATAGCCAAATGAATGAGGCTGCCAAGTGTATTGATAGAAGAATGGTGTGGTGTGGTTAACAGAATCCAAAACAGGGTCCCAGCCTAAGCTATCCACTCTTGTTTACCTCATTCAAGTTGTCCTTAAATGTACAATCCTCCTGTCTCTGCCTCCTGAGTGCAGGGATTATAGGCTTGTGCCACTACATCTGACTGCAAGATCAAGTATCTACTCTGTTTTAGGTGACCAATATTAATTGCGTTTTATGAAATTGATCATTAAAGCCAGCTTGAGAAATACTCCCATCTTAAACCAATCACTTCCAAGTCTTTTCTTCTTCTCCCCAACAAAGGGAAATAATGAAGGCCTGGTCCCATCTCTTGTAAATTCAATCCCTGCTTAGCGATAAAAGTGGAGTCATAGGGAGTTGGCCTTTAGATTCCTGTGATCTCAAGGACTACATTAAGTAGCCAATTTAGATAGAAAGCACCATGGAGAGGGACAGGCACACATTCTACACTTTCCGTCATTACTCTGGGTGGATTTCACCTATGCTTCTTGATTCCACTGAAGTAGAAACGAGAGTCTTTGAAATTCCCATTTCATTACCCAATAAAATCCACCTGCTGTCTGACATTTTTGCCATTTACTTACGGTGGAGGTGGCAAAGAGGACAGAAATGAGACAGCTTGCTAACTGTTCACTGCCCTGTGTAAGAGCAGCAGGGATCCTGATGACCCTATTTATTGCCTTCTCCTCTTTCTCCCTCTTCACTGTAATAGAGCACCAGGATTTTCTTTATTATCCGTAAGTAGTGCAGGTTTCTTCTCAACTTTGACTTTTTCCCTTTTCTTACTAAAGATTTAGTGTGTGTGTGTGTGTGTGTGTGTGTGTGTGTGTGAATACAGTGTACACAAAGGCTCGAAAAGGGCTTCAGATCCTCTATGGAACTGGAGTCCTGCAAGCAGGTTCTCTGTAAGAGCTGAAAGTACTCTTAACCACTGAGCAATCTCTCCAGCCCCTTATTTTCCATTTTATTTTCCAAATTTTCTACTATGATTATACCCCAATTTTGTTATACCCCCTTTTTAAAATATTACTTGCATGAGAAAACTCTTTAGACTATCGAGTCAAGGCTGCAATTAATCTGTATCAAGAACAGTAATTTAAAACATTTTTAGGCATTCTTAATTCAAGAGTTCTCACCCCTATTTAGCGAAATCAACAGGGATTTCACACTATGTTGGATCTATTCTTGTTTTATAGTTCCTCAGTATAAATAAATAACTTAAGCATTTGCCTGTGGAAGATACATGTGATGGCTTACTTTCTCAACTAGAAACAACTTAGGATCAAATGAAAAGAAACTCTCAATTAAGACCTGTCTTGAGACACTGGCTTGAACTGTGGAGGACTGCGGACGACTATTGAGTAACTGTCTTAAGTTAATTGACATGGGAAGGGAAGGTCCATCCCACTGTGGGTAGCACCATTCCGTAGGTAGGGGTTCCTGAACTGTTGAACAGTAGGGAAATATAGCTGAGCTCAACCAGGCAAGTGGGTGTGTATGCATTCATTTCTCCTTGCTCTTAACTGCTGGTGTGATGTGATTAGCTGAAGTTCCTGCTTTGACTTCCCCACAATGATGGACTGTACCCTGGAATCATGAACTGAAATAACTTTTTCCCCAAGTTTCTTGCTATCAGTGTGTTTTATCTCAGAAACAGACATGAAACTAGTACAATATGCTAGTATTTTTTATTGTCTTTGTAGTGATAAATCATTTAAAAATAAAATTTCAGGCAAAGGCAGGCAGATCTCACTGAGTTTGAAGCTAGCATGCTCTACAAAGCAAGTTCCATGGCAGCCAAGACTGTTATACAGTCCTGTTACCCTATCTCGGAAAACAAAACAAAACAAATTCTAGCTATGTAAAGTTAAAAGATTATATAGGCACCTATACAAATATTTCATTAAGGCAAACTTCAGGACTCCAGCACGACTTAAGATCCCATCCAAACACCAGCTGTGTCATAGAGAAAGATGGTGTCACTATCCTGGACCTAAAGCAAAACAAAATGACAATAACAGAAACAGCTTTGCAATTCATTTTCCCCCTAAACCAAGACTCCAAACCACACTGTTCCAATTGTCCTATTCTTCCCTAATGGAAGCTACTTGAAAACAACAAAATACATTTTTTTATTTTGCTAGAATGAAGTTAGTTAACACAGTAGCTGGGCCATAGTTGTCAGGAAATCCCCTGTAGCTGGCAGAGGTTTGGTAAAATCCAACCTCCAGGTATCCCTCTAAGTTCCATGATTGGCTGGTCACTATTGTCTGTTAAGGGATCGGGAGGTGGCTTTCCTGGGAGGTACTTGCAAACATGAAGTCCCAAGTTCCATCCTCAGAACTCATGTGAGAAACCTGGATGTGGAGTCATGAATTTATAACCCCAGCCCTAGGGAGGTAACAACAGAAGAACCATTGGAGTCACACTAGACTTCTTGTTGAGAGTTTCAAAACACAAAGTGCCGATAACAGAGGAAAGCATCTGGAGTTGACCTCTGGTGTCTACATGCATGCATATACACAACACAGGCACACTCAAACATATGTATACACGTGCGTGCACACACGAAGCATCCTCACAAAACTTGTTTTTTCTTAATATTTTTCTGGACTCTGAGGTCAGTCATTTTTTTTTCTTCTTCCTGAAAATCAGGAGGCATGTGAGCAAAAAAGGCTTCTACATCAACAGATGTTACAGCAAGGATGGAACACAAGAAATGGACAGATTTCTTCTGGAATTCTTGGCTTTTGCTTTTAGCTGGCAAGCAGACATCCTTGGACACAAAAGCTGGATTTTTCAGCTCAGAGCTTCAGCTTTGCTCCCTCTATTCCAGGAACTTAGAACCTGACATCTTATTCTGTGATTTCTATGTAAAAGGTCATCTGTCTGCAGCCAGGGAAGCTGGGAGGAGGTGGTAATTACCAGATTAGTCCTGCGGCTTCCTGTGGTTGTGCAAAGCGGGATCCTATCTCCTCTTTCTTGACATTCAAGGCATAAGACATAGAGACATCCAAACTCCCACACCCAGTCTTAATCTATTTTATTACATGGGTGGAAAGACTGTTTTCTTATTCCTGTTAAGGCAGAAAATTCATCCCTGCTATGGAGTCAACAAAACCACTATTTATTTTTCAGTTGTGGATGCTCATTTGCATTAGGAAAATGCGTTAGAAGGAGCAATAGACACACCCGATTGTGCTTCCTCCAGGATGACTTTGTGTAGCTCTCTCTCTCCTTTGAAACAAAGCTGTTAAACATGGACAAGGTTTCACACAAAAAAGTGACATGTTCATTCTTCAGGTTCCTAACCTCAATAAAACTGATTTCTCAGGCATATTTACTTTCTATGAATTAATGATGAATTTTACAGAAATTCCCAGGCACAAGGCATTAATGAGATGATATGAAGAAGCCTAGTGAGGTAGAGACATTGGTCAGACAGACCTAACTTCTGGGGACCCCGTTCTCATCACCTGATGGAGAGAATAATGACCAGACCTCAGCCCCAGCACATATGAGAATTAAATGGAAGGATAAACACAGATGCAGTACATCAATCTTGACTTTCCCATGTGGTTGAGATTGTCACAAACAATCAGTCCCACTACCACAACATCGGCTGCTTGTAATGAATACGATGAGCTGTCATCCTCCTTAAAATACTGCAAGCCTTTCCTGACATTTTTTTAAAATTAATGTACTTTCAATTATTCATAGGTGTGTGTGTGTGTGTGTGTGTGTGTGTGTGTGTGAGTGCAGTGTCTACAGGGGCCCGAAGAGGGCACTAGACTCTCCTGGAACTGGAATTGCACACGCTTGTGCACTGTGCAGTGGATGGTATTGAGAACCCAACACTGGCTCTCTGCAGAATCCGTACACACTCTGCTTCACTGAACCAGCCCTCCAGCTCCACACATTTAAACAACAGGTGGGAGTCAACAAATGCTTTCATGCTAGAGAACTGAAAAGTCATGTGGACATTGCTTACATTTGGGGTCCTCCTTACACTGTTAATTTTGAACACGGAGCACAATGGAAAATCCTTACAGAACCTCTTGATAATTTTTTTTTTGGGTTTTTCGAGACAGGGTTTCTCTGTGGTTTTGGAGCCTGTCCTGGAACTAGCTCTTGTAGACCAGGCTGGTCTCTAACTCACAGAGATCCGCCTGCCTCTGCCTCCCAAGTGCTGGGATTAAAGGTGTGCACCACCACGCCCGGCCTCTCTTGATAATTTTTATCCCAGGTAAAGGATATGAAAAATCTTAGCCCAGCCAGTCAGAAGAGTTGCTTCTTACATTCATTGGGCTTCCATAAGAAGAGGAAAGATATCACCTATGTTCCAATAATTTAGAAATTCTTTGGTTATGATTCCAGAAAATGCTGAAAAACAATATAGACTGTGTTAACTTCCTTACTATTAGCTTGAAAAGAAGAAACGTTCATTTTAATTTCCAGCTTTAGAGGTTTCAGTGTGGGATCACACTGATTCCTCTCTTTTGAGGCCTGTGGTGAAACAGTCTGTGAAGAAGGAGCCACTATCCTTATATAAGCTGGGGAGTAAACTACAAGGAAGCAGAGGGCTGGTCCCCTTGAGTCTAGGGTGGTCTCCTTGACTGTGGTGGAGTCTTGCCAGCAGACACAAGGACTTGGTATTGGTGGAGAAGTGCTCAGTGATCCAGGCTCAGCAGCGCTTCCAGCATCAGAGGCCAACACAGAAACCCCACAGACAGCGGGCAAGGGTAAGTGTGAAAGAGGGCTATTGAACAGCTGAGAGCAAGAGAGAGAGCCAGGGTCTTGGAATGCTGCAAGTGCTGTCACTCAGAAAAGTAATAACCAGACATGCCCAGTAAAAGGGTTCCCAAGGTGGGTCTCTGTGTTCCAGCTTTTGTTGTGGGATTTTAAAAGGGGTTTTTCTCAGAGCTGGAGAGATGGCTCAACAGTTAAGAGAATTTGATGCTCTTGTAGAGGATCCGAGTTTGTTTCTGGCACCCACACAGGGCATTTCATAATCATCTACAACTCTAGCTCCAAGGTGACCCAACACCCTCTCATAACTCACATGTGCCCACTCACAAGTGTGATACCCTCCTCATCACCACACTTACACATAAAAATAATACAAAAAAACTGCAATTAATTCCCTCTCCCTCCCTTCTCTCTCTTTGTATATGTGTCTGTGTATCTCTAAATGTCTATATGTTTCTATTTGTATATGAATGTATAGGTGTGTGTGTGTGTCTGCCTCTCTCTCTCTTTCTGTGTGTGTGTGCCCTGAATGGGGAATTCATGCAGAATTGAAGTCAGCTCATCAATACACTTATCAAATCTCTAGTTCTACTCAGCACCAATGCACCCCTTCTTTAGTCTAGATTGAGGAGAAGATAAGCCTGTAGCTGAGTTGCTTATCTTAGGGGCTAAACAACCTCCCAAGAATGCAAGACTTTTCTCTCTTGGCCTTGACTTTATACACAAAGCTCAGAATGCAACCTGCCACACATTATCCACTCAATGATCCATTGATGACTTAAACAGCTCAAGGTTATTCAATCCCATTGTTACTACCAAGTTGGTGTAGAGCCCCACAGGGTGGGCATACTGTGAAGGCTCTCATGGGTGGGTCCATCCTGAGATAACAAAGAATAGAACCTTACTTGACCATTATTTTCTTTTGAATCAGGGTCTTACTATCTCTATGGATGGCCTTGAACTCAAAGAAGTCCTCCTGTCTCTGCCTCCTGAATGCTAGGGTTAAAGTTGTGTGTTAGTGCACCAGAGGAGCAGAACCATGGCTCTTGGGGGTGGGAGAGTACAGTTGCTTTCTTTTGGTATCTACAACTGGGACACAAGTCTTTTTTAGCAGGTTAAAAACAGAGATTTTGGCTAGTACACACCCGGGTAGAGCTTTCAAGAAATGCCTGTGGGGTGAATCCACTTCACCCACTATTTGATGCCCCTCCATTTTCACTTCCTCCTTCCTTTTCCTCTACTTTCTTCCTTCTCTTCCTCATTTCTTCTATTTCCTATTTTTAAACTGTTCATCTTGTTCAACGTCTGTGCCTAAAACACATTGATATAGGTAATTTCAAAATGTTTACTCTAAATCATACTTGTGTGTGTGTGATTGTATAAATTATGTTTAAAGTATAATTTTATTTTTTTATATTTCATATATATGTATCTATCTATATAAATGTTTCATATTTCATATATGTGTGTGTCTTTTCTTAGGATTTCTTTTGCTGTGAAGAGACACCATGAACATGACTACTCTTACAAGGAAAAAAAAATTAGTTGAAGTGGCTTATAGTTTTAGAGGTTTAGTTCATTATCATCACGGTGCGATATGGTGGCAGACAGGTAGATACTGTGCTGGAGAAAGAGCTGAGTGATTTATATCTCTATCTAAAGGCAACAGGAAATGGACTGTCTAACACACTGAGTGTAGCATGAGTAAAGGAAAGCTCAAAGCCCACCCCAACAGTGATACACTTCCTCCAACTAGGCCACACCCACTCCAACAAAACCACTCCCTTTGGGGGCTATTTTCCTTCAAACTACCATAATATGAAATTATCTTCTAACTCTTTCCATATCCCTCTCAAAGACCTCCCAATTTCAAGTCTTATTTTTTCATAACCCGTTATTTCCAATTAATGCCGTCCATATATGTATGGGGAACAGTCGTTAGAGTATGCACAACCTACCAGAGGGAAAATCCTCAAAAAGAATTATTTTCTCTTACCTGGGGGAAAGCTGTCAATTAATTGTCAATAGCCCCCTCATTAAGGGATTGGACCTGGAGGGATCCTCTCCTTTCTGTGCTAGGATTGTTGTTACCTTGATCTTGTGTATTTCTTATCATTTTTGTTATAACCACTCCACCACTCAAAATAAAGTCTCTTTAATGTAAGAGACATTGTAAGACTCTGATCTGAGCTGCCTTTCTTTTTCTTGAGAGGCACAGGATGTTGGCTAAATCCCCTAGTAAACACATGGGCTTCAACTGCAGTGATTACATTTCAATGAAGTTTAAACCAGTGAAGTGAAGGGGCAGTGTGTGAGTTGGTGGGGTCAAGGCTCCTCAACCTTTGTAATGCTAGTTGCTTAGAAAGTGTGTGACACGCACAGAATTTTACCTATTAAGTCAAAGCTCCCAGAAACCAGTAATTGCCCAGACTTCTCAGCAGGGTTTTCAATGCTCAGTCAGGTTAGGAACCAAAGAAAGATTTTCCCAGAAGAGGAGGCTGTCTTCCCTCAGTGAGGCACCCTGACTGTTACTTCTGACCCCAAGGCTCTGCAGAGGGATTTCCTGCTGGTGTACAAGTTGGCTCTCTCTCTCTCTCTCAGATGAATTATACCTCAGTATAAATAGATCTTAGAACAATTACTTCAAGCAGGTTTCTCACTGCATGAAAAATGATATAGACCCACTCTAAGAATTAACCAAAGGAAATCAAGCAATCACTTCCCAACTAAACTACTAATTACTGAAGGTAATAATGGCAAGCAAAACTTGGTTCAAGAAAGCTGTGGAGGGGGGCTGGATAGTTCGTTTGGCAGTTAAGAGTACTGGCTGCTCTTGCAGAGGACCTGGGTTTGGTTCCTACAACCTATATGGTGAATTACAACCATTTGTAAGTCCAGATCCGGGGAATCCAATGCCCTCTTCTGACCTCTGAGGGCACTGCATGTACATGGTACACGGATGCACATACAAGCAACAGACCAGAAGACAGAGAACTTTTTTTTTTCAAAGTTAAGAAAGTTACATAGAGCCGGGCAGTGGTGGCGCACGCCTTTAATCCCAGCACTCAGGAGGCAGAGGCAGGCGGATCTCTGTGAGGTCGAGGCTAGCCTGGTCTAGAAGAGCTAGTTCCAGGACAGGAACCAAAAAGCTACAGAGAATCCCTGTCTCGAAAATCAAAAAAAAAAAAAAAAAAAAAAGAAAGTTACGTAGAATTAAGGGCACCCACAGGATTGTTGTCTTCCACCATATGTTTATTCTGTGTTAGAAACCAACCTAGGACTTTGTACAGTGCTACACAGTCACCCACCACCTGAGCCACATACATTCCAAAATGGACACCATTTTCCTACACATAGCTTTATCTCAACATTTATTCATGAATTTCCTGTGTGTTAGGAACCTGTATCTCCACAGAGTTCTATGCTCTCTTCAGAAGTGTGGTCTTGACAAAACAAATGGGAACGTGGTTCTTCACAGGACTCCTTAAAACATGAACAGACAGAAAGGAAGGGGAATTGGCATATGGTTAACTTATGTGCCTGTCCTCAGTAAATGTGCCTGGGAGAATCATTACCAGATACCATCTTGAAATACTGGACTCTACATATTGCTGAAGCCAAGAAAGAATCTTGAGAGTAGAGTATGTTGCTTCCCTCACAGTTGAGTAAACAACTTGCAGGTGGAAGCTGTTCATTTGTTCCTGGAAGCTCAGACCCAAAATAATCACACAGAAACTATATTATTTAAAGCAGTGCTTGGCCAATAGTTTAAGAATATTTTATATTTTGTCATGAGGCTTGTGGTTTACCAGTAAAGTTCCCCAGGCATTTGTGTCCTTCAGTGGCTGCTACATGGCATCTCACTGACTCCACTTACTCTCTCTCTCTTCTTCTCTATTTTTATTTCCCATCTGGCTTTACTCTGCCAAGCCATTGACTGAAAACAGCTTTATTCATTAACCAATAAGAGCAACACATATACAGAAGGACTTCCCACACCATTTCCCCCCTTTTGTTTAAGAGAGAGAGAGAGAGAGAGAGAGAGAGAGAGAGAGAGAGAGTTATTGAGAAGCCATTTTAGCAGCTGCCAAAGGAGACAGATACCTATTGGTAAACCACAAGCCTTGCGGTAAAATATAAAAATAATGAAAAGGGTTAATTTAAGATATAAGAGCTAGCTAGTGATATGCTTAAGTAATTGACCAAGCACTGTATTAAATAATATAGTTTCTGTGTATTTTTTTTCAGATCTGAGCTGCCAGGAAGGAATGAATAAACAGCCTCCAACTAGAGATTGGTGCCCAACAGATTAGGGGCCAATGTGGCCAACAAAATCCACTTAAAATCTGATAGAGTTTGAGAAGGAATTCTAGATACAAAAAATATAGAGTTTAACATAGCTTCTTGCTCTGTTTGTTGGCAACAAGCAGAGATGCAGCTCCTTTAAGAGTTTTCCTCACTAAGCTTTAATGGCAAGAACTGTACAGTTTCTGTAAGGGAAGGTTTCCTGGTTTGTGCGTTTGTGCTTATTATAGAAACAGCTTTGGCTTTTTTGGGGGGTTGATGCTCACCACCCACTTTCGGTCCAGATTCTAATGTGCCTATTCAGGGTCTGAAGGAAAGAAGCTGAGACCATGCCAGCAGCTCAGTACTCCCCACTGGGGCAGGCAATAGAATTGGCTTTGCTAGGAGTGCACAGTCAGAAGAGCATGGTGGATTCCCACCACTATACACAGAGATATTTCCAGGCCGCACAGTATGCTGCATAAAAGATCTAGTTTTTAACTCAGATAAAAAGGGTTTATGTGCTGCACAACCAGAGTTGAGGTGGTGAGGACCATTCCCACTCAGCAGTCTCAGAGCAGGCAATGAACTACTTCTACCATATTGAAAACCTGAGAGAGGTGGAGCCAGCATCCAGAGCCACCACAGCCAAGATGCTTACCATTATAAAAGTACTCCTGGTCATAAAATTATTGCAGATATGCAACAAAGACAAATCCAAGATGGAAAAGACCTCTAAACGGATCACAGTGTTAAACAAATGTACATAGGCTTGGGAGAAAGAAGAAAAAGAGTATGGACAGTTATGAAAGGAAGTAAATGGTTATAAAAATAAAACAAAGTCTTTAAAGAGACAGAGTAGACACAGTTGTAGATTAAAAGAGTATAGAAAAATAAAAAAAAGATGGAAAATATATAGTGAGTTTGGATTATGTATATTATTGTGTTTTCTTTGAATTTTTTGACTGTGAAGGAGCTAAGTACAGAGAGACATTTCATTGTACAAGCTGCTGAGCTAAAGCAACATATACATTTTGGCTCTAAGGATTTGTTATTTTGGAAAAGAGGTTCTGCTTTTGTTTTAGCAGAAGAGGAAAACCTGTGGATTCCTTCTATACTAATGTGGTTTGATGGACCAAGACTTCCTGAAAGGTCTCTGTGAACCCCAAAATTACTTTGCGCAACTAAACACAGGAAGCAGTTTGGAGAAAACAACACACAAATTTCTAAATGTTGTTTATAAATGTTTGTTTACATTTAAAGGAGGATATGCTATAGAGATTTGCATTGGTGTGGATCTTGGTTTATTGATACAAATTTAAGGTCAATTTTGTTATATATATATTTCTACTCTTGATTTAGGTATTGTGTTTGTGCAGTTCTTTTAAAAATGTAAAATATAATTAAGAAATACAGTTAATAGATAACCATCTGTAATAGTCAAGCTTGTCATGTTATTTAGGTTTTCTAGATGTAAAGAGATATATTTCAGATAGATAGTTATTCTTCACACCTTTCAAAGACTACAGAATATAGCATTTAAAATGTTTTGAGAAATTAGGACTTTTCTTGGCAATGAGACACATCTACTCTTGGTAGCACTAATCTACTTCAAGAGAAAGATGGACATTTAAGAGGCTCCTTATGGAGTTTGCTAGACATTTGGGCAAGAAACTGCTCTTGCCTGGACTACTTGATGTTATTCTGTACATGCAGGACCCACAGGTATAGGACTGTTGAACTTGCCTAAAGGTGAGACAGTCTTTTAGGGTTCCTGCTTCATGAAAGTCTGCCAGACATTCTGTAGGACACAGAAGAAAGCAACTGATGGACTTTGCCATTAAAAGGCATAAGAGAGCTTCAAATTTCTTGCTTCATGGAAATGTCTGTTGGATACAATGGACCTGTAGGCTGAAGATTGGATGCCCCAATGTTACAGAAGAACTTTAGTGATTGTTCAGGCAGCGATGTCCCTGTCAATCCTAGAGTTTAGGGAATTGTTTACAATGTACTTCCTGTTTACTTAGGTAATATTATATCCTTCTGGAGTCTTTGATGGAGTTGAAAAATAGATAGTTGTAATTATAGTTTTTCTTAATATGATAAAAATAAAGTAGATATAAATATTGTAACTGTAATTCTTGCTTAATACCTGTTTTGTTATATGTAATTTTACTATGTTAAATTTAAAACCTTCCTTTATATTTAGTCAAAAAAGGGAGATAATGTTGTATTCCCCTCTGTATACGATCAATGCCAATTTTTAATAAAGAAATTACTTGTGCCTATGACAGGCCAAATAGAGCTAGGGGAGAAAACTAAACTGAATCATGGGAAGAAGAAGGTAGAGTCAGTGAGATGCCATGTAGCTGCTGAAGGAGACAGATGGTAGGACTTTGCTGGTATACAGATTAATAGAGATGGGTTGATTTAATAGGTTAGAGTGAGCTAGAAATATGCATTAGCTAATAGATCAAGCAGTGCTGTAATTAATGTAGTTTCTGAGTGATTATTTTGGGGGTCAGGAAATGAACAAGCAGCCTCTGACAACAACAAATGAGAATTTATGCTGCATATACAGTTGTTTTTAGACAAAGATTGTACCTCAAAGTTGAGATGATCAATCTCTTTTTAGAAAAAAAATTACCTTTTTTAAATTGCCAAACAAAATATTAGATGTTCTTAAGGTATTTTCAAAAAGAGAGTGCTTGAATTCCCCTCCTCTGTTTCTCCTCAGTCCCTTACTCCTCTATCTCATCACCACTGACAATGTCCTTTCTGATTTCTTTTTTAAAAGATTTATTTTATTTTAAATTATGTACTTGTGTCTAGGTGTGGTTTCGTGCACACAAGTGCAGTACCCACAGAAGCTAGAAGAGACCATCAGATCTCCTGAAACTGGAGTTACAGAAGGTTGTGAGCCACCTTGTGGGTGTTGGGTACCCAACCCATGTCCTCTGAAAGATCAGTCAGTGCTCTAAACTTCCACATCATCTCTCCAGCCCCACCCTTCTGCTTTAGTGTCAGGGCCACATGTCTTTTTCCACAGCATTCTTTACTTTTATCCTCATTTGTGCTCTCTCTGTCTCTCACTCTTTCTTCATTTCTCTGCATTTATAATTTTTATATACATACATATGTACATTTGTACACATACACACATATGTACATACATACTTACCTATGTACATTAAAAACAAAACCCAAGAAACCACATATGTGAGATCACAGATTTTAGCTTTCTGAGTCTGGGTAACCTCATTTAATAACAATGCTTTCCATATCTGTCTATTTATGTGTAAACTGCACGATTTCATTTCCTCTTAAAGCTGAGCATTGCACACATGTACCACATTGTCGTTATCCATTTCCCAGCTGATGGACCTCTAGGCTGGCCTCACATCCTCTCCATTATGATAAGGAACATGGGTCACCCTTGCATCTTAAATAGTTCCCTTGAGATGCAGATTTGCATCTAAGAATTTGTTATCATCTTATTGAAGGGATCTCACTCAGTGGCTCATGCCTCATTGTCTGTAAGCACCTGATGTGTGCTGAACAGTGATGTTCTCTTGAAACCATGCTATACCACTGTGTGTGTGTGTGTGTGTGTGTGTGTGTGTGTGTGTGTGTGGTAGGAAAGAGCATAGTTTGCAGGAGTCACTTCTCTACTTCTCTACTTTACAGAGCAGATCTCGGAGACTGAATGCAGGCTGTTAGTTTGGGTGGCAAACACTTTTACCCATTGAACCTTCTCACCAGCCCAAGTTCAATGATTTCTGTAGATCTCACATATGAGCAAGATCATAATGCATTTGTTTCTGTTCCTGGATTAATCCACTCACAACATTCTCTAGATTTTTGACTATGAAAAATGACTACATTTCCCTGTTTTTTTTAAAAAAGGTGTTGGATTAGCCACTTTTCCATTGAGTGTATGTCACATATTTTAAAAGTTTATTCACCTGTGGGTGTGCACTTAAGTTATGAAAGTTGGGTGATACAGTCTATTCTCTAAGAAATAATGAAGTGGAGATATTGGGCATGCTGATTTTATCTGTTTTGGTCTGCATCCAGAAATGTCATGGCTGGGTAATGTCTTAATTTTAGCATATTTTTTTCTCAGAGATCTCTATCCATGTTTTCTGGTATGTCTGGAGTAATTTGTAATGTTCCATTCTCTTTCATTGTTATAAAAGTTTATTATATTATATTAAAATATAATAAATTTTCCATTATTCTGGTGATAAAAATCAGCATTTAGATAAAGCCATGTTCCCCACACCCATTCTGCTGTTCAAAGCAAATATGACAGAAAGCTAAACTCTTTGAGAATAAGCATTTTGGGAGTTTTGGAGTAAATTAATCCAGTTATATGATTTTATAAATTTTCATGGAAACAAATTGCAGTTAAGTGACTGTCTATTTGGGCAGGATTATCCCATAGTATCTACACATATAACAAAATTCAAGAAGATTTGAATGCTTACCAGCAATATGCTTTAAAAATAGCTCTTAAAATGGGAAAATAGTAAAAGTCTTCTTAACTTATATTAACAGGTCATTAAAATGTGTTTTATGTGTCCTTAAAAGTATATATCAACCTTTACTTTTAATATGCCAAAAATATTTTAAGCCTGTAAAACCTCGTGGCTACAATTTATCTTCAAGGTCATGTTTTCTCCAGGCAGACTCACACTGACCTGATTTCTGTAATGTAATTTAATTCAGTGTTTTGAAACTCCAGCCACAGAGACCCAGCATGGCTACTGTGCTTTTTTAAAAGTCGGATGTCTTATCCTCAGAAATTGACTCACTGGAAGAATCTATATCCTTTCTTTTTCTCTCTTTTTCTTCTCTTCTCTTCTCTTCTCTTCTCTTCTCTTCTCTTCTCCTCTCCTCCTCCTCTTCTCTTCTCTACCCTTCCTTTTACTTTCCTTCCCTTCCTTTCCCTTCCCTTCCCTTCTTTTCTCTTCTCTTCTTCCACCCTCCCTATCTATCTCCCCCTCTCTCTTATCTATTTGTTTTATTTTATGGTGTATGGATATTTTGCCTGAATGAATGTCTATGTACCACACTCATACAGTACCTACAGAGGCCAGAAGAGGGTGGCAGAATCCCTGAAACTAGAGTTACAAGCAGTTGAAAGCTGCCATGTAGATACTTGGAACAAGAGGGGGACTTGATTGGGGGAGCGGGAGGGAAATGGGAGGTGGTGGCGGGGAAGAGACAGAAATCTTAAATAAATAAATAAATAAATAAATAAATAAATAAATAAAAGACACAGGTCCTCTACAAGAGCTGAGCCATCTTTTCAGGCCCTTCTTTGTTTTATGTTGTCTACAATGTTGTTGTGGTCAGAATGGGTTTTGACTCCTGTGTATAGGAGAATTCACACAATAGGTATTGACCATGGTGAAAAATTCCTCACTGCAAAGTCAAATAGAAATCTGCACAGACAAAGTTCCAAAGATCTGTCATATGGAAGCTAGGGGACAAAGTCCAAATTCAGCAGCATTGATTCCAGGTGCTTGGGATGAATGGGGAGCCCTGGGTAAGCCAAGAGCAATCTGGCAAGCACTCTACCACTGAACCATATGCTCAGCCCCAGAGATCAACATTAGTGCCAAGCTGTCTGTAAAGACCCACTCCAACACATGCTCATGGTCCTGGCAGCACATGACTTCTGATCAAACTTCTACTCATTTCTAGTACAGTCCATGAAACCATTCCTTGCTGCCTAAGACTGTGATCCTTTCTCTTCTTAAGGCAGAGTTTCATCAGAACACACAGGTAAGACTACTGATGAAGACACCACACACTGTAATCGGAAATCTTCCTCCCTGTTGGCTTCTTTCATAGTACTAGAAGGTGCCATGCAGGCTACTGGAGTGGGGTGGAGAGTTATTGACAGTCTTCTGTGGACCCTCTGAGCTACAGTAATGAACTTCATGGAAAGATAATGCCCTTAAGTACAATAGTGGCATGATTGTTATATGGGTTACCACTCACTTTCCTATTGGACTTAAGGCCTACTTCACAGAAGGAAGCATTAATATGACCAGCAGAGCCACCAGGACTAAATCTACTACTGTTATTTTGCTAAATGGCCAAAGTATCAAACTGCCCTCCTTAAATTTATCTTTGCTATACACAGATTATTGCAACTCTCAGACTGTGTCAGAGAAGTGGGCGGTGAGAACTCACAACTGGGCAAAGTGCAGAGAGTAAGCGTCAGTGGAGTGCTCAGCCACAAATGGGACACATGTATCACACCTTGAGTGTCAGAGACCTTCAGGGACAAAGATGTGGAAAGAAGAGTGTAAGAGCCAACAGTTGGGGAGGACCAGAGGAGAACAGGGTCTTCTGGATAGGACGGGACAGCTAATATTCATGAGCTCACAGCAGCTATGGCTGCCTTCATGAAATCAAACCAGTCAACATTCCAACATGGAACAGGAAGAGGTTTGTGAGCCCTCACCCCTGACTGAGGAGCTGTGGACTCCCCCAAAACTTCTGGGGGAGTCAGTTTTCTTCAAGGGTGTGGCTCTGGTAGGTCAACCTTGTCCCATGGATGAATCTATAGACATGAGAATATGGACAGCACAAACTGAATTAGTGAGCTTTAAAAACAAGACAGTGAAGTTGGGAGGAGTGTGCAGGCATTAGAGACAGTGGTGGAAGGCAGTGAATATGATAGAAATACATTGTATGAATTTCTTAAGGAATTAATGAGACATTATATTTAAAAAGGAAAGCTTTGCCCTTACAGCACTATTCATAAATCTCGGTAAGCCCGAGGTGTGATGAACAGATCTTGCATCGTTAAGTTTAAGCCACAGAGCAGTCAGCATTGTGTACAACCTTAGAGAATATTTGTCAAAGTGGCTCAGATCTGGGGCACCCTGGATAGCAATCTGAACAAGCCTGAAGTCAATGTGATTTTTCCTTTTATGTGACTACACCGATTGTATCTGGGTTGACATGGAATTGAAAACAGCAAGGAGAAAGCAATTAGCTCTCATTTATAACGCAGTGTTTTGCTATGACTCAGATCCCCATCCCCTGTGTCAAAGAGCTCATCTAGTTTTTTGATAGACATCTTTTTCACATTTTGGAGATGACCCCTTTCCGGGAGTGACAACTGGGATAGCATGGAGGAGAAACGGTTATTTATGGAGTTAGTGGCAGGGCTGTAGTATAGTGGCAGCTTTGGTATATGACTATCCTCCATCCAAAGAGAAGAAAGCTTTATCCAGGGTTGGCAAACCCATCTGACCCCCATGTAATGGAAACCAAGCTGCTGCACCAGTCTTCTCAACAGAAAGTGGCAAGATATTTCCATGCAAACAAGGCCCCTAGGATCCAGAGTAGGTGAACTGGTTATGTCTCCTGTCGTATGAGATAGGTGGAGTTTCCCTATGCCTTACACCATGCTAGCTTTCCAAAATGAATGAATGCATCAGTTAAGAACACCCTTGGCCTTGAGGGTGCACACAAACATTGGCCTTAGGAAATGGCATCTCTCCAAGAACCTGCCTGGTACAGCACTGACTCTCCAAGGCCACCCTCCCCTCTGTGATACTTCTTCCAACTCCCTGGAATATTTACTAGGCTGAAGTTTAACATTAAACATTGCAGATACAGAGTCGAATAAAAAGCCTTTCTATTTGTTAGTTATAACCCATGTCCTGCAACTCGGGCTATTAACCATGGATTGGAGAACTAGATAGACTTCAGCAGAGATGGGGGCATCTCAGTCACCACTAGGAATATCCTTGTCAACAAACAAAAATATCCGTATATGCGGAGCCAGACAAGACTGCCTGTCAGCACTGGCTAATAACAGAATTAAAGATAACTGAAATTAAAGAGGTTACTCCAAGTGCTATTCAGATAGAAACCACATTTGTTCACCAATGGGGAGGTGTGACTTGGAGATGCTCAGAGTTTTCAAGGCCCTGCTACAGGCACCAAGAGTCAGTATACTCAGTTCTGTCCTGTTCACTGGTGGGAACGTTGGATAAGCTTGGAGATTTAGAGTCTCCCAATTCCTATTAATCTTCTTAGATTCTCAACCAACATTCCCTTCAGTGGAGTCCATGAAAATATAGAGAAAGAAAATCCCTCTTAATAAGATAGAAACCAATTGTCTGGCTTAGGAGCCACCTCAGCAGTACTGAGAATTACCAGCAAATGGATTTCTGTAAGATTAGTGGTCATATCATTTGTCTGCCTAATCTGTTCAGAGGAGACACTGAGAATGACATAGAAAGAGGCCTCAGATGCCCATGCATTCTTCAGATGATGAACCATGTTCTGTGTACTGCACAGAGCACCTCAAGACCCTACAAGCATGTCCTTAATCCATGGGTGGCTGGAAGGTAGGACATTAAAATGAGTGATTAGGGGAGAGAGGAGGAGGAGGTCAGGAATAAGCAGAAGTGGTTAACAGCTAAAACACTGGAAAATATTTCGAAACTATGCTTATTTTTATGTGATCTGATTTTCAGATATTTGTTGATTAAGTTTCTTATATTAGTATTTAGGTGATGTTTTACCAAACCCATCAGGATTTTAGTCATTTAAAACAAGACAAATTAAAGGTGATGGATGCAGACAGTTGGTAGAGTGCTTGCCTAGTATGCACAAAGCCCTGGGTTCAATCCCCAGCACCACATAAACCAGGTCCAGTACTTGGAAGGTGGAGGCAGGAAAATCTGGAGTTCCTGGTCATTATCAGCTGCATAGTGAGTTCCAGTCCAGCCCATGATATACGCAACCTTGTTTAAAAAGGAGGTGGGTGGATGGAGAGATGGCTCAGTGGTTATTAATGCTTACTGAGTTCCATTTGCAGCACCGACATGACAGTTTATAATTATCTGCAACTCTAGCTCTGCAGTCAAGTGCACACATAATTAAAGATAAAATAAATTTAAAAGAAAAAGGCATTTTGACACTCTGTTTATGCTAAGCTCACCTTGATCACTCTAAATAACCTCTCCATTTTTATATCAATTGATTATTACTCTTAATTCTATGTGATAACTCAATTTCCCATCTCATGTAACATGTAGCCTATGTATATGTTTGTGATGTGTTCTGGGAATGAAGACATGGGTAACCATGGGTGTACTTTTCTACTAATCACACCCTTTCACTCATTTCTATTCATTTCTCTTATTCCTCAATTATTGTTGACAGAGGTTTCTGTCCTGCCCAATATGGCAGCCATATAGCCCCAAAGAAACACACAGAAGTCTTCATTAATTATAAATTGGTTGGCCTATTAGCTCAGGCTTCTTATTAACTCTTACATTCTACATTAGTCCATAATTATTGTCTTTGTAACAGCGTGGCTTGGTACCTTTTATCAATGAGGCATTCTCATCTTGATTTGTCTGTGTCTGGATGACGACTGCAGACTGGCTCTTTCCTCTTCCCAGAATTCTCCTGTTCTCATTGCCCTGCCTCTACTTCCTGCCTGGCTACTAGCCAATCAGCATTTTATTAAAACAAAACAAGTGACAAGGTACAAGACCTTTGTCCCACAGAAAATTATCGGATGTTTGATTGTAGTAAAGACATAATTTATCTACCAATATCTAAACCTTTCTCACAGGGGCAAGAACTCTGTAAACCAAAGTGAAACAGACAGAATCCACAAAAGAACAATCCTCTGACCTTCATGACTAATTATAAAACCAATGCTATTGAAAGTTAATAATCTTATGTTTTCCAGCTTTAAAAATAATTGCTTTAAAGCTTCTGTAGAAAAATGCCTTTCTTTCCTAAATGCCTCATTAAGATTTTTATCTATTCTGGTTTTTCCTGTTTGCATTTAAATATTAGGATTCCTTAGGAATTTGCAATAAAAGTTAATGAGTTATAGGAAAGTTGATGGAAAACTGAAACGCTTTGCCATGTTTTAAAATTTTTATTGCATTTTATTTATCTATTTGTGTGTGTGTGTGTGTGTGTGTGTGTGTGTGTGCATGCGCATGTGGGGAGTCTCCTTCCAGGCCAGGTCCCAGGTTTAAATTCTGGTTATCAGACTTGCTAGCAATCACATTAACCTACATAACCTTTAATGCTGGTTTCTCACTAGAATGATGTGTGATGGGGGTGTTTCCAAACAGTAACTCTAGTGACCCTGAAATGTAGACAAAGGTAGCAGCCACGCAAAACCCCAGCTCTCACCTCAAAAGGGATAAGAGATGGTTGATTTTGGAGCCATGTATGAATCACCATAGCCCAGGAACCGAGATTCTGGTTACCCGTGAATTTTATGTTCTGGTGTAATAACAGTTTAGTTTCATTATGTTTTTACAGAAGCAGAACAAAGAAAATATAACTCAAGACAATTTCCAAATACTTGGATGGAAGCATCAGGGAGAGTTATAGAAAAGCAGGGCATCTTAACGATGGACCATGGATGTTTTCTGGTCATTGGAAAGTGGGGTCTGCTAAGTGAATGTATCTCAAAAAGATTTGCCTGGTAGTCACTAGGTGTTAGGTCAGACACAGAAGTGGGAAAGTATGGCTATTTAAGAGGCTCCTGATAGCCCGAGATAGCTATCCTGAAGTTATACTACGGAAAGACATAGGCTTCACATCACCGAAGAGCTCTTAGGACAATCTTGTCTAAATGATAGCTACATGAGTAACTTTCCCATACTTCCACTTTTAAGTGTACAGAGATTTCTTTCTCCCCCACCACTCCCATGGCAGATTTAGTTTTCTGCAAACAAACCCACCCTTTGAGAAACAATTCTCTATCTTTCCCTTTTGTTGAGTCTTTGGCTCATTGACTCTTTCATTTTTATCTATTACTCTGGCGGGTTTATTTTTTAAATGTTTCTCTGGCTTAGTTAAACCAATGAGCCTTTCCAAAATAAATTCTTGGCAGAGATTCTCATTATCACTATTAGACATCCATTAAAAAAAATGAGGATCTGGAGAGATGGCTCACTGACTAAGGGCATTTATTGCTCTTGCAAGAGGACCCAGGTTGGGTTCCCATCACCCACATCCATCTATAACTTCAGCCTCAGGGGATCCAGCACTCTCTTTTGAACTCCATGGACACTACACACACGGTGCATATACACACATCCAGGCAAAATATACTTACACATAAAATAAGAACAAATGAAAGTATTTAAAAAAGAAATATGATTTTTATACAAACAACTAAAACTCTCCACAGACCATGAGGAATGGCCAGGACTTAGGGACAGCATGATCCAAAAACAGGTTCCTCAAAGGACAGAAGGCGACACAAGAGCTCACTGAAATTACAAATGTTTAGAGACTGATCCTCTTAATCCCATGCAAGGCCACAGCTAACACAGTCCTATTTGGCATCACCCAGAGCCCCTGCTCTGCCACAGAATATTTTTTAGCATTAAATACTGAAAAGTCCTGCCAAGAAGCTAAATGCATGGGAGCATGGGGTAAGGGGTGGAGGTGGGGTGGCAGGTGTTGCGGTCATTTACTTTAGAACATTACTTAGGGGCTGTGGTTAATATGGCTAATCATGAAATTCCATAAAAGTGAAATTTCAGGACAAAATAAAGTGTGACTTCCAGAAGAAGTGAGAGGATCGTAGCCCAAGCACAGGACCCCCTTGCTTTCCTTACCGTTTATCGCGTTGGTCAACATTCTCTTGCAAACAGTAAGAAGTAGATGATGAGCAAAGCCGGCTGCCTGTAATAGCACACAGCCCTGATCTCTGAGGCATCCTTTAGTCGCTGGGTCTTAGGAATGGCATTTTAGTTGAAGTCATGGGTTATGGTGGCTTTCTGGTTGCAAACTAATCTGCTACTTCATATGCACTTGGGTAGCTCTGTCCTGCTCTGTGAGAACCAGCGACGTGCAGGTGAGTGCTAGGCACGCATTGGCCTGATCAATGCTGCTTAGTAACACCTAGCCTTGGGGTGCTTGGGATCCCAGAGGGTCAGAAGCAGAATCACCACAAAGGTCTGTCTGCTTGGACACACATTTTCTGTCACAAACATCTAACAAGGAGATGGGAGGGCCCCATGGTCTTCCCACAGACAAAACCTGCCCCAGCTCTCATTTACCCCAGACCTTAAAGGTACAGCTGTCACCAGTTAAGTTCTAATTTTGCTGAAATCAATTTGTCTTTTTGTCCTGGTTAGCTTTGATTGTCAAATTGATACAACCTAGACTTATCTGAAAAGAAAATCTCAGTTGAGGGTTTGCCTAGATCAGACTAGCCCATGGGCATGTGTGGTGGTTTGGAAGAAAATGGCTCCCAAAGGGGGTGGCATTATTAGGAGGTGTGGCCTTATTAAAAGAAGTGTGCACTCTGGGGGCAGGCCTTGAGGTCTCTTTTGCTCAAGCTTCCCTCAGTATGACTGTCAGCTGACTTGCTTCTGCCTGCAAGATGTAGCATTCTTAGCTCCAACACCACATCTGCCTGCATGCTGTCATGTTTCCTGCCATGATGATAATGGATTGAACCTCTGAAACTATAAGCCAGTCATCCCAATTAAACGTTTTCTTTATACGAGTTGCCATGACCATGCTGCCTCTTCAAAGCAATAAAAACCCAAACTAAGACAGCATTCTCTGCAGGAGAATGTCTTGCCTGTTAATTGATGTAGGAGGGTCCAGCCCACTGTGGGCAGCACCATTCCTAGGCAGGTGGGCCTGAGTTTTATTTAAAAAGTCTGAGTACTAGTCTGCCTGTGTACCAGCAAGCAGCATCCTCCATGGTTCGTGTTGTTCTTCTTTGCCTGTGAAATGAGCTCCTTGGTTAGAGGTCATACTGTGTGGAACAGCAAGCAGGGTCAGATTCCTGTGTCCAAGTTCCTGCTGCGACTTCCTTCAGTGGGGACCTATATCCCATAAGATGAAGTTAACCCTTTCCTCCACTAAGTGGCTTTTCTCAGGGTGTTTGTCACAGCAGGAGAATGCAACCAGGGCAGTCTCCTCACCTGCAAAACTGTGCAATAAATGAGAACTTTTATATCATTTCTATGTTGTTTGTTTACTGCATGTGTGTTTATGTATGTACGTGGGAGCAAACATGCAGCGGTAAGAGGACAACATGTGAGGGTGGCTTTTCTCCTTCTACCATGAATCCCTGGGATCAGACTCAGGCATGACCAGCAAGAACTTCATCTGCTGAGCCATCTTGCCAGCTCTTCTAAGTATCTGTGAACTGTGAATGTAGTAATTTACTGAAGTCATGCTAAGAAATTAAATCAAGTGTTCTCTACCTCATAGGACTGTCATGGAAATTAAATAAATTATGCATGTATGCTTGCTTCACAGGACTGAGTCTCATGGTAAACCCTCCACCTACTTCACCACAATAGCTAGTTACTAAGTGGAGGATTGAGGCGGTATTCTTACAGCCATTGTACCATGCCTAGCACATGGGAGGACCCAGGTAAAGTGTATTACTGACAAAAAGAGGCATTGTATGAACTGTAAGAGATAACAATACTGTTACTGTCGGTATCCTCCATCCTTTGGAAAAATTTCCGCAGATAACATCAGGACATTCGGGGGCTAGAGAGATGGCTGAGTGGTAAACAGTATGTATTGCTCTTGCAGAGGACTTGAGTTTAGATCCCAGCACCCAGATGAGGCAGCTCACCACTGCCTCTAACTCCATCTCCAGGGGAATCGCTGCACTCATATGCCTATACCTGCTTTCCTACAGACAAATACATGGAAATAAAGTAGAACTTTAAGACAAAGAGGGAGAACTTTTTCTGGGAAGCAATTATAGGTTTAAAAAGAATGCTGTAAATGAAGTGAATTGTAGAGGGCAAAAGAAAGGTCAGATTGTTTTCCGTGTGTACCTTCCTTCTGAATAGATTTAGGAACTTTCTCCTCTGGAACTGTTTAAGGATGTCCCCTGTCCATGGGTAAGGGAACATTAGTTGAGGTTGGGGCCGCTAGGGCAGGCTCAGTGACCCAAGCCTTGCCCTTCACAAATGGTGTCGCACTATAAAAACACACAGTAACATTTTTGAATGTCAAGCCAAGCGAGGAGTCTGACCCGAGAACATTTGCTTTCCTGCAGCTAAATAATTAATTCTTACAGTGCCTAGCACACAGCATGATCACCCTCCTCATCTACCTTTGCATAATTCAAAACCCTCTGCAGCAGCCACCGTGTCCTGCCTAGCCCCTGCGCACACAAGTTTTGATTCTTATTAGTTGCTTGAGCTCATGAATTTAGTCAGAACAATATGTACATTGCCAAGCAAGGATGAATCAGTATTTAATGGAGCCTAAAATTACTTTGTCTCTAAAGCTCCACATGAGGACTCATTTATCCTGGTCGTTCTACCTACCCACTGTGTGTGCCCCAAACTGACTTTCAACAAGGTACCAGTGGTTGGAATGGGGAGACTCGGGATGCTTGCCTCTTATATGATACATTATCCTCATGCCCCTTTCTTTTTACTCAAAGATGCAATTAAATAATTGATGCGGTGGGGAAGTGTCTTGATGGGTAAAGTATCTGCTATGCCCTGTCTATTTCTTCCTCCTTCACACACACTCTTTTCTCTGATCACTTTAGTTTCATAAAGTTCTAAGTATTTTTTGGGTTACATGAACTTGAGACGAGTTTGGTTAACTTTTATTTTTAAGTGCTGCATCTTTTGCCAGCTCCAAGACTCAAGGATGACTTTCCTGGAAGTCATCGTTCGGAATGGAGCTCTCCAGGATGATGTAGCTCCCTTTTCCCAAGTTCAGTTGGAAGATCAGAAGCCGAGTGCTGCATGAAGGAAAGAAGCAACTCTCGTTTCAAAGGAAGAAGAGACATAGTTTATTCCGGAGCATAAGATACATTGTATGCTTACCTTACTAGATCTGGATGGAGGTGGGTGGTCCTTGGACTTCCCACAGGGCAGGGAACCCTGATTGCTTTTTGGGCTGACGAGGGAGGGGGACTTGATTGGGGGAGGGTGGGAAATGGGAAGCGGTGGCGGGGAAGAGACAGAAATCTTTTATTTATTTATTTATTTATTCCTCCATTAACAGCTTTAGTTGGGTGTGGGGCAATAGAACTATTCTTAGCACAATTATGGGTGTGGGGTTCCCTGCAGACTCCCCAGGGTGCTGGTTCCTGTAATGATTTTTAGGGGGGAAACGGCTCCCAACAGATCCCCCTTTCTCTTATATAAAGGCAGGTAGTTATTACGTGGAGAGCACCAGTCAGAGTCAAACATGGTGTCAGATCTAAAGGAGAAGGGACTGAAATAAGGAGAGACCTCGAGTGAGTAGCATCAAAAACCCATTGCCATTGACCTTGAGTTCTCAGTAGTCCTCATTGTCCGCTGGAATTTTTAGACTACTCGGTCTCAAGCTCGCTGGCGCCAAAGCTAAAAATGAGTTGGTATATGTTATCTTTCTTCTAATGACAAGTCTTAGCATCTGCTGATGACATGGATATCAAAATATTTCTTCATGGAATTGTTTTCTGCATGATTGACACAGTGTTTTTGTTGTTCAAAGAAGGAATGTTGTGTGTGTGTGTGTGTGTGTTTATGTGTGTGTGTCCGTGTGGAGGGGTGTGGTCAAACTTCCTGGCATTGTTCTTGCTTCATCTGAGAGTGACAAAAGTATAAAGAACTTTAATAAAGTAGTCCCACACTAGCTCAGAATGGAGTATAATAAATGGTTCTTTCCTTAGGGGTAGACTCAAAGATCAACAGTTCTCTGCATGGGTGGGGAACAGAAACCAAATTCAGCAGCCAAGAGAGGGTGCACACATCTTTACATCTGTTTGTATAGTTCCCAAGACCATGCCCAAAGTGGTCCAGCATCTCAAAGGCTGTTTGTTAAAGGCGTTCCCACAACACAGGAGCATCCTTTTGTGACTTTTGCACAGCCTTGGTGAGGAAGTACAAGGGGCCTTTAAAATTAAGAAATTGGAATATTTTAGAGGGACGTGTACTATGAGGGTTAATCTTGGTTGTCAGCTACTACATCTGGAATTAACTAAAACCAGACTGCTGTGCACTCCCATAAGAGATTATTTTAATCAGATTATTTGAAGCAGGAAGACCCACCCTGATTCTGGACCACCCTGTCTGGTGTAGCCCACATAAAAGGATACTGAAGAAATAAAACTTTGTTTTTTTATCTCCCTGCCCTCAAAAAGGTACATTGTAATCAGCCTCCAGACCTGCAGTATGCCAACCTCTCCACGTCACTGAGTTTCTAATCTGTCAATCAGCCTTTGCAGATACAGCTCTGTAGGAATGCGCATTCACAGTTCTCCCGATAGGCTCAGCACCACATTTTGTAAGCTCCTGGGTCATGGTCACTCATGTTTGGTTCCAGAATGAACTGTGTCTTTTAGTCTTCTCTGGGGAGAACTGTTTTTTTATTATTATTATTTATTTTCATAGGCAGTTGGTACCCCTTCCAATTTGCAAAGGTGCCTTCTGGGTAAAGGAATAGGTGTATTTTCTCTCTGAATAAATCCATCTAGCTAGAATAGATGGCCATCCTGGGGAACACAGTGAAACTGCCTATAATAAACAGTACCTAGAGAATAGGTGAGCAGTGGGATGGTCTTACCTGGCTCTGAGAGGGTGTGGCTTCTCTGAGAAGATTCTCTGGGACACACATGAGGTACCATTTATGTCAGTCAGCGTTCTCCCTTCAGCCTCTGCAAGGAGGTTTCGAGAATCAGGCAGGATCTTATTTTTAATGATATTACCCACATCTTAACTTACAATAGATTAAACTTAAAGATAGCCACAATAGAACACAGAAAATTGGCTGGCTAGCAGTAAAGATGAATTCTAAGATAGAAGGATGCCCAGCCAGGCTTGAATGGTGGTGTCCCACTGTAACTAGCTTGTTTGGCAGAATTGCAAAGATTCTGAAGAGACATCGTCCCCTCTTGGGCTGTCAGACTATGGAAATAATGGATCAAAAGAAACTGGAGCTCCTCCAGGGTTATACTGCTGGAAGAGGAAAAAACTGAATCCCCTGGGGACAATAAGGGAAGCCTTGTCATGTCCTGGAGAAAGATTGTTAGCTAGTCAGATGATCTTGTATGAGAGACTTGGGGATGGGACAGCGGTGGCAGGGTCTACCCTTTACTAGACCGTTTCATCATGTACAGATTTTGCTTTCTGCTTAAACTTTGCTCTCATGTCAGGACCCCTTAGATGGACTTGGGACAATTGCTAGGACACTTTGTCTCTCTTTCCAATGGTCATATGGAATAAATCTCCCTTGTTTACTTTTCAGTATAAATTTGGCCCTTTTAATTGCCTTATGGAGGACAAGGGTCAACCGTGGCTTGTTGGGGCACAGTCTGTGACCCCTAAGTCCAGTGACATCACCCTCAGTTATTCACATCCTAGTGTTTGACTTTGGCTCTTCGGCAAAAGGAGATGGGGAATGTATTTCTACCACTGTGGATTTTCTAAGATGTCATGGATATTCAGTCTACATTTAATTAATAAAAACCAAGAAGAAGTTGGAAGAATGATGTCATTGTTATGGATCTTCTAAAATACCCAAACATAAAACATAAACATAAAAGCATGCCCTACACCCCCATCAAACACACAGCCACTGCAGAATATGGTGGTAAAATGAGAATTTATAATGAGACTGACTCAAACTGCCTCAGCCTTATTTCTTCCTAATGTTATAGAAGGGGTGCTAGGGAGCTTCATGCCCTTGAATGCTGATGCCACTGTCTCCATAACAATGAAGAGCCTTCAGTGATGCCCCTAAGTAAAAGAGCCCATTTCCTTGTAGGTATTAGAACTGTTATTATTATTAATATTATTGCTGTTGTTGTTATTTAATTTTTATCATATGATATATTTTGATCATATTCTTTTATATCTCCCAAAGTTCTTCCAGATCTTCCTTACTTCTTTATCTACTCAACTTCATGTCCCCCCATCTCTAAAACTGTGGTTCTCAACACGTAGGTCACAACTATCCCTTTGGGGTTAACTACCCTTTCACAGGGTCACCTAAGACCATCAGAAAACACAGACATTTACATTATAATTCATCACAGCAGCACAATTACAGTTATGAAGAAGCAACAAAAATCATTTAATAGTTGGGGTCACAACATGACGAACTGTATTAAAGGGTTGCAGTTTTAGGAAGGCTGAGAACCAATGCTCTAAAAAACAAACCAAATCAAAACAAAACAAAATAACCTAAAATTGAAACAATGAAAAAAAAAACCCACCAAATCAAAACAAAACAAAATAAAAAAAAAGACCAAAACCCAAAAGCAATTGTTTTGCATTGGCCAACTACTCCTGATCATGAAGTCTACCTAGAGTCTGTTTGATATATTCGACGATTTTTCATTGGAAGAAAAAAAAAAGATTTTGCCTGCCTGTCTTTGTTAGGGTTTCTAATACTGGGAAGAGACACCACGACCACAACAACTCTTAGCAAGGAAAACATTTCACTGAAGCTGACTTACAATACAGAGGTTTAGTTCATTATCATCATGACGCTGAGAACAAGGCAAACATGGTGCTGGAGAAGAAGCTGAGAGTTCTACATTTTGATCTGAAAGCAACAGGATGTGAACTGTGCCCCACACTGGGTGTAGTTTGAACATTTGAGACCTCAAAACCCACTCCCACAGTGACATGTCTCTTTCAACAAGGCCACACCTACTCCAAAAAGGCCACACATCCCAATAGTGCTACTCCCTATATACCAAAGATTCAAACACACAAGTCTATGGGGGCCATAGCTATTCCAATCACCACACTCCCCTAGTAGATAGCACTTGTACATAACTTCTTTGTTAGGAGTGAGACTTTGCATCCTCTTCCCCTTTTCAGGGCATTTTGTCTAGCTTGATCCTGCGCAGGCCAGTGTGTTGTCCAGTCCTCATCAGAGAAGTGTCTGGCAATAGGTGGGCATTAACACAGAGACCCACAAGTGGACAGAATACAGAGAGTGGGAGTTTGGAGCGCTCAGCCCTAAATGGGATGTTAATCAAAACCTTCCCCTCAAGGCTCAGGGATCCACAGCCTAGCATCTAATACCCAACTGTTGCAACATTAAATGAAAAAAGAGACATCCCAGCGTGCTAATGATAACTATTCTCAAGACAGTTTGTGGGTGGTGGTACCTAGCAAAAAGATGCCATGCAGGCTGTTCCTAGGTGAGCCTCTCACTCATGAGGTTTGCTTGGCTTTATTCTGTCAGTAGTGGGGCTCACACAATCTGGGTCTGCTCCAGTTTATTTAGTCAATCGTACACCACTGCTGATTGATAGCTACTCTGCGGGTGACTGATGATGAGAAATAATAAAATACAAAACATTTTTTCTGATTTGTGAGTTTTAATTTTTTGACCCCATGTATTTTTATCTCTTGTCAATTGTTTGTTTGGCTTTGAAAATAAACAGTATCAGTTGGGGACTTGGAGAAGCTATTTTGAAAGCAGGTTTGGCAAGCTGGACGTGGTTCCTCATCCCTGCAATCCCAGCACCATCCTCATATCTCCCTTTCCACTTCTCCAGTTCTGACCCTACTGTTGACCTCCAACTCATCTTGCACTTATAAGGACTCTGGAAGATGCATGTTCAATTTCTCAGTCAACTCAAAAGTCAGAAAACATTCCAACAAAATGACTTTAGATTACAATCACCACGGGGGCTTCAGGAAATGAAAAGTAGATATCACGGTACAAGCTTATCCTCCATCACTTGGAAGATGGAAGCAAGGCACTCAGAAGTTAACGCCTGTCTGGGCTATATAGTGAGCTAGAACTCAGGTGGGGCTCAGTCCCGGTTACAGAGAAAAAAAGGAAGGAAAGAAGGAGGGAAGATGGAAAGAGAAAAGAGGAACAAGAGGAAATTGATTGTTTTTTGTTATTTCTGATCACTTCTAATATAATACTTAAATTTTTTCCCTCAGAATCCTGGGTAGGCTATTTTCTAAACATTTATGACAACCAGAGAAGAAATATGGAGATAAATACAAAATATTTCTGTATTGTTTTTTTAAGTTGGCAGCATCTTCCAAATTAATGACAAGTCAATAGATAAAATTGCCAATGAGTTTATGAGCTATTGTTAGCTTTACATAAAAGCAGACAATGTTCAATAAAAGACCAGTGCATGGCTTGTGATCTGACACAGTTCTAGGAAATCCAACGCCCTAAGGAGATCAGTTAGAATTAAGAAGGGCAAAATAAGCAAAGAAAAAACTCACAAAAATGAAAACAAAATTAAAATTTGTCATGAGTGTAAAATGGACCTCAGACATCATTAGGAACTTCAGGACAATTTTAGGAACTGAAGGGAATCCAGGGATTAATCGCAATTTCTCAGCTTTCCATTCCTGGAAAAGGGTTCCAGAAGATGTAAATGCCAGGCTATGAGGCTGGAGACAACTTCTATGTACAAGAAGGAAGTGAGGATTTGTGCTTAGGGAAATACTTGTTTGGGATGTGTACCCATTTTCTCCAAGATCCTCAAAACCTCCATCTCAGAATGCCTGAGTGACTTTTCCTGCTTTTCCTGTTGCTGGGATATAATAACAAAAAAAAAACCCAACAACAACAAGAGGAAGGAGGACTTTACTTTGGTTTACAGAAAGAGGGCACAGTCCATCATGGTGGGGATGTCATGCTGACAGTAGCATGAGGCAGCTGGATACATAGCATCCATAATCAGGAAGCAGAGAGAGATGGATGCTGGTGCTCATTACACTTTCTCCTTTGTGTTCAGTCCAGGACCCCAGCCTAGGGAATGGTGCCACCCAAACTCAGAGCAGTCTTCTCACCTCGATTAACCTAGTAAATCTAATCCTTTACAGGTATGGTCAGTAGCTATCCTGGTCTAGATGATCACTTACCGTAGTGGCAGAGGCTAGTCTAATCTCAATAATCCCTCATTGACATGCCTGGGGTCTAACCTGATTTCAATAACCCTTCACAGGCATGGCCAAAGGCTCACCTACTTGATGCTGTCGGGTTGACATTCAAATAGCAACAGAGCTGTGACGGTTAAATAAGGTTTGACCATCTCACCGCTGTCCTGACCTTCAACTCCTCAGATCTGCTTCCGCTTCGGAAAGCAAAGACAACCTCTGCCTGCTTCCTTGCAATCAGGATGTCAGCTTTGATATTTATTATTCTATTTAGACTCATTAGTGTCCATTAATTGTTTAGAGTGCTTTCTCCAAAGTCATTACCCGAACTCTTCCAGCTCATCCTGTGATGTTTTCAATTAATCCTCTAACAAATCTCTTTGTACGGCAACAGGCATGTGTCAGTTAACAGGCGATTAGCGCAAAGGGGGTGATAACCTCCACTCCAGACAGCCCAGGCCTGAGGAGGGACAGAGATGATTTAAACAGAGACAGGGTGCATTATGCAAACTCTTGTCCAAGTCAAGGGAATAAAGAAAGATTTAACAGTCATTTTCCATCTTAAGTCTTCTCGTGGTTTAGGGAAAAAAATAAATCCATCTAGATATGACACATTTATTTCTTTTAAAAGCTAACTGCAGCCTTCACCCACAGGGCTGGGGAGGGACTCAGGGAAAGTTGAACAGAGGAATAACCCTCTTCACAGCTTTTGGGATTTTCTTACATAAAGGTGCAGTATTGCTTTATTATGCTCCCTGCTTACTTTCATTTCCCCGAAAGCAGTCCTTGGTTATGTGCTGTAGGAGGGACAATGGTTCTCCAAGCAGCCACCATCTTCATGAAATCGGCTGTGGCTGACTTCACCATGGTTGGGTTTGTGGATGTCGACATTTCCTCCTAGAAGGAAGGGTGGTGAGGGTCAATGTGCCCCCACTTAAGTGCCAGCCATTCTTTCCAACGTGTAGCTTGAGGGAGGAGCATATAGGTCCAGAAGACAGTCATGGGGAAGCCATTATCCATGATGCATGAGGACCTTTCACTGTGGCCACTTTGGGACCCACGATCCTGCCAGAAACCCACATCTCCCTTGCTTTGTAAGCACAATAAGCTCATTAGTTCTCCAGGACACGCTTTTGTAAAATGGCACTTTGGTTTGTTGCAGGGACTGGCTAAGGAAGGTCAGACATTGTTTCTGCCTTCCCAAGGAGACCATTCTCACAACGACATTCGGGGTTATTTTAGAGGCATTTGGGACAGATAAATTACACGTAGCCAGACACAGAGGAAGGCACACTGGGTAGGAAGGGCATAGGTAGATTTCACCATGAGCTGATTAGGGGGTGGGTACCAGCTTTGCAGAAGGTCAGGAGGATGCTGGGAAAGAAGCTTGGCCTAAAGAGTTGAGTGTGGAAGGAGGTCACACTTCTAAATTGGGTTCCTATATCTCTCACTTATAAGAAAGTTATACACCAACCTATACCCAAGAGTCTCCATGCATAAAACAAGGCTAGCAGCGCTGCCTCCTCATTGAGTTGGCAAAACCATATAAAATACCATGTATCCAGAACTTTCTAAAGAGAGCCATCTGACAGGCAAAATTCCTACCTGGCTCCAGTCTCAGTGTTAGGTATGGAGTTAGATATGTTAAGTTTGGAGGATAGTAGGGCTGGACCCCTCCTTCATAATCAACAGACAAGGGTTACAATTGCAGGAGGCTAATAACTTGTCAGAAGAATGAGTTCGTGTACAGGGTAGTGATGTCCTATGTACAGTGATGCTGAGCAACAGCAGCTATCCTGTGACCCAGACTTATTAATCATAGCATCAAGGAAATATTCAACTGACTGCATGAGAGCTGACCATGGTCAGTGTATAGATCCAGAATAACTTAAGCATCTAGAATACTAAGAATTTGTCCATGCTCTTCCAGTCTTCAGACCTAAGAAACTGTCTTTATTATGTGCCGCAGCGCAGATATGATCATGGAGGAAGGCAAAGAAAGTCCCCAGGTCAGAAGCCCAGCAGATTCCTGTACCTTTGCCCATGGGAGCACCTAAGTTAGCAGTGCACTGTTGGATTGTCATGCAAGGTTTTCTGTTAGTCACAGTCCCTTAGCAGCATTGCCAAAGGAAAGCAACCTGACCTGAGTGAGAATAGCAACAATGTAAACAGAGCAACTTTAATGTCACCAAGCTTACTTTGTTCACAACACTAGTCTCCAAGGTAGCGGGGCGTGTCTTAACAGTCATAAGTGAAGCATGTTCTCAGCTCCAGCTGTGCCACCCTTTGCAGCTGTTGGGGCATCTTTGGAGTACTGGTTCAGAGGCATTTCAAAACTTTGGTATTGCCACCTGATGGCTGCTTCCTGCACAAAGTGTCCAGGAAAAAAGATGCGAAGAGATGGGGCAGTTTTATCCATTCATAGGAACATCAAAACGGGGTCCTTCCGCGGTCATTTAACTTCTCCTGGGGGACATAAAGAAATATCCTCCTTCACCTCACACAGAAAGGGTGCTGACTCCATAGAAAGAGCTATATCTCTTTGATAAACCGGCACTTCCTCATTACTTCCTTAGACGTTCAGGTTTGTATACTATGTCAGTCAGCTCTAGGAGGCTTGACGCCACTGCAGCTGGTGTCGATTGATACTAATCATACCAGTGGTTGGCTCTCCAAGAAGAACCCAAGCTGTGTTAGCAGGAGTCAGATTTATTTATTTATTTTTTGAGTCAGGCTGTCAATCACCCTTTCGGGACTACATGTGATGTCCATGAAGAATTTTGTTTATGATTCAGGTCAATGATCAGAGAGGGAGGCAGACGGAGCATGGTCACGACACAATGCCTTTGAATGCATGGCTTGGGGGGTTTTAGAATAATGACCATGATAAGTAATAATTAAGATTGTGTGGGTCAGAATAAAAGGGCATTGGAGAATTTGGAAGCATGCTACAAAGCTATACTTTGCTGAACTAAATTTATTTTCAGAGGTTCATTATGAGGTGACTGGAAAATGTCTCAGAAGCTTGCCCTCGATGCTGGTGGACAGAAGTACATTATTGCTATTTGTCAGTTTATCATTTTCATGATAAGGTCTCTCTGTGTGCCCAAATTTGGCCTTCCATTAATTCTTAAAATTTAATTCATTTTTTTAAATGTGTGTGTGTGTGCGCGTTCATGCTGCATGCATAAATGCAGGACCAGAGGATTCCATTAGAGGTTGTTGGACCCTCTGGAGCTGGAGTTACAGGTGGCTGTGAGTCACCAGATGTGGTGGCTGGGAAGCAAATTTGGGTCCTCTGAAAGAGCACTGCATTCTCTTAATTTCTGAACCATCTACTCAGCCCTTACTATTTATTCATTTTTTAAAATTTATTTATTCTTTGAGAATTTCACGCATGTATACAATGCATTTTGGTCATATCCATTTTTTCCTCACCTCCGACTCCATTCTACCCTTCCCTCTCAACACTTCTTCCTCCCCTCCTCTTCTTGCTCTTCTTCCTTCCTCCTTCCCCCCTCCTTCTTCTCCTTCTTCCCACTCAGTCTAGTTAGTGCTACTCATATTCATGAGTATAGGGTTTTCCACTTGTGCGTAGCCTTATAGTAATCTACTTGCTTCGTCTCCAGAGTCCCTGAATTACAAGTATATACCACAATACCCACCTAGGTTCTTTATGAGTTTCTTTGGGTATTTTGTCAACATTGCTTCAATGCACACATGTGGGAGAGAAAGCTAGCTGGTATTTATAGAAAAATGAACCACACAATTACAAGGTGATGTGGCAGAAGTCTCTTTGTGGGAACATAAACCAAGTGTATCATGTTACTTTTGTTCTAGGCTCTACTGAGTGGACTTAGTATAATATTTAGATGCATTAATGCTCAAGTAATAACAATTAGTTACTCTGTTACAACCCAAGAAAGAAAATCAAGAAAAAACAAACCCCTATCTATAAAGAGATCACAATAATATTAACCAAAAAGCCTTGCCTAACACACTCAAAGTTATAGGTTCCATGTCATTTATTTCTAGGAATTCAATGTCAGAGAAAAAATTTCATACGCATTTCCCCTTATCTTGCACCTGTAGATAAATCCAGGTCTACCTTTCAGCAGCTTTCCCTCTTAGGGATGACATGATGTCTTGATCACCAAGTCCTTAATGGAACTGAGTCACCTTTCCTCATTCTTTAAGGGTCATTTTGATTTGAGGTTTTATAAATGGAGACTGCTCTTTCATTCCTGGGCACCCAGACCCGAATAATCACACAGAAACTATATTAATTATAACACTGTTTGGCATGTTAGCTCAGACTTCTTATTAAGTAACTCTTACATCTTAAATTAGCCCATTTCTATTATTTTATATTTTATCTTAATGCTCGTGGTTTGTTACTTCTTGCTTCTTGGGTGGCTGCTGCGGGGTATCTCTCTGACTCCACCTTCATTCTTCCTCTATCTCTGTTTGGATTTCTTACCTTGTTCTATTCTGTTCTGCTATAAACCAAAGCAGCTTCTTTATTAACCAATGGTAATAAAACATATTCACAGCATACAGAGGGGAATTCCACACCAAGGTTTGGAAGGACAGGAGAGAGAGGTGATGTTGATCCTAGTAGGTCTTTTGGAGAGTTTTTCTTCTTCCACAGGGAACCCATTGTGAAAACTCCACATGCAGGTAGTCTAAGTGCTGGCTGTGTGCATTGTGCTATTGTGTGCACAACCGTGAAGATACTGTTCTAAAGTGGTTGAAATGGGTTTCATCATTGACCACTAGTGACTGCATGGAGAACTGGATTCACAGTGGATAGCTAAGTGGAAAGAAAGCTAGATTGATTAATAATGTTTGTCAAGGTCACAGAAAGGTGAAAGGGATGCTGTCTTTAGAAATTATATTTCTTTGTGGCTTACAGGGCAGGTAGCTTTTTATAAAATATTATAAATATATAAAATATGCGTATATGTGTGTGGATACAAAGGGAAGTCAGAGAAGTTTAATCCCCTGGAGCTGGAATGACAGATATGTAGCTGTGAGCTATTTCATGTAGGTTTTGGGAGCCAAACATACTTGGAATATGCCTCAAGTGGTCTTAACCACTCGTCCAGATTTGACCAGGGCCATCTACATGGATGTATAGCCACTTTTCCACCACCAGGAAATCTTTTTCATAAATAAATTGTGTACCATATTATTTACAGATTTGATCCTATATATTATACATATTCATGCTGCATATTTTATTATGGTTATTATATAAAATGAGCAACATAGATCATGTTATAGTATATATGTACACACATACATACTAATTGTATGTAATTATATATGTGTGTACATATACATATACTATAATATGATCTACATTTCTCATTTTATACAATACACATACATGCTATTATAATAATATACACATATATGATCACAATTAGTTAATCCTATATATAAAATAAATATAATATATAATCTTCTATTACATGCGATTAGTTAATCCTATGTGTGGTTCTCACTCTACGACAGGCATGGTTTCTATGCATACTGGCTCATGCTATCAGTATTAATAATCTATCGGGAAGATGTCCTCTCCTTCATTCTGCACATGAGACAGACAGAGGACATACAAGATCACTTGATGGATAAGGGTTGGCACCTGCATGAAGGTCAGGATCCTGGGTCGTGTTTGGTGGCTTTGTTGCTGGGGAAGGGTGTGATGGGTATCTGCTATAAGTGTCACCTTGTGTCTGATTTGTCTATTACCATGTAACAGAGATTTGTATTAGTGGGAACATTTTCTTAGGGTTCTCATTACATTTCCTTATGACCTTGAGTTTATGATCATGAAAAGTTACTTTCTGTCACTGAAGCACATTGCACAGTAATATATTAGGACACATCTGGATTTTTTGTTAGATCCTGAGTTTTATTGAGCCTCTTCCAGAATGTTTTACATAAAATATCATTATCGATTTTACCCCAGCAAATTCAGAAAATTTTATTTTCTGTGTATATTTTTATTCCAAACTTTATCTCTCATTCTACATTTTGCCTATTTTTCAGCCTTTTAATCTCACTTTCTCCTACATTAAAAAAGATAAGTAGGCTGATGACTTGAATAATTAAAACATCTGACATAACTTTAGCCTCTTATTTATGTGTAAGTGCACACCAGTTTATGTTAAGTATCTATTTCTGGATAGAATTCCATTTACTGCAGATCTCTCTGCCAGCTCATGCCTGCACCTGTATTATTATGAGGGACTGCGTGGGCCTGGGAACCAACAGAGTATCTTTACCTAAGACAACACTCATCATTCTCACTGTTAAAAAATACTTACTCTACACACAAGTGGCAGCTCCTTTGGCTCTTTCAAGTTCTTAGGGCTTTATTTCTGTCTAGTTTAGAAAGTTCCTTGTAAACATTTAGGTATGTCCAAAAGTCTCCATACCATAAGAATTAAAAGAGAATCCATAAAGGGGAAGCCTGCTGTGGTGATTTGAATGGCTCCCATAGGACCATAGGATGGAATACTTTATTACCAGGAAACAGCACTATTTTAGAGGATTAGGAGGGATGGCCTTGTTGGAAGAAGTGTGCCAATGGGACTTTGAGGTTTCAGAAAGGCTATTCCATGCCTAGAGTTCATCTTTTCCTGTTTCCTGCAGGCTGCAGAACTCTCAGTTCCCCTCCAGCAACATCTCTACCTGCAGACCATCATTCTCCCTGCCATGATGACCATGGACTAAGCCTCTAAAACTGTAAGCAAGCCCCAATTAAATGATTTCCTTTAAAGAGTTATGGTGGTCTCCCTGTCTCTTCACCCCAAATCACCTGACCTCTAAAGTCCTGTAGCAGAAGCACGGGGTCTGGCCTCGACGGATTTGTATGTTCCAGGGCAGGGGCATGTGGATTAGAAACGTTCAGCAGACAAAACAGAGATACAAAAGAAAAAGACACAGTCACAGAATAGAGTTGGGAGGGCAACCCAGTTAATACTGAATTTGCCCAGTTTTATTTTTCATATACTTTATATACCCCAATCCAAAATGGGGGGAAGAAGGCAAAGGACTGCTTTAACATGATACAAAGAACAAACAGAGTAATTACCTCTTCGATACCCAAGTAACTACATCCTGAATCCTGAGTTAAGCATTCTGTTGTTCAGGCAAGACAAGCAGTGACCACAGCTTAGGCCAAGTATCCTGTAGGCAGTCACACCCTGGGTCAAACCTCCTGTCATAGCCTTGAAGGAGCAAGAATAGGCCTGAACTCTCTGACCGTTAGACAAAAGCGCAACCGATCTACTTCTGTGAGCTCCAACACTAAAGTGAGCGTAACAACAGAACCCACTCTTCAAGTAAGTTGGGAAGAAGAGTCATACACATGAATCTGTCAGAATGCCATTCGGATGCGGGACAAGAATCAGTGCACCTATTTATAAACTTGCTGGGAGGGCAACAGGAATAAAACACACAGGGTAAATCATCAGAATAGTAACCTCCCCTCTCAGATCCTGAATCAACCAAGGTGAGGTGATCCAGTGTCCCTAAGGAGGGCAGAGAAATGAATTCTCTGATCCTGCCATCATCACTCCCCGGTAAAGGCACTTTCAGATGTGATCAAGAATTCTTTAGGCAGATTCCTGGATGGAAAAATGTTCTTTTCCTCTGAAAGTTGAAGGAGACAGCGTATCCCAGCTCAGTGCCCTCATTGTTCTATCAGGACAGCATCAGCTGTGCCTGCTACTTTCCCTTCAAGAATTACTCTCAGAGCTTAAGGAAATTTCTATTAGAAGGATTAAAGATTAGCATGGAATAGAGCAAGCTGACCATGATCTGGGTCAGAGCCCAAGGAGGTGATCAATGTTTCCTTAATGCCATTATCCAAGCCCACACTGAAGCAGGCTCAAGCGGCTTATCTGACAGCTGCATGGGATGACTTTTAGCTCCCCGAGGTTAGATAGTCAGATTATACTAAATATTTAAGGGTATTATGGACAGCATTTCAGGTGTTCCTTTATAAACATTCTCAAATTACAAGGACCATGATCCCCAAGTCAATCGTTTCCTAATACCACCTTATTGATTTGGAGCTATATGATTCCAGGCCAGCAGAGAAATAGGTGATCAACAAAACCCAGATGGAGACTCAAAGGTCTAGCCTGGTGAGTGCACCCCTCATCACCAGACAGAAATCACTACAGAAAAACCAGAACCAATCAAGATGAAGAGTTATGGAGCCCAGTACCAGTCCTCCTGGCCCAGCCTGGTCCTGGACTTGGTGTACCTGAATCTTTTCCTTCTCCTGAGGTTGCTGGGTAACCAGTAATCAATGCCGGCCACCCCAGGAAGAACCTACCCAGGTCATTAGGTGCAAAGGGACTCCCCTGAGGGTCCTTAGGAGCTATGGAGAGATTTAGAAACTAGTCTCTGAACCCCAAAGTGCAATTGATTGTGGCCGAGTGTGTGACCCTGTTACAGTTTCTGATTTCCGCTTTATTTCTCAGTTCGGGACCCGGATATTTTAAACACATGTTCAACCGCCAAATTACATGTAAGGTTTCATGACCACATTTTAAAATTATGAAATACTTCAGACAAAAGCATTTTTTTTCACACATGTGTTTTCTTAAAAGTCAAATTTTCTTCTGTTCTCATTTATTTCTGTCTTGTCAGGTACATGCTGGTATTCCTTAATTCAGGCCATATAATCTTCATCAAATCTCCCCCCCCCCCCGTCTTCTGTCTTCTTATCCCCTCTTTGGCTCTGCCTTTAACTTTTTGTCACGGGTATTTCCTGTGCGGGCCTCACGAAGGTCTCTTTGGTCTGACCACATGCATAATGTCTGTCTGTCAGTATGTAGGTGTTTTTCTCTGTCACATTTGAGACTTTCAGGCCTTGCTTCTTCTATTGCCCACACGCCCTCTGTCGTCTTTCTGATTCTAATAATGTGAAACTGAAATCTTTCTTATTGACCCACAGGTCCCTGCCTCTCCGTTCAGTTTTTTCCCCCTGTATATTTTCTTGCATTTTGGTGGAGCAAATTTGATTTCTGTCTTCCCTTTCATGTGTATTTTTTCTTTTTTTTCCTTGAATCATATCTATTTTTCTCACTCCTCTATTTCTTGCTGTATTCTTTTAGTTTTATAATTTACTGTTACTTTTTTCTTCAACTTTCACAAATCTACTTTTCTTCTTTCCATTTTCTCAGGCTAATTTTTTTCTTGTTAAAATCTTCTTTATGATCCCTGTTTGAAATGCTTATAAAATTATTCTAACATCTGATCACCTGGGAATTTATATTGTTACTTCTTTACCATTGCTGTTTTTATCTTCAAATTGTTGTTTTCTTGGTTCCCAGTAATAGGCTGGGTTTTAAGTGAACAGCGGAAATGGTGATAATTTTACAATCATCTTATCTGAATGTTTTTCTCCTGGCACACAGTATTTCTGTTTAGGTCAACATGTAGGTTTATCACACATTTTAAATATATATATATATATTTGATATATTAGTATAATATATTAAATACATTTTTTGTGGTTTTTCAAGACAGGGTTTCTCTGTGTAACCATCCTGGCTGTCCTGGAACTAGCTCTTGTAGATCACCTAGCCTCAAACTCACAGAGATCCACCTGCCTCTGCCTCCTGAGTGCTGGACTTAAAGGCATACACCACCACTGCCCAGCTTAAATATATAATTTAAATATATATTTTATTAGATTAAATACATAGATTAAATTTAAAATATAGATTAAACATAATCTATATTTAACAGATAATTAAATGTGTATATGTGTGTGATTGTATGTATTGAATGTGTGTGTGTGTGTGTGTGTGTGTGTGGCTACCTGAGTGCAGTGCCCACAGAGAACAGCAGAGGGCATTAGATCCCTAGAGGTAGAATTACATGTGCTCTAAACAGCCAGGTGGATGCTGAGGATTGAACTCAGGTCCTCTGCAAGAGCATCAACTGCTCTCATCCTCTTAGTCATCTTTCCAGTTCCCCAATATGTAATTCCAATGACTACTTAGTGTCAGAGCCCCTGCAGTGTTCTCTGTTCTATTCACTCTTCTCTTGCTGTCACTCACCCCCACTAGTGACACTTGCATGCTATCCCAGTGCATTCTTAGGCTGCTTGTGCTCACTGGGAGCCTTGGGGAGAGGGTATCTGTCGACACATGCTGCTGTCCCGAGTTCCTCCTGAACGTGCATTCAAGAATGAGCCGATGGGGTTTCACTGTTGTCTCCGTGAATGTGGCAGTTGTTGGGGACCTAGTACATGGTGAGGGTTGAGTTGGTTCACCAGTGTCCTGAGATGCCACAGGTGGAGCAAACAGCACCTGCACAGGTTTGGACTCCCACTAGGTAGGTTGCATGTACCAAATTCCCAAAGACAATGAAAAAGAACAAGTCTTTCTCCTTTGTTCTACCTAGCTAGACATCTCATTTCTGGTATTTACATGTTGTACCTCAACTAGCAAGAGCTGTATCTTCAAGCTGAGTCCAGACCACACTCCCCATCACACACTGATATATGTGTCTCATTACCCTGGCACATCATGGAACATCCTCAGCCCTTTTGCACTAAGACAAAAAAAATCATTTTCTCTTTATGGGAAAAGGAGAATGTTTATACATTTTTTTTTATTTTTTTTTAAAAATTTTTATTTTAAATTAAAAAACATATTAAGTGATGTGACCCAGAAAGACAAATATTATATGTACTCATTCATAAGTGGTTTTAATACCTAAAAAAGAAAAACCAGACTACGGTTCACAATCCCAGAGAATCTAGGCGATAAAGAGGACTCTAAGAGAGACTTATATGGATCTAATCTAATGGGAATTAGAAAAAGATAAGATCTCCTGAGTAAGTTGGGAGCATGGTGAGGGGGAATGAAGGGAGAGGAGTGGAGAAAAATATATAGCTCAATAAAAACAATTAAAAAAAGTTAGAGAGGTAAGAGTTAACTGTGGCTTGTTCCTTTATCTCTCTCATCCTTCAGCATTTACCCTGATATCTGACTCTGGATATCCTAACCCTAACCTTAAGAAAACATTTATTACTGGTTTCAACAAATTATATACCTTTTAAAATTATCTAAGCTCATGGTGCCATTCAAATCTTGATATCCTGATATGTTTTCCCAGGTCACAAGCAATCTCCTTGTGCTGAACTAGACTAGTAAGTCTCAGTAGAAAATCCACTTTCTGGTGTAAACCCACACTGTGTTTAAAATAGCCAGTTTCTCATGTAGGCATGCACACATAAATAATAATAAAATTTTTTAAAAGAACTAAGCATAGGAAGATGATTAGGCTTTTATGAAAGCTGTTGACTTAGCTCTGAGCCAGGGAAATGTCCTATAAGTCATGATGTTCAAATTAAATACAAAATCACAAAAGCACCAATTGAAAGAAAATGTGGGCAGACCTTCCTTCAATACAAAACATTGCAGGCACACAAGTCCTGTAGAAGAGTGAAGCCTGGCAGACGGACCCCAGCACTGGTATAAGAAAGGCCTAGAGAAGGATGTGGTCAGTGCAGGACAGGGCTGCAGGTGTTCATGCACTATTATGATGGAGCCAGAAAACCATTGGAAGACTTGAGCAGTGAAGGCCCCATGGTGCTTTCATTAACTTTACCCTGAATTCTTTGTGTAACATCTACTTCATCACCGTGGGTCAGCTTTTATCCATCTCTGGGGTTGATTCTGAATCATCTTTGAAATGAATGGTGACTTAGTTATTTTTTTTTCTATCAGTGCGGTGAGACACTATGATGAAGGCAACTTCTAGGGCTTATTGGTGGCTTACAATTTCAGATGGCGAGTCCACGGCCATGTCGGGGAACATAGCAGATGCTAGAGCAGTGACTGAGAGCTTATATCTGAACCATGAACATCACACACACACACACACACACAGAGAGAGAGAGAGAGAGAGAGAGAGAGAGAGAGAGAGAGAGAGAGACAGACAGACAGACAGACAGAGATAGAGATAGAAACAGAAACAGAGACAGAGAAGAACAAACTAGAAATGGCAGGAACTGGGCTTTTGAAACCTCAAAGTCATACCTTCTCCAATGAGACCATGATTCCTAACACTTCCAAAAAGTTCCACCAAATGGGTGTCCAGTATTTCCATATAGGAGCCTAGGGAGGTCGTTCTAATCCAAACTACCCCAAATGGCAAGGAGAAACTGGATCCTGGTACCCATGATGCCAGCAATGTCACAGAATCCTCAGACAACCTCATATCTGAGGGGTCCATGCTGCCTCAATGAGTCTCTGCTGTGTGTATAACTCTCTGCATGGAGAACTTAGTTCCCTAACTACACACCTTCCTAGTTCTACTGAAAAATAGATGTAGGCTGAGGTGAGGTCTGCCAGTGACTGGTGTCTGGGATAAAGCGTGGCAGTACCACAGGCAGTAAAAATGCAACTAACTTTCCTGACCCATTTTCTTCCATGTGATCACGAGGCCTGGAGCAGGGCCCCGCAAGCATTCACTGCAAGTTTAATTGGGAAGTGCTTTGTAATTGGTGCCATAAAAAATAATGTCATGGTAATGCTGGTCAATTATAGAAGATGAACAATTAGTCAAATCCCTTGGTCCCAATATAGCCTGATACAACATCCAAAGGAAGACAGGAGGTCTTATGTTTCTTGTGGGGGAGTATCAAATGTCAGTACATAGGCGAGAAGAGAACTTCCTGACTAGTTAGCAGGAAACCCAGCCTTGTAAGCTACTTAGTGCTTCCAGGACCCCTCAAGGAGAAGGGCTGCCGTGCGACCATGACACCACTAAGCAATTTCGTGTCCCCAAATACAGCTGTGTGTTTATCCCGCGGGCCAGCACATTCTCCAGATGGCTCAGAAATATTTGTAAATATACTCAAATGAATAAAATATATCAGGAAACTTTCACATCTGAACAGATGGAATAGACACACTCTATTGCTCACTGTAAGAGTAGAGCCTAGACATTAAATCCTAAGCAAAAAGCAGGCTCTGGCAGACTAAAAGTACAGTCGCTGGGGCCCCAGAGAGTCAGGCAAAAAATAATAGTAATGGTAGTTTGATCTATGAGTAAGGTGGTTTGAAAGGTTGTTCCTCCATAGGCTCAGTATTTGATTGCTTGGTCCTCAGCAAGGCACTGTTCGTGGAGGAAACGAAACCTTTAGGAGGTGGAGCCTTGGTGGGAGAAGTACATCATTGGAGGTGGGGTTTGTGGGTTTATAGCCCCACCCCACTTCCCATTCACTCCACTTTGTTTCTGCAGTTGAAAGCATAATCTTTTAGTTTCCTGCTCTGGTCACGTGCTACCCTGTCTCCCTGTTATCATGAACTCCCTCTCTGGAGCCACAGTGCAAATAAACTCTTTAATAAGTTGCTTTTGGTAACACTTTTTTTAAAAAAATATTAGAACAGCAACAAAAAATAACTGATACAGTAAGTGAGGAGGAACTCCAGTGGACAGGGATATAATTATATCATCATAGTAATAATAAATAGAAGGCAATCTCCTATAGACAGGACAGGATCAGCCTGGAAGGTAGACACTTAGATAGCAAGCACTTGTTCTAATCAAGCAACAGAAAATAGAACTGCCCATACCAGAGTCACAATGGGAGACGGAACGTTCAGAGTTCTAGCCTCACCAAGCCATAGTGAGGCATGTGGAGACCCCACAGAGAGGGTGTCAGAACAGGTCAAGTGTATTGCTGAAACTCTCATCCCTGCTGACTGGTATGAGCCACCTCTTTCTATCCATTCCTCCAACCTCAGTGGAAGCCACGTGGCAAGATGTGACTGCTGCTTCTATCAACATGAATATGATGACTGTTCCCTCCTCTGCTGGCTGGTGTCAGTGCACATCTAGTGCAAAATAAAGTCATGATGAGGCCACCTTATCATGTGTTAGAAAAGAACAGACAGGTGGGGAACCCGAATTCTAATATTCCCAAATGGCTGAAATGAGCACCCTTTGATGTCAATGGAGGCCTAGCAGTGACTCTGGACTTTCTATTTGTCTCTTTCCTTGACGAGCATAGGGAAAGACAACTATATAAAACAGAAGCACACCAATGGGACCCAGAGTTTCTCAATTAGAAAATCAAAAATACAGACTTAAAGGTACATTATTTGCTATAGAACTAAGCAGAAGATTTAAACGTAAATTGAAAGATAAAAACAATAGTTTCTAAAGTGGGGGTCGGGTGGGGAGGGCAGACATTGGCATCAGAGGGCAGATTTTTAAAGCTACCCTCAACCAAATGTGCAATAACCACCACACTTCAGACTCTGTGTAGGGCTGGGCAGAAGGATCGATGGGTCCCAGTACTTGTTACAAAGCATAAAGATGTGAGTTCAAATCTCTAGCTTTCCCACATAGGTTTGTAACTCAAGTGCAACCAGGGTGGAGACAGGAGGATTTCTGAGGATTGTTGGCTGCCAGCCAAGCTTCAGTTTCAGTGGAAGACTTTGTCTCAAGGGAATGAGGCAGGAAATGATAGAGCAGAGCCTCCAGGAGATGTCCTTCTCTGGCCTCTGTGCATACACACTGACCTGTGCATACACCACACACACACACGCACACATACACACGCACACACACACACATTAATCCTACCAACTATCCCTGTATTGATGTTGTACATCAAGAGAGTAATATAAGCTCTCGGAGAAATGGGAAACATAAAGAAGAGCCAAGTTGAAAAGATTTATTTTTATTTTTTTGTTTATGCATGTGTCTACGTGGTAGTATATACACCACATGCATGCAGTTGCACGGAGACTAGAAAAGGGCATCTGATCCCCTGGAACTGGAGCTACAGAGAGTTGTTGGCTTCCATTGAGTGCTGGCAATCAAACAGGCCCTCTGCAAGAGTGACCGGTGTTCTTAACCACTGACAATCTCTCCAACCATCCTTTAAATATTTTTTAAATGTTTCAAAAAGATTTTTGTTTTTCCTCTTTTAACTAAGTGAAACCTGTGACAGACTTGAACAAAGATCAGGCATTCGGAGATTATTTTTTTGAGTTAATAAATACAGTTAACAGGCCTTTGAATCATGCTTTAGCTTACTTTAAAAATATCCTTGAGTGTTTCACACATGTGAAGTGCATCCCAGTCCCGAGTGGCACCCTCACCTCTGGTGAAACCCTTCCCTTGCTTTTGCTTTGCCTCCTCAAAGCTGGGCATGGATTAGACGTGGAATCAGTACTGACTCGTGAAAATGCTGCCAATCTCCATTGCTCTAGTTAGGCTGACAGTTTGAATAGTCCTTCATCTATGCAGCAATTTAGTCTATCGCCTCTCTTGGAGCCTCACTGCTGTTATGTCTATGGTTATCACATGCAAGCCTTTCGATTAAGTCAGCTAAGTTAAAGGACAAAGTTGTTCTGATTATTAGAATAACTGGCATGATAATTCTAAAGTTGACTGACAGGGAGAGTTTAGCTTGCAATGCCTTATATTGTGTAGACCTCACTATGGTGGTTCCCTAAGATCATATTGCCTAGCAACACCAGAGTCCTCTTAGCGTGAGCATCCAGATGATGTTTTTATGAATACATACTTCTCAGAATGTGTCTGTCTTATACTGAGGCAGGATTTCCTACATGGACGCTAAGCAATAAAAAAGCATTTCATCCATTTTTTTGTTTTAAAGAAAAATGTGAGTCTAAAATGGCGGTCATTAACAAGACCCAGCCCCCATGCTCACCAAGCATCCTCCTTCTAGTCTAGCTAGAATCTCTCAGTGCTAAATCCCTAAATGATTACAGTCTCCTAAGCTCTAACCTCTGGGTTACCTCAGGCTTCCTTCTCCAGCATGGTGGGTTGTTCTCAACAAGGCAGAAAGCCATGGTAACCTTGGTGCCAGGCCTTTGGTGATCTGACCCACAGGCTCCACATGGTAAGAGCTCTACCTGGATATCCAGAGAGGCTGGAAAAGGGTGTGCCACTGACAAGCAGTCTGCCGTGTTTCCCAAGACTACATATAAAACATTAGTTCTACTGGATGTCTCTGGGCATGCCCACAGATCTTCTGACTGTTCATGGACAGCTAACACTTGTATTTGTCTCTTAAAATTACATTTATGTGTTTATTGTGAATATAAAATCTTTAGCTGTCTAATATACAAGTGTTTGTAAGCATTCATATATGTGTCCTTACCTGTGTTACAGATACACACACTCGTGGGAGAGAATCTTACCTGATCCCCAAAGGAAAATCGGCAGGGAACTCAAGATTCAGAAGATAAATAAGCCCAGTGATGGAGGAGGGTGAAGGCAGGTCCGCTACCCAGCAACCACCAACTTCTGAGTACCATTTATAAAGTGCTATCCATCTTTTAGCCACATCCCCGAAGCAAGCAAACTCCCAGGTCAGCGCTTGCTAACTGGACTTCAGTGTGTGATTTCCAGAGAGCAGAGGGTCATGAGCTTTTCTCATCTATCCACATTTCCTGAAGGCAATGGCATAAGTAATGCTTTCATTACTTGCTCATATTGCCTGTCTTCTCATTCTTTTCAAAATTCTTACCAATCTCTTTCTGGGTTAAGGTGTGCTGAGAGTCGAATCTCCTTCAAGGAAATGATATAAGCCAAACACTCGGTGTTCTTATAAGTCAGTGGAAAGTTTGCATCCAGGAAACCAGTCCAGGCTGCTCTTTCTTATCAAGTTTATAAACTTACAAGGCAATAGTCTTGCCATTGACCCATATCAGCACTCCAGACTGGGGTTAGGAGTGTTTACTGCTCTTGCAGAGGACCTGAGTTCTGAGTTCTATTCCCAGGACCCAAGTCATCACAACCTCCTGTAACTTCATGACACCCTCTTCTGGTCTTTGTAGGTACTACATTCTCATTCTCTCTCTCTCTCTCTCTCTCTCTCTCTCTCTCTCTCTCTCTCTCTCTCTCTCTCTCTCTCTCTCTCTCTCTCTCTCTCTCTCTCTCTCCAGATTTGACTCTCAATAGCTGAAAAAGGGTAGAGATGGAGAACACTATCTAGTTCCGACACGGTCAGCAGTGAAGACCAGAGTGTCACCCTTGAGGTTATGGTCTGTTCATGGTTTCAGGACACTGCATGACTGCACTTGTGACACCCAGGTTAGACAGTGACATTGCTATGCCATACACTAGCAAGTCTACAGAGACCACCTGAAAACAGCATGTGACAGTCAGAGATGAAGCATTTAACCTGCTGTATCCAGGAAGCCTTGAGAGAATCTCAGTAATATTTCAAAGGGGAAGAGAGGCAATTAAGGTATTGTACATTTCTGGTATCTGGAATCCATTTGGTAAAGGTAGAGATGTAAGAGCTAGGACTAATTAAATCTTGAATAGTTTCTAGCTTCATAGCTTGGCACAAATTCAGGCATGTTGGTAAATACCTACAACCCCAGCACTGGGGAGGAAGAGGCAGGAGGACCAGAAGGCATTCAAGGTCAACAGCTATGTAGGGACCCCTAAGTCAGACTGGCTGTGGGAGCTCTTGTTTTCAAATAATTCAGAAGAGGTGAATACAACCAGGTCAGTGAGTTGTTTACTAAACCATTGACTGATAAATGGACTGTTAACTCAGGTGAGCAAATTAATTGCCTGGATAAAGGGATCTGTGAAGTGTTCAGACACAATCAGTAGCTAATTATTGACCACACAGTCTTGTTTGTCAAAGTGAACAATTCCTAGGAAAACATTCACATCATTGATACAGAGGCTTCCATTATCCCCTGGAATAGATTCTCATTCTAAGATTAACTGGCTAAGAGGTTCTGGGCAAACCATAAAATCTTTCTGAGACTATTTTCTTCAGAAATAAAGTGTGGCTATAAGAGTGTTTCGTTCATAATGCAATTCTGAGGGTTAAATGATATTATCTGTATAAAACACTCAGGAGTTTTGACAAAATAGAATTCAATAAATGATAGTAATGCTGATAGTACTCCAGCATTATAGAGACCTGAGAATATGTAAGAAATGTAAGAAATTATTGATTTTTGCAGGTTGATTTTGTGCCTTGCTTCTGTGCTGAAAGTATTTGTCAATTCTGATAGCGAAAGCAAGAGTCAGCAATCAAACTCACACTCTTGTTAAGGCATAAGCCCCCAGTCAAAAACGAAAAATTACATAAAGCCTCTCTAGAATCAATAGAGAAATTATTTTTAATGGTTTAAATAAAATAAACGCTTCCTTGTCATTATAAAGCCACAGACAAATGGGTCAAAAACACTTGAGAAGCAGGACATCAAATCTGATCTTGAAATTTATGCTACAATTTGTCATTTAGCTGCTGGTAAGAATTGCAAATCATGTGCCTAAATTGAAGTGTCAAGTCTACAAGGCAGACAGACTTAGCCAATTGCTGCTACGTTGTGATGCAAGGCTAATACCTGCGTAGCCAGAATTCTAATTTTTGCATCCACAAACAGAATTCATATGATATCATTAACTCTTCTGATGGAAGTTTAATATCATGCAGGGCAAACACAATACGGCCACAGGCTGATGGTGTGTGACCTTCTTGGTCACCCCAGGTGCCCTCGTGTGCTTTTCCATTGCGGTGATAAACACTAGGACCAAAAGTGACTTGGGGAGGAAACAGTGAGTTTCAGCTTATGCTTCTAGGTCATAGTCCATCACTGAGGAAAATCAGGGCAAGAACCTGAAGCAGATACAGGCAGGAATTACTGGTTTGCTCTCAGACTCACGCTCAGCTTCTACTTCCTTTTTTTTTAAATTTAAAAATTTATTTCATAGGTATGAGTATTTGCTTTCATGTCCACCTGGACACTGCTTACATGTCTGCTGCCCACAAGACTAAAAGAGGGTGTCCAATTATCTGACACTGGAGTTATAGATGGTTGTGAGCTGCCATGTGAACGCTGGAAATTGAACCTGGGACTTCTGCAAGAGCAGCCAGTGCTTTTAGATGCTGAGCCTCTCTCCAGCTCCTCAGTTTACCTATGAACTCCAAACCCACTTGCTCAAGGATGGCACCACCCACAGTGGGTTGGGCCCTCCCCCATCAATCATTAATCAATAAATGCCCTACAGACATGCTCCTCTTAGTGACTTCATTTGAAAATGAACTGTAAGCATGCATGCCCTGTAAACTTAAGAATGTGCAGAATTTTCAAGGAGCTTATTTTGATCATATTGAGTTCATTAAAAAGAAAAAAAATATTTCCCAGAAACGGTGGTGCACACATTTAATCTGAGCACTTAGGAGGCAGAGGCAGGTGGATCTCTGTGAGTGCAAGGCCGGTTTAGTCTACATTGGGGGTTCCCAGCCCACTAAGGTTGCACAGTGAAACTTTGTCTCAAAACAACTCCTCCAAATTAAAAAACCTTGAGAGTTCCAAAGAACCCAGTCACCATAGCAATAGAAAACAGAACCTTTAATGTTTTTCGTAGACTAACTTTCTTCACGTTTTGTTTTGAGAGGTTCTTCCGCTGTACAAGCAGGGAGCCTGAGTTCTCTCTCCTTAGATGACAAAGCTTCAGTTCAGCTCTTCTCTCTGCTAACTAAAATGCTCCCCTGCTTTTTTGTCTTTCTTCTAGGGTGAGCGCAGGGTCTCAGTTTCCCAGGTTGGCCTTGTATTCCCTGTGCACCTGAGGATGACCTTAAACTCCACATCCTCCTGTCTCTCCCTCCCAAGTTCTAGGGTTACAGACTGATGCCAAAGGCACCGTTCTTAAAATAATGTTTTGAAAACAAAAAGAAGGAAAAGTCAATTATACATCAAATAGAAAGAATAAAAATGTTTCCATCATCCTTCCAAGAAGAATGATGATTTTGTTTAGAATCTATCAGCTCTGTTAAGTAATTGGTACCAGGTCTTTCATTTGCAAGTTAGCTGTTAACTATTTAAATCAGAGTCTTAATTGCCTATATTATGAAGGTTTCAGGAAACGGCGATGATATTAATGACACAGTATTTATATTTTTAAGAATAATTTCATATTAATCACATAATAACTTGCATGTGTTTTTTATAACACTCCACTGATAATAAATTACAATGCCCATCTCTTTAATTGCAAATTAAGTACATGCATATGCTGGAGAATTCCTCATTAAAATATTCACAGGAAGTGATTTGATGTGGCAGGGCTTTTTCTCTTTATTCTGTCCTGAAGGATGGTGCCTTGATGATCAGAACAGCTGCTCAACTCAGGAGTTGTGCAAGAGGAAGGAGAATCTGGGAAAGAGGAGGCAGCATCCAATGCCCTCAAAGCTTAGCAAGGTGGACCTAGAACTTCTGGGTTAATTGTGTGTCAACTCTTAGAGATCACAGTCAGTTGGCTTGTCTTGCTCAGTTGGAGGGGGGAGATGAGTCGGGGGAAGTCGCATATATCTTCCCCATACAAACCTGTGCCCATTGGAGCCTACAACAGGGTTTAAAGAAGTTCGCCTGTGAGACTCTATTGCTCTCAGACCTTCAGACCTGTCCCAGCAAAAGCAACTCTACAGAGACCACAGTCCTGATGCTTAATGATGCATTCATTTATTTATCTTAGGAATGACATGTCTCAGCCTTTGAGGTAATCCTGACTACTTGCATTTGATCTCCCCGGCCCCATATGGTGGAAGGAGGGAACAGACTCTTTTAGGTTGTCCCCTGACCACCACACTCCCACTGGGGCACACATGTGCCCCCATACATACACACACACAAATAAATACATATAATACAACTTAAAAAAAAGAAATGGCACGTGACCTGAATACAGGCCCAGTTAGACAAACTGAAAACCATCTGCCTGCTAGTTTTCTGTACAGCCATGAGCATGGTGCTTCTGCACTTCAGGTAACTGATGTGTTTCTTGACTGTTCTACATCCGGACCCACTTGGTTCACATCGTCCATGAGGAAGAAAGAGTTTAAATATCCACTGAAACACAATGCAGAGTTTGTGCCTGCTTGTGGAAGAAGGAATACAAAGTTCTATCAGTCAGTATTGGTGCCCTCCCACTTCTCCTGTATGTTATGCCAGGGCCTCAGACAGCGACGTAGCGGGTCTCCAGGCTGAGAAGAGCATGAGGCTTGACCAACCTACCTGTGCAATAGCCAAAGCTTGCAACTCTTGGAAGCTGAACTATGTGAGATGCAAAACACACCAAGAATTTGATCTGGGCTTAACTGTGTCGCCATCTTGCCTTTCTCTTCTTGCACTGTGTATATTTGTAGCACATTTGTGCCTTTGATAAAAGCAGCACCTTTATCTGTGAAATCGGGGAACTGGAGCGGTTTCCATCTGGAGTTTCAAGCTGCTCAGCACAGCCCAGTGCTTCTCGCTGTAGAATCCCATGTGAATCACCTGAACTATTCTTGTTAAAAATATGGGTGCTGATCAAGCAGGTCTGTGGTGGAACTGAGATTTGGCACTTTTCAGAAGTGCACAGCTGCAGGTACTTATGGGTCAGTGGAAGCCCAGAAGCAGGTACTTCTGGGTCACTGGACAGGTATGTCAATAGAGACATAGTGGTCACTGAAAACCTGCCAGATTCTCAGACTGAAGAAAATAATTAAAAGAAAATGCAAATGTTTGTCACTTATGTGAGCCTGGGGTCAAAAAATGAAAAAGCGTGTCCTCAAGGGGCTTAGCCAATGCCTTCTGAACAGGTAGATGTGTAAATTAAGGATCTCAGGGCTGATTGAGAGGTGTGTGTGTGTGTGTGCGAGTGTGCACATGTGTGTGCACTTGCAAACAGGGAAAAACAAATAAAAATGAAAATGAAATTTGAATGAATTGGAGAAAACTGAATTGAATTGAAAAAATTAATTGGAGAGTTAACCAAATGATTCTAAAACAATGATTACTGATATATAACCTAACGAATTGTGACCTTGGTGTTTGTCATGAAAACGTGTACCAGGTTTAGGACAGAAGTAATAGCTACAACATCGGGACTGGAGGGAACCCAGCACAGCTGTGTAACTGCCAGGAACAGCTGCCCTCTCCTGGCAGAGTGCAGGGAACCCAACAATTCAGTTGAGAGGAAAAAGATTAAGGAAGCAGCAGATGGGTTAACATGACATCTGTGACTCTCTCCTCCTTTGGGGTATATACTTGATGGCCAGTACCAATACAGGGTCCTCCTCACCGGGAGAAATGCCTAGTGACCCATCAACCTGTTGGGGCCAGTCTCTTCTTCCAGATAAATTGGCTCTCTGTAGGACAGCTCTAAGTTTATGCAAGAACTTCAAAAAAGATTTCTTCATTTTTATTTTATGTGTATAGGTGTTTTTCCTGCATGCACATCTATGTATGTACCAGGTTTGGGAAGCACCTGTAGAGGACAGATGTGGGGGTCATATGCCCCTGGAGTGAGACGTTTATGAGCTGCCATGTGGGTACTGGGGATTGAACTCAGGTCGTCTGCAAGAGCAGCGATTGGTCTTAAGCACTGATCCATCTCTCCAGTCCCATGAGCAAAGATAATTTTTACAATGGCATTTTGCATATATTGTCTTATGGTCTCCAAAGCGACCTCATAGTAAGCTACTAATTTTATACCCATTCATCAGATGACATACTTAAGTTTGAGCAAGGTAGCTTATCAATGGACACTCAGGGATCATGTGATGCAACTTAGACACACATAAATGCATACTGTCTGCTCCGAGGCTACTTTACTTGGAGAGTTGCTTAGTGGACAGTGCGTGCAATGAGAGTGTCTGGGGCGCCTTCACAGATCCACGAGGTCAAGCCCAGGTGGGGCAGAATCCATATAGAGAAGAGAGAAAGGGAAGCTGGAGATCTTACCACGCAAGTGTTCTCCTCACTTTGTCTCATGATAACTTACTCTGAGCAGTGGAGCACTGCTGTGACTTTGGGTGCCACCAATGCTCCCTAAGTCATCAGTCCTGCTTGCTAAGACACCATCTGCTTTGAAATAAGGCCACACCGGGAAAAGACAATTCTGCCTGCGAATGACTGAACTCAGAAACCTCAGATCCAACAGTATTCCTCGTGCTAATCCACCCATGGAATAAAACCTCCGAGTTTCTAAGGAGCTGAGCTCACGCCATGTTTAATGTGAATTCTGTCATCAGTGCCCTGCTTGTCTCCTTTTTTGATGTTCTTATTCCTGTTTTCATTTTCTTCTTCTTATGGCCTGGGAAGAGCTGAGGAGATTCTCCAGGCATTACATAAGAAAGGAGGCTCTGTCGTTTGTCTTAGGAATGCAGGTGCATTTTAAAGCACATTTGTTGGAGTTTTGATGGACATGTTTCTGTCGGTCTTTCCAGATACATCCTGTCACCCTTACCTCTGGTCCTGTGCCTGAGAGGCAAAATCACTCATCTAGAACCCTCTTGACCATCGTGTGTAGGGTGCCTCTCAGGGCATCTGAGAGCAGGAGAGCAGAGAGGCACAGGTTTCTATTCTCCTGGTTCTCCCCCCACAGCATACCCTCCTGGCATTGTCCAAGATTCTCTAGCACAGTGTTCTCAACCTTCCTAACGCTGTGACTCTTCCATATAGTTCCTTATGCTGTGGTGATCCACCAACTGTGAAATTGCTTTCGTTGTTACTTTATAACTATAATTTTGCTAATGTTATGAGTTGTAATATAAATAACCGCATTTTCTGATGGTCTTGAGAGACCCCTATGAAGGAGTCCTGAGACCCTCAAAGGGATTTTGACCCACAGGTTGAGAACCACTGCTGTAGTTCAAGATGACTACTTTTGTTCAGTCTCTCCAGCTTCTGGAAGAATTCTGTTTCCCATTTTCCTTCAGGATCAGGCATAGTAAGGGCTTCCATTTCTTATTGTTCTTTGGTGCTTCATAGCCTCTTCTTTGTCCTTGTATGTACATGCTCACATATACACATACATGTGTGGGCACAAGTGCAAGTATGTGTATGCACGCGCGCGCGCGTGTGTGTGTGTGTGTGTGTGTGTAGGCCAGAGACAGTCTCTGGTGTTGCTCCCATGAGATTGTTGTGGAATTGAATATTTGTTTAACTATGTAAGGATGTGTTGCTGTTTTGCCTTGCACCTGATTTGGTCTAATAAAAAGCTTAATGGCCAATATCTAGGCAGAGTAGGAATAGGCGGGACTGGTGGGCCATGAGAAAGGGAAGCCAGCCAGCCATCTGGGGGTCAGCCAGGCAGACACAGAGGAAGCAGGGAAGCAGGATAGAGAGTATGTAGTTGAGGTAAACTAGGCTCAGGGCAGCACATAGATTAATAGAAAAGGGTTAATATAAATTAAAAAAAAAACTAGCTTGGAACAAGCCTAAGCTAAGGCCAAGCTTTCATAATTATTAATAAGTCTCTGTGTAGTGGTTTCGGAGCTGGTGGTTCAAGAAAGTCTGCTACAGGAGACTTCCACCTTGGCTTTTTGAGGCAGGATCTTACTGAGTCGACTAGGCTGGCCAGCCAGGAAGCCTCAGGGTTTCTCCTGTGTCTGGCTCCCAGGACTGGAATGATAAAAACACTAACTATACTTGACTTTTTCATGTGAATTCTGGGGTCAGCTCACATGGCAGGCACTTTACTGACTGAGTTTCCACCCCTCAGCTTTCCGCTTGATTTTTGTTACCCTGGCAACACCAATATCAATCACCTTGCCATTAACAGTTCTGCATTCACCCTTTGCATAGGCTGTTTCCTGAGGCTACCCTGACTGGCCAAGTTCGGCTCATATTTTAAAAAAAAATATTCAAGTACTTCAGTTAAAAATGTGTTTTACTTTGACATGAGCCGGGTGCTCATGTGTAAAGGACCTTGGATCGTCCACACTCTCCCATGCCCCTGATGTGTCTCTGCTGCAGAAGGCAGCCATGCAGAGCATGCTTCCCACAGTCAGGAGCCAGCCCGGCTCAGCGCTGTCATCCGCCTCACAGAGTGGAAAAAGCACGGAAGCTGTCGTCTGCCCTAGTTCTAGATACAGTGATAAAACAGATGAGCAAGGCTCCTTCTGCCCAGGGGGTCAGTGCTGCACACTTAGAATCCCAGCACGGACCCGAGTTCAAGTCCAGCCTAGATGCACGGACAAGTTGTTCTTTGCCAATCTGACAAACACCACAGTCGTCTGGGAAGAGGAACCTTAACTGAAAAAAATTCCATCCGATTGGCCCGTGGACAAGTCTGTACGGCATTTTCTTGGTTTGTAATTGATGTGTGAGGGCCCAGCCCACTGTGGGAGGTGCCACCTCTGGGCTGGTTATCCTAGATGGTATACGAAGGCAGGCTGACTAAGCCCTGAGGAACAAGCCAGGAGGAAGCATTCTTCTGTGGTCTTTACTTCAGTTCCTGTCCCCAGGTTCCTTCCCCGACTTCCTTCAGGGAGGAACTGTGAGCTGCCAGCTAAAATAAACCTTTTCCTCCCCAAGTTGATTTTGGTTGGACTGTATGATCGCAGCAACGAAAAATGAATTACGACACTAAACAGCAAGGTTTCAGGCTATCCTGGGCTAACTAGTAAGATCCTGTCTTGAAAACAAAATACACAAACCAAAAGTTTTTCTTTTGGTACTCTTCCCTTCAGATTCCTCTCCCACTTTTAGGAGTTTCCCAGTTTTCCTTAATTTCTCTCTTTTCTGTCACTCACCTTAATAAAGCTTGCTTCCACTCCGAATAAAAAGAAACACTCCTTTCTCCCACTGTAGAGACTCACTCATCTCTGGGAATAGGTCTAGTGTCTATTCTGTGGGAAAACACTAAACACATCATTAGTAGGTGATAATTAGAGTCAGCAAGGTTGAATGTGTGCTGCCTTGAGACCCATGGAGGAATGCATTCTGGGAAATCTGCTGCATTAGCTCTTGGCTCTGCTGACATCAGCAACATTTGCAAACTGCCACGGCCTCTATAGGCATCTTCTGGGTCTGCTGGTCACAAAGAAGCTGTAAAATTCCCACCCCTCTCTGCGGCGCATGTTCCACAGGAGTAGTTAAAAACGCATGGGTCTGTCCTTTAGTAAGGAGTCAGACATTTCCCAAATAAGTGTAGGGTCAACAAACACTGCCACTGGGCCCCTGTCCTCAGTGCTGTGGAGAGTTGGCTACTCTCTGCCATTTACCTGCTGCAGCCTTTCTCAGCGTGTGCACATGTGCCAAGAGTCAGCCATTTGGTGAATCGCGGTGAGGGTAGACTGTGTGCCGCTCTATGCATGGTTTCCTGATTGGGGACTTCATCTTTCCACTGTAAAACCCAGAAGTTGATAGAGATAGAGACAGAGGTAAGGAAAAGTGTAGGGGCTGGGATGCAGAGAGTCCATCCTTTAAGAATAAATTTCGCAATTTCTTTTTTTTGCTCCATCTCACAGGACGTTAAAGGTATGTACTAGATGTAGATTAGGAGCGACCACATACTGCTCATTAATATTTTCATGAAGTGGACTAAAATAGCCAACTGTTCCTTGCTTATAACATTCTGGGCTTACAGATCAACGTCAGCTACACTAACAACAGCTGTCTTAAGTTTGGGTCCCTTGTTGAGGGGCAGTGGTAAAACTTGCATGTTAATATGTTTAATGAACTCTCCAAATTATTTTATTTTTAATTTGTGTGTGTACACATGCACACACATGCATGGTGATGGCCGTAGACACCAAAAGAGCGTCAGAGCCTCTGGAACTTGTGTAACAAAAAGTTGTGAACTATCATGTAGGTGGTTGGAATTGAACCCAGGTCATCTGTAAGAACAGCCAGTGTAGTTAACCACTGCGCCATCTCCCCAGCCCTGTTAACCAATGGTGTTTTTCATTTTGTGTGTGTGCTCAGACCCATGTGTATGTGGAGGCCAGAGGCCAACCTCGGGTATCATTCCTCAGGCGCTGTCCACTTCCCTTTTCAAGACAGGGTCTTTCACTGGCCTGGAACTGACCAAGTAGGTTAGTTTTCTGGGGTAGTGAGCCTTAGGGGTCCCCGCATCATTGTCTTTTAAAGCTGGGGTTATAAGAACGTGCTACCCTGTCTGGCTTCCATAAATGTGGCTTCTAGAGATCAAATTCAGTCCTCGTGTATAGCAAACATCTATGCGCCAAGCTAGTTCCCCAGTCTGTGTTTCTCAGTTTTAAAAATAGACTTCATGCCATCGTGGGTAAACAGAGCGATTTTTCTCCTGTTTGCGATCACCTTACCTCCTCTGCATGCTCCAGTGGGAGATGCTTCCTGTTTCCCATCCCTGCCACTAACAGCATTGCCTCTTTCAGAAACCGCTTACAGTGGGGTTAGCCTGCTGAGACTGCCACCATTCCACACTGTGAGTCAAGGGACAGAGCTTTCTGTGTCCCTCGGGTTTCACAGCCCCGTACCCCACGTGTAGCCCTTTGGCTCTCTGAGGGACGGCAAGCTCAAACCTAGTCATACTCTCTCATGATTCGGGGTGGGAAGTCAGGCTGACAAATGTGTTTTCAGAGGCCGACGGTTTTTGAAATTCTTTCAAGTTGTGTCTCCTTGTCTGTAATGCGAATTATTTTCTGCACCCTGAACAAAGACAACCTCTGCCCCTCATTTATTATCTTCAGGAAGGGAGATGAGTCTTCGCTTTTTCTCACTCAATTAATTTAGCTTGGGACATTTATATTTTAATTCAAGTGGCAGTTTTCATAAATATTCATCAATCGCAAATAAGTCTACAGGGTCGGGAGGCCACAGTCCAGGAAGGGAGAACATGGGGGCTTTCCCCTCCTCGAGGCAAGTTCATTCCCATGAATACATATAAAGTTCTCCATCCTATTCTAAATTCAAGAAGAATTTCCTGAAGGTCTGTGGGTGTGAGGCTTCTGCACGGGATGTGAGAATGTGGGGGTGATGAGAGCATCTCTCTACGAGCACATATTTATGTACGTCTGCTCGTCTCCACCTATAGCCATAGTGACATCTTTACGGACATCAGTTATGATATACTTATACTTAAAGGGCTATAAATCGCCTGGGGAGACAAGACAATTGGTGTTAGTGGTTGCCACACACACAAGCACGTTGACCAGAACTGACTGTCACAAGGTTGCCGGTCCTCTGATAGCTGTGCTGATCTTGCCTGGTTAGTTTAGGCTTTTGTTGTCATTTTTAATTGTCTAGCTTAAGGTGTTTAAGAGAGCAAACAGAAGCATGAAGACAGACTCAGAAACACCACCTTAACACACCCCCTCCATCGCTTGGGGTTCCTTTGCATGCCCTGCCACCATCCATCCAGCCCTGAACCATGTCAGGTGTATGTACTGGGGATACTGCTGTTCTTCAGCTGATCACTCTACCTGAACAAATTAGTCAAGGATCATCCTCATGCTAGGGTCACTACCTTACAAAAGAAAATGGAATTATGAACGATCTTGGGAAGTGATATTAAGAAATACAAGCTTAGAGTTTCCTGAGGAGGAAGAATTCAGTGTTGGAGCCATAACCTCATATTCTACCCCAAAAGTTCCAGTCCACCCTTCCCAACTATCTCCTTTATAGAGTTTGGACTTCCCTAGCCAGTCCCCCTAAGCATGTGAATCCTTTGCTATAGGAGGCATGTAGCTCCTCATGCCCACAGATAAGCGCCAGGAAAACCAGGACTGTTAAACACACAGGTTTGTCTCATCACGCGGAAGAAGACTGGGAATGGGCGTGCCCAGTGCCCTGGTGACCTAAGTGCTGTGTGGCCAAGTCACATCAGATCCTCCCCCAGAACTTTATGTTGAGCGTGTTTGTCTTGGTCAAGCTATAGGGCTGTCTTCCCCCAGGCCCTTATCATGAGCTTGCTTCTCTTCAGCCTGTTTTATCAGCTAATCTACAGAACCTTCCTTTATGAAAGATGTCATTTATACTTTACAAAGGGTTTACTGTAGTTATGTATTAAGCTTTGCTGTGTACATGGGAACTAAGGAATTTTTTTAAATTGTGCTATATTTAAATATGCCTAAAATAAACTACTCAAGGTCAGATTCTCAAAGTCTGAACCAACACCAGCTACTGAGACATGTTCAACTGAACTGCCTTCCTACCTCCCTTGGATCATTACTCTGCTAGGCTTGGTGGTCTGGTTGCAGAGACTCCCGCACATAGCAAATCTATAGATCTACTTGTCAATGAATCCATCAATCATTTATTAAGCTGTTTTTTTTTAATAATTTCATAGAGTCCTCCTTGGCCAGCATCAACTGTGTGGAGGTCAAGGCACAGCCTCAGTAAGCACCTTAGCCCACCATCACATTATCTGGAGCAAGCTATGGGATTATACACGCTCCAAGGAACAAAAAGATGGGAATTACCCTTGGATGCAGTGCTGGTGGGAAAGAAGTTATCATACAGGGACATCTTCAAGATGGGGATGCAAGGTAGATGTCTGTTGGGGCAGCGAAAGATGTTTGGTTGTGGCACTGCCTTGTCAATTGCATCTACTGTTCTGCCTGAAGACCCCACTGTGCCCTCTGCTCAGCCCGCTTGGCATTATTGTACCTCATCTGATGTTTCAAATCTTGTAATGAAATCTCCCCTAGTGCACCCTGCTCTCTTGAGGGCTTGTCCCCTCTCTGGCTGTGTTGCCCACTCGGCACAAGCTGAGTGAAAGCTGGGTTCTCACCTAGGCTGTTAACCACCGTGTCCTACAATGCCGGTCACACCGCAGCTTTTCAGTTGATGTGTTGTAAACAGAGGCTAACACTGGCTTCAAAATAAACTTAAGCCCAATTTGATGACAAGACTTGGTTAAGTCTCCCACTGTGGCTTAACAAATTGCCCACATTTCCCCAGAATGACATTTTTAACATATGTGAGTTCTTTAAAAGCATTCTTTCTGCATCTGATACAGAAATTGCCTTTGGGGATGTACAAATGCAAAACATGTAGTCAATGAGAAAATGAAGTCATGATAAGTTAGAGTTTTTCATCTGAATAATTGGATTTCTAAACACATGCATATTTTAAATGTCTCCTTGTATTAAATCATTCATGGAAAATATGTTGCTGTTAAATAAAATAGTATCTGACAACAATCAGGAGGCACCATAATGATTTTCTCTTTCACACTTGGTTAGGTAGAGCGTTTGTGGTAATACCAGCGAAGATAAGTGATTACAGTTCTGAGGAAGAACATTGTGTGAGCTCTGGCACTAGCTGCTCCTTGAAGTTACTGTGGTGCAGAACCTAGGGGTGGAACAGAGTGCCAAGGTCAGTCACAGACAGACCCGGACCAACTGTTTGCAGGGACCATCACCTGGCTCCTAATTCAATCATGAGTCCTAAGAAGGGGCTAAAGAGATGACCCAGAAGGTAAAGGCATTGCCTCTGAGCCAAGTGGTCTGAGTTTAATTCCCAGGTCGCATATAGTGAAAGGACAGAACCAACTCCATCAAGTCCTGAGTTGTCCTCTGTCCTCCGCACTCACATGGCCATGCAAAATAAATAAATGAATATTTAAAGAGTCCTACTAAAGGATCTTAAAGCTTTTGAGCAGGCACATTCTGTTAACAGCTTGCACCCTGATTTATTTCCTCTATCTATCTGTGTATCTATGTATTTAAGTATGTATGATTGTATGTCTGTCTATCTATCTATCTATCTATCTATCTATCTATCTATCTATCTATCTATCTATCTACGTCAGTCCCATTGCCCAACAGTATCATCCATAGTTAAATACAGTCCTGTCAAACTATACACGCCCACGAATGCTCATTAAGCCTGATCCATAGTCACCATGGAGGAATGTGGAGTAAAATAAACAGATATTCTCAGCTGAGATCCCGGCAAACTAGATGTGATGCCCCAATCGTTACTTCTCTAATTGTCTTCACTAAATACCTGCCCAGAATAAATAAGCTTTATTTTGGTTCAATATTTGAGGGGAGAGGGTTCACCAGGGCCATTGACCAAAATAGCTGAGACTATTAGAAAAAGAAATCACAGAAATTTATTTTGCGTGTGGATCTGGAGGTCGGAAGTCTAAGCTAGAGATGCAGGCGTGGAGGGGTGGAGTGAGGAGCATCCCCTAGGCGGAGAACTGCTGGCTTCTTCACCCCTCACTCCTACTGCGGTGGGAACGTAAACTGCTGCAGCCACTTCAGAAATAAGTCTGGGGGTTTCTCTACATTTTATTACATTTGCTTACTTCGATTTTATTTTATTGGGGGGGGCACATGTGTGGAGGGCAGAGGACAACTTGTAGGACTCGGTTCTCTCATGCCACCATGTGGAAGGAGCTCTGTCAAGTTCCCTCATGACTTGTGGAACACTGTGACCTCTTCGCCCAAAGCTAATCTGTTGAGCCACTGACGCCGCTGCACTGCCACCAAGAGCCTTCATCGCCACACTGATTCCTTTGTAGTTTTCTGGATGCTTAATCAGCCAAGAATCTTACGTCTTATTGTTCAGCTTTCTGGTGTGTTAAAAATTACCCAAAAGAGAAGAAAAACATCAGTTTTAGAGAGCACGGAGATAAAATGAACTAGACCGAAGACTCTGAACCACTTCGATTCTGAGAACATTTCTCTTTAACAATCAAAAGGCTATTAATCCATCTGTGGTATTGAAGCCATCTTTAAAGTATTGTTTTACTATTCATCAATAATTGTCTCTGATGCTAGTCAGTGTCTAGAGTTTCTGGTGGATTCCTTAAGCAATATATACGTTGCGTGGTGACAAACTTTGCTAATGAAAGCCGTATTGGGAAAGTGGCATGCTCTCTGATTATGTGCTTTAATGAAGCTAAACTATATTGATCGAATGTTAACAAAACATTGGTGGGCTTCTGGTGGATGTCTGGAGGATTCCAGATGCCGAACTTAGTCAGGTCTCTTCAGATAATAAAAGGTTCGTTCGAGATGCCCCAACTCAACCCAAACAGAGATAATACATAATTCTTATCAACAGCTCATTTAGTTTAGGGTTAATTGTAAATGAAATCTTTTTGCAAGAATAAGAGGTGATGAACTGTAGAAAAGTCTTTCTCCATTTTGTATACATGAAGGGAAAATCATAAGCTTCCCAAGTAGAAATTAAATTAATTTCAGTTATATTCCTACAGAAATATAATGGATGTGACTAATTTAATTTTACAATTAAAAACATTAAGCACACCCCATTTAAATACCAAATGATGAATATCTTAATGTTTTATTTTCATTCTCTAATGAACAACTTAAGGAAGAAGGAGAGAATAACAGTTAAAAACTGATTAAAAAAGAACAAGATGGTGAAAGTCTTTTTTATGGCTATTTCTAGGATCAGAGAGGCTGAAGGCATGACTTGGGTTTTCCTTGAGAACCAGCAGGAAAATTGCATTAGAAAACAATAAGGAGGAGCTGGCAGACCCAGGGCTCTTTTTCTTTTTATTCCACGTGTCAAATAGAACCAGAAAGGAGGATTGAAGAGTCAGGAAGGTGAGCCCAGAGGGACACCACAAAGAAAGGGGATATTGGGGTGAGTGGAAACGAGAACTTAGTTCTCAGCTCTCATGATGCTTAAGATGGGGGCTTGCAATCAAAACCACTTCTGCCCTCCTGCTTCGGGTTAACATTTTCTCCTCACTCTTGGAGCTTGAAAAGAAAATAACCACAACTGTGCTGGGTGACTCTCAAGGCAGAGGTAATGTTCCCACCTCTGTACAGCTGCCTCTCTGGGGAGACTGGATGGTTGGCAAGAAAGACAATGGATAAATGAACTCACTGAAAACTGCACCCCCCAGAGTGAGGAGAGCTTGGGATGTGCACAGGAGACACTGGTCAAACTGATATTCCATGGCTGCATTTTTAAGTCGGTCCTGTAGACTGCTTGACTCTGGACCAACTTGTCTCTGATGGGTTATTTTTTATTCATGTTTTCCAATTTGTTCCCGAATCTGCCCAATAAATACGACTGGCAAGAGAGTGAGAAAAAAAAAACAGACATAAGGCTGGATACAAGCAGACCTTTTCTCTTGTGGGGGATCACAGGGGGATACGGGTCACTCTAGTGAGAAACTGAGCTGAACTTGAGTTGTGCTGTTGTCATGGTTACCTCCTAAAAGCCACAGCATCATCTGTCAGAGGTGTCTAATGCTTATGACATGCCAAGGAGGTTCTCAGCCTTTGTGCCCAGCTCCAGTTTCGATGGTGGTTTGATCCTTAAAGTTTGATGAGCTGTTAGGGGTGGTAGCACGTGTGTGCTTGGGCAGAACACATTGGACATGCTATTGTTCCCGGGCAGCTTTTATATTCACGGGTGTGGGGAGCCAGGCAGTGTGTTTTCTGCATTTAGGATCCACATCTGGCTTTGATCTGTGAGCTTCATGGAGATATTTGTCATCCCTCCTTCATGGGTGCAACTCTTACAGCAGGATTAGAGTCGGCTGTAGATACTATGATTAGCCTGACTCCATTAAAAATGATCTTTTTTTGGAGCTAACAAGAGGTATTTGTTCTGGAGAAACAGAATCTTCTGCCTTTCATTCTCAGGCTAGATGGTGTTTTTGTCATACGGAACTGATCTTCCATGACAAGAGGTTAGATGGAAACAAGACCTCAGGCCTTTCCTTTAGCATCAGCTGGGATCCCTCCTGTGTGCCCAAAGGAGGCTTTGCCCATTCTCATTCTCATCTTTCATTGTTTTCATGAGTATGACATAGCAAGCCCATAGAAATGCTGTTGTCAGTGCAAAGTCTCCTTATCTGGAGGCAGTTAGTGGTTCTTTAACATTACATTTGCCTACTTGTAACTCAGTAATTTTTTTCATGTGTGTGGGTGCTTTTCCTCCATGGATGCCTGTCATATGTGTGCCTAGAGTGTGCAGAGGCCATAAAAGGGTGTTGGATCTCCTGAAACTGGATTTACAGATGGATGTGAGCTGAACCCAGTTCCTTCTGGGGCGGGGGGGGGGGTGGTGGTGGTGGTGGTAGTGCTCTTAACTGCTCAGCCATCTCTCTAGCCCCATTGTTTTTTTGTTCGTTTTTTTGTTCTGTTTTGTTTTACAGAAGTGTATTTATTTGTCCCACAGCACACATGTGGAGGTCAGGTAACAATTTGTGGTTAATTTTCTCTTTCCATCTTGTAGATTACTTCCATCTTGTGCACCAAATCTAGGTTTCCAGGTTATGTGGATAGCGCCTTTACCTGACAGTTAGTCACACAGCTTTTCATACCATATACATATATATATATACACACATATATCTCCATACCAAGGTCTTTGGGTTCGCCTTTCTTCAGGGATGCTCTAACCAGTCAATCTCAAGGATTTTCATTCCCTCCAAAGCTCAGAAACGTGAAGTCATTTAAAATGAACTTTCTGTATTCTGTTGACTCCCAAGTCAGGCACAGATGTCTGCTTGGTGGGTGGACTGTGCATGGCAGGCAGACTCGAATCAAAGCTTAAGCAATGAGTTTGGATTGTAACGTTTCCTTTTCCAAAAGAAATTAGTGTATTGCGCTCATAAAATCCTTTCTCCCGGAGATGGGATAAGCAGGTGGCTGCAATTTGTATCAATTAAATGGTGACCTCATTTCTGTAATTTACATTTTTTCTTCCTTAATGGTAGCTTTTTAACAAAACTGCTGATGGATAGGATTTTTATGACTTCTTCTTTTTTCTATGTCTATCATCTTTTCTGCACTAATTTGGAAAGTTCTAGTAAGAAATGCAAGCATCATCTACTGGACTTTAAAGAACAAAGAATGAATACGTCTCATTTTACTTGAAAAAGAGAAAGTTACAGCCAAGTGGAATCCTGTGGAGATTATGAAGATGGGCACGCTGACTCTGTAATTCGATCTTGTACAATTTCTGTCTGTCAGGTCCTGGGTTATCTTTCCAGCTAATCGCTTTGCTGAAGTAAATGAAATTTAGAAATTTTCAGCTAAGGAAAGGGTAGTTGGGTGGGAGCTAAGGAAAGAGGTTGATGCAAAACTGAGAGGTATATTCACAGGTAATGATGAGAATTTTATCCTTGGAGTTAGCACTTCATAAGTTAGTGCAGATTTATGATGACATATGTCCACCCACATAGTGTCATGCAGAGGAGATTTATTGCCTTGAACTACCCGCCCCCATCACCCATTGTACTGGCTCATTCTCCACTCAGCCCCAAATCCTGACAACCACCCACCTTCTTAATGCCTTTTCTCATTTTCCTTCTCTGGAATATCATTCATTAAAAGCACACAAGTAACCTTTCAGGTAGCTCCTTTCCTGTAATAGTAACGCTCCTATGGCTCTTCAAAACACCATCCAGGGCTTGAAAACTAATTTCTTTGCAGCACTAATAGTCAAACATAGGGATACAGTACTATTTATTTATGCAGTAATTCACTGGAGGTCTTCTAATTGCTACTAATTATGGTCAGTTTTAAATGAAGTTGACCCGAGTGTTCAGATGCAGGTTTTTGTGCATGTAACGTTTTCAGCTCCTTTGAGAAAATACCAGGCGGCAAGGCTGTTTGATCATATAGCAAGACTGCATTTGTGATCAAGCTGTTTTAAATTGGTTGTATCACTCTATATCCCAGCAACAGCAAACAGGAGTCCTGAAGCTGCAGCTCCTTGCTCACAGTTGATGTTGCAGTGTTCTGGATTTGGACCATACTGAGGTGTTCATTGTTTTATTTTGCATTTCAATGTTGCTTTATGATGCAGAAAGTTACCCTTCTGTTTATTTTATCTGTTCTGGTCTCCAGTCTGATTTCAAATTGTGTGTGTGTGTGTGTGTGTGTGTGTGTGTGTGTGTGTGTGTGTGTGTAAAAGTACTTCTCCATCATTTGTTCTTAGTCTTTTTTCTCATTGACAAGAAATGGTTTTAAATTTTTGTTGAATTCAGACCCAGGCCAGCTGGCCTTGGTGAGTTCCCGATAGAACATCCCCATTGTCTCAGTGTGTGGGTGCACCCCTCGCGGTCCTGAGTTCCTTGCTCGTGCTCTCTCTCCTTCTGCTCCTGATTTGGACCTTGAGATTTCAGTCCGGTGCTCCAATGTGGGTCTCTGTCTCTGTCTCCTTTCATCGCCTGATGAAGGTTAATATATGAGGAAGGATGCCTATATGTTTTTCTTTGAGTTCTCCTTCTTATTTAGCTTCTCTAGGATCACTAATTATAGGCTCGGACTCGCTGAACATAGCAGACAATGAGGACTACTGAGAACTCAAGAACAATGGCAATGGTTTTTTTTTTTCCAAAGAACTAGAATTTATTTAACATTTTTTATAGGGTTAGATTTTATTCAGACATAAAAGAACGTTTTTTTAAATTTTATTTTATTGAGAAAAGTAAAAAAAAAAAGTTTCCGCCTCCTCCCAGCCTCCCATTTCCCTCCCCCTCCTCTCACCCTTCTCCCCCTCCCCCCACTCCTCTCCCCTTCCCTCTCCAGTCCAAAGAGCAGTCAGGGTTCCCTGCCCTATGGAAAGTCCAAGGTCCTCCCCCCTCCGTCCATGTCTAGGAAAGTGAACATCCAAACTGGCTAGGCTCCCACAAAGCCAGAACATAAAGTAGGATCAAAACTCCGTGCCATTGTCCTTGGCTTCTCATCAGCCTTCATTGTTCACCATGATCAGAGAGTCTGGTTTTATCCCATGCTTTTTCAGTCACAGTCCAGCTGGCCTTGGTGAGCTCCCAATAGATCAGCCCCACTGTCTCAGTGGGTGGGTGCACCCCTCGTGGTCCTGGCATCCTTGCTCATGTTCTTCCTCCTTCCGCTCCTCATTGGGACCTTGGGAGCACAGTCCAGTGCTCCAGTGTGGGTCTCTGTCTCTATCTCCATCCATCACCAGATGAAGGTTCTATGGTGATATACAAGATATTCATCAGTATGGCTATAGGATAGGGTCATTTCAGGTTCCCTATCCTCAGCTGCCCAAGAAACTAACTGGAGACATCGCCTTGGGCCCCTGGGAGCCCCTCTAGGTTCAAGTCTCTTGCCCACCCTAAGGGGGCTCGCTTAACTAAGAATTGTGCCTCCGTGCTCCCCTATCCAACCTTCCTTTATCCCAATCATCCTGTTTTCCCAAGTTCCCCCAATCCTCCCCTTCTCATTTTTCTCTCCCCATCCCCCCTTATCCCCATCCCACCCCACCCCCAAGATCCCAATTTTCTCCCCGGCAATTTTGTCTACTTCCCATAGCCAAGAGGATAATTATATGTTTTTCCTTGGGTTCACCTTCTTATTTAGCTTCTTTAGGTTCACCAGGTATACACTCCGTGACCTTTATTTATGGTCATGCTCAACCTCCTTAGTGATCAGGGAAATGCAAATCAAAACAACTTTGAGATATCATCTTACACCTGTCAGATTGGCTAAAATCAAAAACACCAATGATAGCCTTTGCTGGAGAGGCTGTGGAGGAAGGGGTACACTCATCCATTGCTGGTGGGAATGCAATCTTGTGCAACCACTTTGGAAATCAGTGTTTCGGTTTCTCAGGAAATTCGGGATCAACCTACCCCTGGACCCAGCAATACCACTCTTGGGAATATACCCAAGAGATGCCCTATCATATGTCAAAAGCATTTGTTCAACTATGCTCATAGCAGTATTATTTGTAATAGCCAGAACCTGGAAACAACCTAGATGCCCTTCAATGGAAGAATGGATGAAGAAAGTGTGGAATATATACACATTAGAGTACTATGCTGCAGTAAAAAACAATGACTTCTCGAATTTTGCATGCAAATGGATGGAAATAGAAAACACTATCCTGAGTGAGGTAACCCAGACCCAAAAAGATGAACATGGGATGTACTCACTCATAATTGGTTTCTGGCATTGGGTTTTTGATCCCACTGCCCATACTGGCTTTGTGGGAGCCTAGGCAGTTTGGATGCTCACGTTACTAGACCTGGATGGAGGTGGGTGGTCCTTGGACTTCCCACAGGGCAGGGAACCCTGATTGCTCTTTGGGCTGATGAGGGAGGGAGACTTGATCAGGGGAGAGGGAGGGAAATGGGAGGCGGTGGTGGGGAGGAGACAGAAATCTTTAATAAATAAATAAATAAATAAAATTTTTGTTGAATTCACATAAAGAGTCAATGAAAAGTTTTTTTTAAAATATTTATTTATTTATTATGTATACAATATTCTGTCTGTGTGTATGCCTGAAGGCCAGAAGAGGGCGCCAGACCTCCCTACAGATGTTGTGAGCCACCGTGTGGTTGCTGGGAATTGAACTCAGAACCTTTGGAAGAGCAGGCAATGCTCTTAACGACTGAGCCATCTCTCCAGCCCCTCAAGGAAAAGTTTTATCAGCAATCCTGTAGCTGTCATTCATGTATCTCCTTAGGCGAGTAGCACTTCATTTCATATTGCACAGTTTCATGTGGCTATTTTATTAGTCATTTTTATTGATTAATTTTGCTACTTGACAGTTTCACATACATACAATGTATTGTGATTACTGCCCCTTCCATACGCTTCTTTATCTCCCTCCCATTCTTATCACAACCCCTGAATCATTTTGGCTTTTAATATGCATACATATTCACACCTCTGTGTATTTATTTACACTATAAATCTATAACATCATAAACTTATTTCTTTGTAAATAAATAAGTATTTACAATGAGTAGATATGTGGGACACACACATACTCAGTGAATACACCTAAGTGCACTTAATGTATTTCTTTGGAAATTCTAAGAAGCAGCCTCACCCATAGATAGACCCAGGGTCTATCAGTCAGTTGCTGAGTGACAGGATATGTTAGATAAAAGCCCCAGTTGTCTGTCCCTGGTCATCACTAATGACTTAATGAAGTTGTCTGGGGATGAGAGGGCTGGGAAAGAGGCAGACAAGGAGGGATGTTCATACAGAAGGAAGGAAATCCTTACTATCGATGGCATTAGATCACAGTAATGGTGACCATGTGCAGTGATTCTGCCTCAGCAGAGCGGCAGGAGGGTCTCTTGGATGCCTGGCACCGTCTGTGCTTCAGCAGAAACCTGGGATGTGGCTGCTGTGGGCAACTCGTTACTCACTTCATTAAGCCCTTGTGAGCGGCTCCATATTTGTCATGTTTATGCCGGCAGAAGGCAGCAATGCAGATTGCTTAGGGGTTTCTTTTCTCAATCTGTCCTTGTCTGTCCATGCAAGGAATGCAGCCTAGAGTCTGCGTAAGCCCTTCTTCTAACATCTCAGCGTCTCAGCAAGTTTTATTAATGATACAGCATTACTTACATGGCTGTGGGAGTTTAATTTATTAGAGATTATTAACCAGGAAGGTAGGTTAATTGATCACAAATATTTAGTTTTCACAGGCTGCTTCCCATGTACAAGATATGGCAGTGAAGAAGTAAAAGTAACTCTTGTGTCCATGGCCCTTTTCTTCTGTAGCAGAGTGCTTACAACCCACCAGACCCTAAACCGTTGCTGAGAGCATGACTTCAAGTTTATAATTGAAAATATGCCAATGACAGTATAGCACATGATGACAGTTTTGGGTTTTGTTTGGTTTTGTTGTGGTTCCAGGAATCAAACGCAAAGCCTTGTGCACCCTAACCAATTGCTCTACCACCAAGCTACAACTTCGACCCAGTCCTTAACAATTATTTTACTATAAGAGAAATTGTGGACCTAAAGAACACTGAGACCATATTGGCTATGGACAACAATAACTGGGCCAAATAGGTAACCCCGAGCATTAAAAAAGGCATATATTCAAAACTGTAGATCTACATTTGAGTCCATATTTTCAAAATAGGATCATCTCATAAAATTGAAAGTTACAGAGTTCGTTAAAGAATGATAAAAAGGGTTAATACATGTCAATAGATAACCTACTCCCCTAGGTTTCTATTGCTATGATAAAAACCATGAACAAAAGTGAAATGGGGAGGAAAGGGTTTATTTGGGTTATGCTTCCATATATCACAGTCCATCACTGAGGGAAGTCAGGGCAGGAACTCAAGGCAGGAAGCCAGAGGCAGGAACTGAAGCAGAGGCCATAGAAGAATGCTGTTTACTGACATCATGGCTTGCTCAGCCTACCTTCTTATATCATCTAGGATCACCAGCCCAGGGGTAGCACTGCCCACAGTGTTCTGTGCCTTCTTATATCCAGCATTAACAATGGAAATGCCCCCAAAGACTTGCTCACAAGCCAAGCTGATGGGCACATTTGTTTGCTGAAGATCCTTCTTCCTGGATGAGCCTAGCTTGTATCAAAGCAACAAAAAAGCTAACTAGCACACTATCTATGTATATATGTATGTATCTATCTCCTATCTATCAGCTATTAGCTATCTACCAGACTTCCAATCTGTCTGTCTGTGTATCTGTCTGTCTGTGGATCGACCTACCTATCTATTATCTATCAGTCATCTATCTCATATAGCATTTCCTCTTATCACTTCTCTTATAACAGCCACATAAATTGTTCCTAAATCTTGATAATTGCGAATGATGCTACGGTCAACCCTATGCAGGCAGAAGACTCTTCCAGATCTTCATTCAGTACTGTTTTTGGAGGGATAACCACCAAGAAGTGTGTTTGCCAGATCATGAAGAACTTTTAACAGTAGATGTCACCAGATACTAGAGTTGAAATGTTTAATGACATGCATTTTAAAGAAGTGAACTAATACACTCTAGTTCATCAACTGATCATTTTCAGGAAATATTAGCTACACACCATGTTATTTATTCATATTTGTTAACTGTGTTTCCTGGGTAATAAATTAGGATATTATACTTTGGAGCTTGGTTCTGATCCAAATATTACACACACACACACACACCTTACTTTGCTTTTCTTTGAAGCAACACACAGACTCATAAAACTACTTTCCTGAAAACTACCATGTGACTTCTGAGAAGAAGTCTGCTTCTGTTCTTAGTCTGAAAAATGTGGTTCGGTGTGGAGTCCAGAGAGACAATACAATTCTCTAGTTATTTGTGTAAAAATAATGCTTTATTTCCATCTTTATGGTCTTCAAAACTTACCATTAAATTTTCACAATGCCTTCCTCAATTCAAAGAAATAACCAACACTGATTTAGAAGACAGATTAGATTTGACATTAGCAATGAACATTTCCAAATGTGGATGCGGTATGTGACACAGCATAACGTCTACTCACCATGCAACACCTTTGCTTCTCTTCCAACATAACATTTCATGTGGCATTTGCCTTTAAGAGCCAGCCAGATAACAGGGCAGGTGCGTACTGTGTTCCTGTACTTAATGTGTAAATTCTCTCACTATTGGCTGAGCTATTCTTAGCTGTTTCCTTAATAATTAGGCTCTCTATATTTTTTAAATTACCTGTTTTATTCAAGATATGCATGTGCACCTGCTTTTCTGTATGTGCACTACATGCACATAGTGCCTGAGAAGGCTAGAAGAAGACACTGGATGCACAAGAGTTGGAGTTACAGGTGTTTGTGAGCTGTTGTGTATGCTGGGAATTGAACCCTGGTTCTCTGCTAGAGCAGTTCTTAACCCCTGGCTGAGCCATCCCTCCAGCCTCTAATTTTTTTTTTAAGATGAATAAATTAGGACTTTACTAGAAGAGGTAAAATGTAATTTTTTTATTAAAGATTTCTGTCTCTTCCCCACCGCCGCCTCCCCTTCCCTCCCCTTCCCCCAATCAAATCCCCCTCCCTCTTCAGCCCAAAGAGCAATCAGGGTTCCCTGCCCTGTGGGAAGTCCAAGGACCACCCACCTCTATCCAGGACTAGTAAGGTGAGCATCCAAACTGCCTAGGCTCCCACAAAGCCAATAGGTGCAGTAGGATCAAAAACCCATTGCCATTGTTCGTGAGGTCTCAGTAGTCCTCATTGTCTGCTATGTTCAGCGAGACCGGTTTTAACCCAGGATTTTTCAGACCCAGGCCAGCTGGCCTTGGTGAGTTCCCGATAGAACATCCCCATTGTCTCAGTGTGTGGGTGCACCCCTCGCGGTTCATAGCAGCATTGTTTGTAATAGCCAGAACCTGGAAACAACCTAGATGCCCTTCAATTGAAGAATGGATGAAGAAAGTATGGAATATATACATATTAGAGTACTACTCAGCAGTAAAAAACAAGGACTTCTTGAAGTTTGCAGGTAAATGGATGGAAATTGAAAACACTATCCTGAGTGAGGTAAGCCAGACCCAAAAAAGAGGAACATGGGATGTACTCACTCATATTTGGTTTCTAGCCATAAATAAAGGACATTGAGCCTATAATTTGGGTTCTTAGAGAAGCTAAATAAGAAGGAGAACCCAAAGAAAAACATATAGGCATCCTCCTGAATATTAACCTTCATCAGGCGATGAAAGGAGACAGAGACAGAGACCCACATTGGTGCACTGGACTGAAATCTCAAGGTCCAAATCAGGAGAAGAAGGACAGAGAGCACAAGCAAGGAACTCAGCCTCTAATTCTTTAAATAAAATAAAGCATTGCAGTACCCATATTAATGGCACGAGGAAATGGGAAGTGGTAAAATAATTCCCGAAGGATTACAATATAGCTAGTTTCTGAATGCCCTGAGCTATTTTGAGAAACAATTTGGAGGCATTCGTCTTAGCACCAATCCTCCACCAGGGATCAGACATTAGAGCAATGGTGATGAGATCATAGATAAGAGCAGTGGCACTCAGGTAATAAATTAGAGCAGTGGTGATGAAGTCATAGATTAGAACAGCGCTTATGAGGTCATAGATTAGGGCAGTGCTGATGAGGTCATAGATTAAGCATTGATGATGAGGTGATAGATTAGGGCAGTGCTGATGAGGTCATAGATTAGGGCAGTGCTGATGAGGTCATAGATTAAGCATTGATGATGAGGTCATAGATTCCCTATGCTGTACAAAACAAACTCTATGTTGTATGATTTGTTTTAGTAAAATACATCTATCCTGAGTAAGCACTGATAGATGATACTATAATGTATTTAAGTTTTAAACTATTACCTGCCAGTATTGGAAGTGAACCATTCAAATAGTGATCATAAAGCTTATTATATGTTTTATCTCATCATCCTTGTATCAAGGGATAAAAGATCCCCACCCTGTAAGTACCTGATTTTTACCTGGCTTCCTTTACAAAAAGGTAATTTGGAAACTCCATCAGAGTTAGATGTGATTATGGGTTTCAGTAAAGAATGAGATGGAAAAAATGTAATTCATGTTTTTTTTCTAAGACTTGAATTCAATTTGAAGGAAAATGCCCCCCTCCACTACTCCACCTGTGACATCTGTGTCTTCATGAGCTATTTGCCCCTTTGAACCGTGTTAATAGTGGCAATGCCCAAGTGGTATATGAATAACAAATTACAAATACCTGAACCCCTAGGAACTGGGCAGAGGACAATCACCATACTAGATTGGATGGATACTCATGGAGGAGACAAATTCTATCTTATAAATAAATAAGACATTGAGTATCTTGTTTTACAATGGGGAGATGAAGGGTAAGCAGTAAGACACAACCTGTCTGTTCTGGGAGAGTTTAGTACAGGTGGTGTTTTCCCATCCCAGGAGCTGCTTCCAAATCACCACCCAGAAGCTTATATTAATTATAAATTATATTAATTGTAAATATTCAGCCAATAGCTCAGGTTTATTACTATGTCATGCATTTTAAGTTAACCGATATTCTTTACTTATGCTCGGTCATGTGGTGCACCTTTGTAAGCATGGCATGTTCATCTCCTGCTTCCTTTGTATCTAGCTGGTGACTCCTGACTCTGCCCTTCTTCCTCCCAGCATTCTTCAAGTCCGACTCTCCTGCCTAACTTTATTCTGTTCAGCTATTAATGAGTCAGCTTCTTTATTAAACCAATCATAGCAAATATTTTCATAGTGTACAAAAGGATTAGTCCACAGCAGTTTAATGTGCAGGAATGTCACAGGTTAGGTTCCCTGTTTCTGTGGTAAGTCATTAGCCAAAAACAAACAGGAAGAAAGGGGTTCATTTGACTTACAGGTTATAATTAGTCATCAAAGGAAGCCAGAAAAAGACTAACAAGTTTATCTAACCTGCTAACATGCCCTTTGGGGTAGTTACTATAATTCTTCATTTCTAGTTATGACCGACGCCACTAACTTGCAGAGAGCACAATATCAAACTCAGCAATTCAGCATCATCTTGTTGAACTTCTTGGTCTACAAAAGTGATGTTAGATGCTATAATTCATTCTAATGCACTAATCAATTCTAATGGAAGCTCTCCAGAGCCCTGTGTTGAGAATGTTTCTTAGGCCATGTATGTTTCCAGACTGGCAGCAAAGCAAGAATGCTATGATTGGTTGAGCTGTGACTGTTACTGATTTCTGTGCGTCTCTGCTGTAAAATCACCCCTTCTTAGACATGGAAACCAGGGAATGCTCTCCGGGGTGAAAACCTGAAACACTCATGGAACAATTTTCATTTTCTTAAGTGCCCTATAATGCTCGTGGTTTCATTAATGCTTAAAGTTTCTGGACTCTCAACTCAGTAGGGTTTTATTATCATAGACATAGCAGGCAGGGGTCATAGATATCTGTAATTTAAAAATTTAAAACTGTAGAAACTTGAAATCATAAAGTCTGAATTCCTAGGCGATAAAACCTGACATTTCTGTTTCTCATAAGAATTCTAGACATGATGGGACCAAAAGAACAGAGTGAGCTGAGAGAATCAGAGGGGTGTGTGGGGGCTACTGTGAAAGCTACAATTTGAGAATTCCCTATGTGTAAATGATTGCTCCCAGTCTCTGTAATGCAACACAAAAGGATGCATGTGTGCATGTGTCTTTATGTATGTGTGTGTGTGTGTGTGTGTGTGTGTGTGTGTGAGAGAGAGAGAGAGAGAGAGAGAGAGAGAGAGAGAGAGAGAGAGAGAGAGAGAGAGAGAGAGAAAATATTTTAATCCTAGGAGCGAAAGTCTACTGATTTAAACAATCCAACGTAGATCACTGTTACAAACTGTTGGGGATATAAATCAGGGGGAAAAAATCTAGAGAGTATCACATTCTTCCAACTCATGTTTGTTTATGATAGTGATGACTTGTGTTTCAGACAAACACATGTGATCTGTTATGGCATCGCCATTTAACACACAGAACCAATGAAATTGCCAGAGTATGAGCATCATAGACTGCCAAATGTCTGTGTCAACTCTGACTAGGTACAATATGTCTTATGATGGAAAACACACCTTATGCAAAACCCATTTCAATCACATTCATGTCTAGGTTACCTTGTCTGAAAATCAATTTGTGTATTAATCTTAGGCTACATAATCCTGTTAAATCTTCAATAGGAGGAGAGATGGATTTCAATCCCATTTACTAATTATATGCAAGGGTCAGCATTTCTATTTTGTGGCATTAGGTAAACTGTACATTGTCCATCTCACACAAAGCCACATGGTCAGCTTCCACCCGGTTTCCTGTTCTCACAAAACAAGCCAAGCACATTGTTACAGCAGATTTATTCCTCTCCTTTTAGATATTGTTAATAAATTACAAAGCACTACAGTATGATGTGATGATATATAAGACCGATTTTCTTTATATTGTAGGATTTGGGGGTTTGAATTTCATAATTTTAACTTCATCTGTTATTTGTTCAGAAACAGTGCTAGATGCTGATGTTTTGATAAGTATTTTTAGAAAATATGTCAGCACTTGGGGCCAGAAAATACAGTTGGTAGAGAACGTGATTTCCATATTTATCAAAATATAAGTTAAAATGTTTATTTTTATTTGTATGTGTGTCTATGTGTGTATATGTGTGCATGTGATTGCAGGTGTCCTCCGAGGTTGGAAGAGGACATCTGATCCTTGGAGCTGGAATTATAGAGGTTTTGAGTCACCTGATGAGGGTGCTGGGAACCAAACTTGGGTCCTCTAGAAGAGCAGCCAGGGCTTTCAACCACTGATCCATTTCTCCAGCCCCTCCCCTCAAATAAAACTTATTATGGTGCTTTGCTATGAAGCAGAATATTGCTGTGGTTCAGGGCATGGAGTTTCATTTGCAGATGTTACCCTAGCAACAGGATTGAGTGGCACCTGGGAAGGATCTCTGCTACTCCAAGCATCTTTCGCTGTCTTTCCTTAATGGAAGAATACTGGAACTGATCTCTCATCCCGTCTGACATGAAGCCTGGCAATACTGAAGTCTAGGATATGAGTCTGAGAGTCTGTGTGTGATGTGAGCTGGAGGGAAAATGAGTGATCCAAGAGAACCTGAATTTTGGGGGATTGTTCTGTGAAAAATGAAAGACCTCGGAATGATGACAGAAAGGGCTCTAGGAACAGATAGTCAGCCAAGAGTTCTAGCTTTTAGAAATTGAGAGGAAATGACGTGGAGTGGAACAGTGGAACCAGTGATCACAAGGGAAGTTAACAGCAGTGGTTGAATGCTAGATAAAGAAAAAACATAATGATTAATGGTGATGTGTTAGGAACAGTAGTAAGTAATAAGCAAGGCACCTATCTCAGGAAGGATGTGAGTCCCAGTCAGCAGCCACCCATTGGTAGCCATATTTGAGGAATATTAATGTTTTTCATGTGTCCTCCCTCCTCTAACTCTCCCTTCCACTCTTCAAACAGTATTCTCTTTCTTAAAATTTTAAAAAGATTAATTTATTTTTATTTTATGTACATAGATTGTTTTGCCTTTGCATGCCTGTGCATCACATGTGTGCAATACCCATACAGGTGAGAAGAGGGCATTGTAAGCCACCAGATAGGTGTTGGAAATTGAACCCAGGTTCTCTGCAAGAGCAGCCAGTACTATCTGAGCTATCTCTCTACCTCCCCCATCAATAGTACTTTCTGAGTAGATCTCTCCAAAGACTCTAAATGCAGTTGACTCCACTCCAGTGTCTGCCCCTAGTGCATGGTGACTAAAGAAAAACCTGGATCATCTGCTTGATGAATAACAAGAAGGGGACATCCACGCAAGCCCACGTAGTGTGGCTGGACCACACTTCAGTGTCTAAAGCAATCCTTCCTCAGTGTCTGAACTTGAGCCCATCCTCTCTCTCCTTTTGATGTGCTCATGGTTTCCTTGAACAGTCTTTATTATGAACTCACTTTGGAAGAGGAACATCATCCTCATCCTAGCCTCTCTCATAGCCTCTTCTGGGAGTAAGTCAAACACAGAAACATTCTGATACCCAACATCACCTTCAGGAATGTGTGCGTATACACATGTATTATAAGTTGACTTCCAGCTTATCCAACTTTCAGTCCCAAATTATCTCTCACAGGGGAGCGGCAACCCTGAATTTGCTATCTGTCATTCTCACATTGGATGCTCCTGGTCAACTCCACCTATAGTTTTCATTAGAAATACCCATAAATGAAAAATTGCAATTATAGACTTACAATGACCAGATTTAGGGGATATTAATATTTCATAAGGAGACTTAATCTATTTCATTACATTTTACATTAGTTGTTCTAATAAATCTATTCCTACCAGCAGTACTGTTGGATTTAATAGACTTTATAAATAATTGGTCAATATCAAATGTGCCATAAATTGACTCCAACTTTGGAAAGAGGCCCGGGAGCTACTTTTCTGTTGCAGTATTGTAACCGGCCCATAATTCACAATTAATGCAGGCAGAAATCGTGACAGGTAGTTGATTGTGTTAAATGACAAATTCTGCGTGGATACAAAACAAGTTTAATTCCCTGTAATTATAGATACTGAGATCGCTAACTTTACTCAGTTTTACCCTAATGCCAGGCCAGTGCTAAGAGGACCTTTAACCAAAGATATCCAGCAGGTGGGGAAAAGCTAAATACAGAAACAATAACAAAAAAGAATGCAGTAGGAGACTTCTTTTTCATTTCCCGGCTACCCAGACCAGAATAATCACACAGAAACTATATAAGTTACAACACTGTTTGACCAATGACTCAAGCATAGCTCTTACATCTTAACCCATTTCTATTCATTTATATTTTACCATGAGGGTGTGACCTTCTGGTAGGTTCTGTCTTCCTGGTGTCTTTCTCCTTTGGCAGCTACATAACATCTCCTTGACTCCGCCTACTCTCTATCTCTTAGGGGGAGGTGTTGTGTGAACTCCTTCCGTCAATAGCTTTTAACATACTGGCCCATGTTGGGCCTGGTCCCGTGGGCTGTAAGTGCCAACAAAAAATGTGTTTAACTCTCTTTGCTGCTGAATTCGGTTCCAGTTCCCAGTGCATGCAGAGGACTGTGGATCACTACCCTTCCTGTGAGTTATCCCCAAATAAATAAACCATTGTTATACTCCATTCTGGGCTATTGTGGAGCTCTTTGGTACTACCACAGAAGAATGAGCATTAAAGTTGCAGAAAGATATGTGAAGACATTACCAAACTGAAAGCAACACAAAGTTTTGTGTAATTTTTGTGATTGTTGGTTGTGCATTCCTTAGCTCAATAGTGCTTTGCGGAGGTCATAGACCTAGGAGAGAGTTTACTACTATTGTTTAGCTAAAAGAGCATAATATCAAACCACCTCCTGAATGAGTATTTCTATGCCCATCGATTAGTGTATCTCTCGCCCCTCATCAGACAAACTTCATTGTACAGTGCATGATGTTCAAAACAACATGGCCAGAGTTTAAGGAAAAAGTGAATGTGGACTACTCATCCCTAACTAGACATCTATATGGGTTCCTTCTCCCCTTTAAGGCTTAATGGACATTGAGGAAGAGGGGGTAAAAAGAGTGAAAGAGCAAGAGGTTGACAGGGACCCCAGCCAGAGTCTTCAGAATCTGGCCTTATGATTGCACTCATGAAGACACAGCAGCTGGGGTTGTCCATACAAAATCGAGCCAGTGAACACCTCACGATGGAGGCAGGAGGGCACAGGAAGCCCCACCCCTAGCTGAGAAGCTGTTGGCAGGTGATAGCTGCCCAGGGAAGGTGGGAGAGTCAGTTTTCTTCAGTGGTTGGTTCCTGATTGGTTGCCCATGTTTCAGGGGTGGTCTTACATACATATCGGCAGCAGCTATTGGACTCAGTGAGAAAAAGAGGAAATGATTGTGGGAGGAGGATGGGCTAGAGAGGAGTACAAGGGGGAATGCAGGGAGTGGATCTGATCTAAATATATTGATTCATGTGTAAAATTCAAAAATAAAATTTAAAAATTAAGCTTATATTCAGCTTTCCTGTAGAAAGATGAAAACTGGGAAGAGGGGTGGAAGGAAGGTGGAAACTGTGATTTCTTTAATGTTATTACAGGGTGTGACATCTACATAAATGGGGTATTTGATTCCTAGGTCTCTTAATATCAAGGAGCACCCAAACCATCTTTCAGTACTATGAGCAATATCCAGAATTATTTTTACTTGTAGGCTGGGTGCATATGGCGTTCATGAAGGAGGATTGAGCTTCCATGGTGGTGTATAAATGTATCTTAAAATGAAAGTATTTATTTGTCTTTTTTATTGACTGAAAGGAACACATTTATTTAAGCCTCAGCAAATGCTACACTGCTTTCTTTGGGAAAAATTGACATTAAAATCAATGATTCCTCTTTACAACCCAGAATGCTGACTGTTGGAGTATTATGTTTTAGGGCTTTACTATTTAGTCATTGAGACTGCAGAGAAAATCAGAATGCGCATTCACATGCAAATGGAACCAAATAACAACCATCTCTTATATAAAAAACTTTTCATGATCAGAAGCCATTAGCTATTCTACTCAATTAATTCCTTAGACCCCAGAAATCATATCATCTCTATGGACATAAAAGCAATGCCACAATTCAAGAGTCACTGTTTAAAATCATCCTCAAAAAAAAAAAAAACTGCTTAGCATTGAAGACTACATTTTCATATGTGTGTGTATTTGGAAAGAGCAGACCTTACCTCAGGAGACATCAACCTCTCTCTAGTAAAGGGGAACTCACTCACGGGTTTATGGATATATTTTTTTTAATATTTTATTTATTATGTATACAATGTTCTGTCTGTGTGTATGCCTGCAGGCCAGTAGAGGGCACCAGACCTCATTACAGATGGTTGTGAGCCACCATGTGGTTGCTGGGAATTGAACTCAGGACCTTTGGAAGAGCAGGCAGTGCTCTTAACCGCTGAGCCATCTCTCCAGCCCCTTACGGATATATTTTATTGTCCCATAAGTATTTCAATGGAACAGGTATAAGGCAACTGTAACATGGTCTCAGACCATAAGCTGTGCTCCAGAGGGCAGGCACCTGGACGATGTTTTTGAATGTGTGAGCTGTGAGAGCATGCTCTCACTAAATCACTGATAATCAGTGTTGATTATTAAACATATTTGCACATTTCAATGGTTCTTAATCACAGCAGTGATTATTTTATCAGTACTATTGCCTTACAAACAATTGTTCTGCTTTTGGGTTTTTTTTCCAAGAAATAAATTGAACCAAATAGATTTAGTCACTTCTTAAAAGAATCTGAGAGCTTCCGCTGCTGGTTTTATTAGTGATATATCTGAACTTACTAAATGCCCATGAATCCGAATTAAACATAGTTTAGTTTTTCAGTATTCTCATATTTCCAATATGAATACTTCTTGTTATAAATCAGAGCATAGAAAAAGAGAGTTACAAGAATAAACATTGTCAGTAAATCAACTAGGTGAATTTTTTTAATCTTCCCCTATCTGCATACATTTAGTTGAAAGACTGGCCTAGAAAACATGAGTGGTAAGATTCCATAGGTTTGATCTCATAATAAAAGGAGCAGTGGTGTCATAGGTTCTCTTGCTGTGACCAAACACTTTGACCAAAGCAACTTGGCTAGGAGAGCGTTTATTTGATTTATATGCCAGGTCACCCTGCATCATTGACAGAAGTCGCAATAGGAGCTCAAGCAAGAGCTTGAAGCAAGGATGATTCAAGGTGAACAAATATGAAGTTCCCATGATGGGCTGTGTTGTGTGATGGCCAAAGCCTCTCTGTCCACACAGGTGTCAGGAGCACGGAACACTGCTGAGTCAGATATCAGTCAGAAAGGTTAAAAAGTCAAACTGTCCAAAGCTGTGGCCTAGCATTGAGGATGCCCACAACACAGACCACATAGCATGGGACAAATTATATATAAAAACTCCTAGCCAAGTTGCTTTGGTCAAAGTGTTTGGTCCAAAATAAATCATATTGTGCTACATGGATGGGTAAAAGAACCATGTGCTTTGACTTCAGGATAGAGATGGGACTGAAGAGATGGCTCAGTGGTTAAGAGCACTTCCTGAGGACCTGGGTTCAATTTCCTGCACCCACATGGTTGCTCACAAACACCTGTAACTCTAGTTCCATGCTATCTGATGCCCTTTTCTGACTTCTGTGGACACTGCACACACGCATGCATGCATGCACGCACAAACACACACACACACACATAATTAAAAATAAATCTCAAAGTGGGTTATGAGAGATTGTGACTATCCCTGTCATTTTTGACACACCTCTGACATTTTTTTTAAAGCATCCCTTTCCCCTTTCTAAATGTACCCAGTGTGGAAATCTGAAAAGTGGTCAAAACCTCACATTATCCCAGCAGTGTTTTCTGAGCACACAGGCACACCACTGAAAATACATTTGTTTTCTTTCTTCACTCCCTCCAAATAGCATACTTTTCCCCAGATTGCTCTTGATGGAAAATCACAGTTGTGTCTCCTGATTACTGCCCTCCTGTTGGTCTCAGGCTGTTCACTTCCAGGTCATTCTATTAAATTTCCTGTTGATTCTGGAAGTTGATACATTATCTCTTGCTTAAATTAGAAGATGCTGTTTTATTTTTGAGTCAATCAAGAATTGCATTTAATGAAAGTTAAATCTTTAGGCAAAGCATGAAGGTGAGAGCCTGTAATCCCAACACTCAAAACCTGGAGGCAGAGAATCATGAGTTCAAGACCATTCTCAGTTTATACAGTAAGTTTGAGAGCCAGTCTCATAAAATGTTTACAGATGTATGTGTCTGTCAAATGCTAGAGTCTACCTGGGTGTTTTAAATATGTGGAAATCATTGTGCTAACGTGCTCTAATGAACGTTCTCTCCAAGCATCCGTTGTAAAAATCATTTCCTTAAAAGTTATCAAACCTCACATAATAAGTCATGTTGTTGCCAACTCTTATTTAGATTCAAGAACATACGTATCTTTCAAATTAAAAAAGAAAAGATTCTTGACTGCAAACCATTACACAAACCTCATAACATTAAATGAAGGGCTTCTAAATCTGAGCCCTAATTCCTGAATTAATTTAAATGCTGATAGGGAAACTGGGCTGTCCACTAAGGAAACTCCTCTCTTCCTATGCATTGAGTCACCTATGAAACATGACCTATTGGGTCTGCTTATGATTTGGTGAGACTGTGACTTGAGTCCTTCCAGCCTGGTGTGAGCAGGAGTGATACATACCATGCTGGGACAGAAAGGTCACAATGACTTATCTTTGGCTCCTGATCATCCTCTTCTCGTCTTGACTCAGGCAAGTGAAACCGTGGGGAAGGTACAAGCTAGCGATGACAGAATCAAAGTGGGGGATGGTTGAGCTCATGAATGCCACTTGTATGAGATTGTGTGTGATTAGGATTGATCACACATGGTGTTAGGAAATATGGAAATGAATTTCTAGCAAGTTTAGGGCCTTATATACTGGGGTGGGCAGAGAGAGGTAGAAGTTTCTGTGTTTGTATAACTTCCTAGCATGGAATACATATTTATTTCACTTATTCAGCAATTGGTTATTGAAATCCTACTGGGTGCTTGGTGTACTACCAAGGACCCCAGACAAAACTTGGTCTCTGACATAATGATAAACTGTTTTCAGGTCTCTATAGCTAGATCACTTCACGAATTTAAAAATGATTGATACCTCTAAAGAGTTATTTTTAGCCTTAGAGTTACAGTTGCTATATCAAAAATTAAAATCATTTAAAATAGCTATTTCAATTCATAACAGGTGACTATAAATATTTATGAAAATAGTTATATTTTTCAAAACTAGACCTTATTACAAGAGTCGGTGATATTTACTTATTTGGCAAATAATATCAATGTCTAGCTTTGTAGAAAACAGCTGGATTCTCAGATATGCTTCTGCATTCATTACATGATAATGTGTTGCTTCTATTGAGGTGTATTAAAAAAACATCCAGACAGATTCAAATATGCTATAGTTGAAAAGAAGGATCAACAATCCTTTTAGGTAAGTGTCAAAATTTGAGATCACATGCAAAGCCAATATGCCACTTTGTCTTTTAAAGACATGATTACATTTATTTATTTATTTATTTATTTATTTATTGTGTGTGTGTGTATGTGTGTGTGTGTTCATATACATGTCACTGCATATATATAGAGGTCAGAGGACAACTCATGGGTGTCAATCTTTCCTTCCACCCTATGGGTCCTGGAAATCATACTTAAAGCTTTAACAGCAGATGTGTTTACTCCAGTGAATATTGAATATTGGCTGTTGGGTTGGTTAGTTGTTTGTTTTTTATTTTGGTTTTGTTTCTGTTTTTATCAACTTGACAAAAGCTAGAGTCACCTGGGAAGAAGAACCTCAGTTGAGAAAATGCCTCCATCTGATTGCCCTGTAGGGATGTATGAAGTGCATCTTCCTGGTTGATGACTGATGTGGGAGGGGTCAGTCCACTGTGGTTGGTGCCACCCCTGGGCAGGTGGTCCCGGAGTGTATGAGAAAGCTGGTGAGCAAACTATGAGAAACAAGTCAGTAAGCATCAATTCTCCGTGGACTCTGCTTCAGCTCCTGCCTCCAGTTCCTGCCTCCAGTTCCTGCCCTGATTTCCATCAGTGATGGACCACAAAAGAAGGTGCCTCCCCCAAGTTGCTTTGTTCAGTGTTTGACCACAGCAACAGCCATCAAACTAGGTCAGGTGAGCTCAGAAGTGTGAGCCCATGCTAACAGGTCTCCAATGCTGTTGGCCTATCCAGCTCTCCACCACTTTGTAACACCAGGACAGAAATTGACACGGATGTCCTCCAGAAAGTGACACGGATGTCTCACTTAGAGCTGACCACTCCACTGTGTGCCAAGACCATCTGTACTTTCTGCCAAACAATCATATGCAACAAGGCCTTGGGGCTTTCTTCTACAGCCACATAACTCATTGTTAGCCTTCCAATTAGTCCTAACTTTTGTTTCCTTGGCGTTCATCCAAACAAATTCAAGGAAAGCAGCAAACTCAGCCAAATGCACAGATTCAATATTCATTATTAATGTAAACGTATGATTCTGTGTATGATATGGTAACTCAGTTCCATGCTGGCAGCTACCTCTTTAAAGGCAGATTGCATTATGGGAAAGTGGAAGTTTTGTAATTTTTCAGTTTTTTTTTCCTATAGCAGAAATCTAGTGACACCAGCTATGCAAAGCTCCTGTTTTCTTTGTCCCTAATATAAACGCAATATGATAATTTATTTATGAGAAGCACAAATGCCTTTCTCCCTATTAATTTGCAAAATGCAAACCAAAAAGCTTTGACTTTTATTTGACTGAGATATCTGCATTAAAATACTGAAGCTGCTTTTTCCCACCCCCAAAGTGACAAAGCAATGCCGAAATCCAGCGGAGAATGCATTAGATCTTTAATTGCTCTATAATGATGAGATAAGAACCTAACCTATACTAAACTAAGGATAAATTATATTTTGCTGTACTTGGGGCTGGAGAAATGACTTAGAGTTTAAGAGCATTAACTTCTGTTTAAGGGAACCCAGGCTCAATTCCCAGCACCCACATAATGGCTTAGAACCATCTGTAACTCTGGATCCAGAGTATTTCATGAATCTCTCTCTGTCTCTCTGTCTCTTTCTGTGTCTCTGTTTCTGTCTCTCTCTGTCTCTCTCTCTCTCTCTCTTTGGCTCTCTGTGAGTCTGTCTCATACACACACATACACACACACACACAGTTAACATATGTTTATCAACATTTATACGAAAATAGGGTGGCTTCAAGCTTTCACATCTCCCTGTGGAAATCACGCCATTCATCACGACACTCGGAAAGATTAACAACAGCAACAAGAAATCTTTGACGAAAGAAAATATTTCAGTGTAAGACAGATTGTTTGTTTCCACAGTTTCAAACAAACCTTTGTATTTTAAAAAAAAGTAACATTTTGTTGAATGGACAACCTGAGTACAGAAATACTGTGGGCAGAGCTGAATCCACGTAGCTACAGATTAATAGATGTACAGAAAAATTAGTACCTGAGAATGTGCATATGATTATTCTGCCTCGGGTGGTATAGAAAGAACTGGACACACAATGTGCATCTCCACTGTAGGAGAATCATCATATACCCAATGACATTCAGACCATCTCCAGGTCGTTACCCAAGAACATGAGCAGGAACTCACTAATGTACTTCAACATTATCACACAAAAGATTTTGATCTCACAGACTCGTTAGTTACCCTTCTTGCTTTAAAATGCTGTGGCATTTCTCCAGCCCCAGAATAATACTTTTATCAGCAATGATTCATAGAGGTGCCTATCAAATAAAATTTGTGATATGCTTACTCTATATTTTTAGAAAAATAAGATAGAGATAAGCTTTACTAAAAATACCCCTTGTGTGTATGTGTGTAACACAAGGACCTGCTTATTGGGGTTTCTGTCCCACACAGTTCCCACAGCCGGTAAGTCCCACAGAAAATACACAGAAGTCTATATTAATGATAAAGTGATTGGCCCATTAGCTCAGGCTTCTTGTTATCTTTTATAACTTATATTAACCCATTATTCTTATCTATGTTAGCCTTATGGCTCAGTACCTTTGTCAGTGGGGCAGGTACATTGTGCTTCTTTGGTGTCTGTACAGGACTGTGGGGAGAGCTTCCTTCTTCCCAGAATACTCCTGCTCTCATTGCCCCACCTCTACTTCCTGTCTGGTTGTCCCACCTATATGTCCTGTTTGGCTACTGGCCAATCGGAGTTTATTTAAAACGTAACTGACAGAATACAGAACTGTCCCACACCATATGTGTGTGTGTATATGTGTGTTTGTAAATATGTGTAAGTGCGTGTGTGTGTGTGTGTGTGTGTGTGTGTATGTGTTAAGCCTAAGTTTTCATGTGAGTGTGTGTGTTGGGCATGGGCATTTGTAGAACAGAAGTCAGTGTTGGGCATCTTCCTTGGTCTTTCTCTACTTAGCTGTATTGAAGTAGTGCTTCTCACTGAATCTGGAGTTCATTGATTCTTTGATTCTGCTAGATGAGCTGACTAGCAAACCCTTAGGATCCGTCTCCCTCTGACCTTCCCAGCACTACAGTTGCAGACACACACCATCACACATAGGTTTAGACATAGGTTCTGGGGATCAAACGAGGGTCTTTGTGCTTTCATGACAAGTGGTTTATCAGCCTAGCTTTCCCTAAGCCCACATTCTCCTTTAAAGTTAGTCTTTAAAAACTCAGTGTATCTTGATCATGTCATTCCTTTCTTCCTCCCTCCAACTCCCTTCACCCCTAATGCTGCTCCCTTCCAATTTCATATCTTCTTGTTTTGAAATCTCCCATTGAGCCAAATTAGTGCTGCTCATATGCTCATGGGTATGGGGACAACCACCGAATCATGGACAACCTACCAGTGTCCTCAGCCTCCAAAGAAAAGGGACTCTTCCCCCAAACTATCACTAACTCTTTAGCTAGGAGTGAGACCTTTAGGTTGATCCTGCACAGGCCTTATGCAGGTAACCACAGCAGCTGAGAGTTGACATGCCCAGGAGCCATTTCTTATTTAGAAGACATTTGAAAGCTCTCCTTCCCAACCTCTGGCCCTTACATTCTTTCTAGCCCCTGTTTATAGATGATCTCTGAGCCTTGGAAATTGGAATTTGATATGAATGTCCCGTCTACAGCTGAGCACACACAGCCACTGGTTCTCAGTGCTCTGAGTTTCTGCATTAACCATGATCCACTGCAATAGGAACATCTCTGACCAAGGTTGGGAGAAACACAAATGTATAGATACACACATAAATATGTAGAAAGCAGTTTGGAATGCTCATTTAGCAAATCACTAATAATTGGTCCTCTGGTAGAGCTTATGATCTTCCTAGTCATGGGTTTTAATTATGTTTGCAGCAATAGGGGTGAATTCCTACCCTTGGATCAGGCCTCAAGTCTAGTCAAGAGACTGGTTGGTTGCTCTTTGAACATTATTGCTCTACTGTGCACATCTCTGTTGGTAATGTAGTACACGGAGTCCTGCTTGGAGTAAGATGACTGATATTTTTAATGATGGGAATTTCTGTCATGTGACATAGTATAGTCACATCGAAGTTTCTGCTCATTCTCCGTCGTGGCATCCGTAACATAAAATATATTTGCTCTAATAAAATAGACAGGGTCGACAAAAAACACCCTTGTGAACTTTCCTCCCAAAATGCGAGAAATGTGAGGACATAGCTTTGTGTCTTAGAAGAAAAGATACATCTGGTAGGCAGACGCGCGTGCACACTACACCCTAAATTAACCGGTAAGAACTTTTGAGTCAGGAAAGTAACATCTGGGTCAGTAAATTACCAGAAGATAACAAGTGGCTTTGCTGATGGGAAGGGACTTGAGTGGATGCGAACAGCTGTACATAAGTCAGCCGACTCCCAGGGGATTCGAAGAAGGGTGAGGTAATTAAAGTCAAGGGTAATAGAAAAAAATATGCAAAGGTATGAGTGGCCAGGATATTTGGAGTCTCTCTCCTTCAAACTGGCTACACAGAAAAGCTCACATGAACCCTTGAGTAAGGAGCTGGCAGAGATTATCCATTAAAAATAGATCCAGGACCACATAGAAGAAAAAAATAATTCCCCAGAGGTAGGCAAAGAAAGTGGGATAGTGAGTAGAAATAATAACAAGAAAATACAGCTGCCAATACACAGCAGCTGCAGGGAGACTGACCAAAAGCCCCTTAGAAACTGTGAGAGACCCCCGAAGTCTCTGTACTGGAGCCGAAAACAGCATGTATACTTCAGCTGTTTGGATTCTCAGAGCCATCAATTCTTACAAAATATAAAAATGAGTAGAATTGTTTAAATTCTCTCAGTGTGTAACGGGAGAGACAGGGGCTAGGTTGGACCAGGTATGAGTCAAATGAGAAATGAGGTCCTTCCATCGTGAAATTTGTAGTGCAGAAAACAACATTTTCATAGGCAAAAGCTGTTAAGAAAAATCAAATTTGCATGTATGCAGCTTGTTAGGAGAAAGCATGGTGACAGAAATGAAAAGTGACAGATTGGGAAGTGAAAATACATAAATTCAAGCAAAAGACCTGGGAAGCTTGCTGTCTGAGACTATTTAATGACGGAACTCGGGATGTGATGGATAGCTCCAGAAAGCATCATCTGCAAGTGCAACCCACAGGACAGGCAGAGTTTGTGGTCACCATTCACACACAGACATTCTCTACCGCATGGGCCTGCAAACAATGTGTTGTAGCTCTGTCATTTCAGAGTGATCTTCAAACCAGCTTAAGATAACTTTTGTTAGTGAGAATGATGAATTTGTATAACTACATATACATATGTGTAAATACATGTTTATGTTTTCATTTATTCTTTAATTTTTAACATATTGATGTGTGCGTCAGTCATGTCATGTTGGAAGACAGCATCCCCATCCTCTCCAGGTCTTACACTCTTTCCATGCACTCTTGTGTGATGTCCCATGAGCCTTTGATAGGGATTGGTCAATGATATGCAGGACTCATCTACAACTGCTCACTCACAGTTACTTATACTCAACACTTCAGCCAACTGTGAGTGTCTGCATTACCCACCACCCACTGCAGAAATAAGCTTTTCTTTCCAAGCTCGAGAGGAAAACAAACCTATGATAAATGGAAATACTTGGAAGGCAGGTGGACAGCACAGTGATTTAATTATATGTTTGTGTTTTAATTAATTTGAATTTTAAATAAACTTAAAGAGCACAAGGATCAAGCATTGATGATAACATAGACAACATAAATTTCCTTAAGTTTAATCTGGCAAATTTTTTTCTTTAATTTTCTGCAAAATTCTATATCTGAGTATCCAACCGTTTAACATTGAAATATGACAGCATCTATAAATGGTTTAGGCCACACTTGTAGTTACAATAAGACAAGTTCAGCACACCTTCCTTGGGGACATTCATTGTCTAAACTGCCATCACTCACGCAGGACAAAAAAGAAGCCCTGCAATTCCCCTAATGGAATCTGGACAAGCAATCAAACCTTTAGACAGAGAGCTAGAGAGATGGCTCAGTGGTTAAGAGCACTGGTTGCTCTTCTAGAGAACCTAGTTTTGATTCCCATCCCCTACACTGCAGCTCACAACCACGTGTAACTCCTGTTACAGGAATCTCTGGCTTCCAAAGTCATCAGGGTTTCCTGAGGTGCACAGACACACATGCAGGCAACATACCCATAGACATAAAACTAAGTACATAAAATGTAAAAGAAAAAGAATTTAGATACAGAGTTATCATGAGCAGCTAAGGTAATTCACAAACTAAGATTGACTTTCAGGGCATGTTGTTGGAAACACAAGTTCAAAGATTAAAATCCACATATGGAGATGGAAGTCTCTGCTTCCATCCATAGAGACTTCCTTCTCCATAAGATCTTCCTCAATGTTTCCCCAAGGTCTCCTGGGACCAGAGCAGATGCATCGAGAAAGGAGTTGTGCAGAGCTGGTGACTCTCAGAACATAATTTTGAAAAGGATACTAATCTGGTCAGACTCATTACCAGAAATGGATTCTCAAGAGTGGAGGCATTAGACACTTAGAGTTTGTGGCAGCCAGGAAACTATCCCGAATCATATACCTCACAGGGCAGTTATACATTCAGAACTGTTATTTTTACTAAGTGAGTGGTTTAGAGCAAACTCTTATGCTTGGTTGAGTAAAATATCAAAGTTGACATTCAGAAAGATACTGTGGAATTACACGCATAGAGTAGTTAATGAGCAGAAAAGAGCCCCGTTTGCCCCAGTGGAAATTATAAAATGTCTTCAATTTTCTGTGTCATTTCTTGCTTCTAAAATGTGCAGAACTGAGCAGGGATGGCTGTTCTTTTTCTGAGACTTAAAGAATCAGCATGAGGCATAAACTCATCCTATGTCAGGCGGCGTGCAAGCAGATGCCCAGAAGTCATCATCTCTGACTTCTGCTGAGGATTGCTCTTCAATCCCGGCTCCAGGAAGGTGGAATCAGTCAGTCTCCTGTGGGAGGATTTGGACCAGCTTTTCCCACTCTTTGTCATCAAGGAGGAAGACAACGGTCATGTTTGTGACGGTTCTTCCCAGACGTCAACTTGACTGGATTTGAAATCAACTAAGGGATAAGTCATTAAGTGTGCTTGAAAGAGATTTTCCTCACCAGGGATTTTGAAGTGAGAAGGCTCACTCTAAACATGGGAGGTACCTTCCAGGGGCAGCCAGAGTAGCAGAGATCTGAGGGGAGCTGGAGAGATGACTCAGCAGGTAAGATGACTTGTTCCTCTTGCAGAGAACCAAGACTTGAGTCCCAGCACCCATATGGTGAATCACAACCATCTAGATCTTATTTCCTGAGAATCCAATGCCCTCTTCTGGCCTCCACAGGCACTGCATATACATGGAGCACATGCATTCACCCAGGAATATTCACACACACACAACAAATTGATTTTTTAAAAAAAGATCTTAGGGGAAAAGCTTTGTCTTTTGCATTTGTGTCTTGTTGGTGAATTTACCTACCATGTTTATGAATTCACTGACTTGGTTGCTATGGCTGCTATGTATTTGCTGACATAGGTTTCAGGTTCTGCAGCCTTCCAATGTAGCCAAAGGTCAATGGCTCCTCATGAATTCTCCAGGTCTCCAGTGCCATGTTGGGACTACCAAACAATCCAGCTTCCTAGACAGACTGACTGTCTGTTGGATTCTTAGTATCTCTAGGATCAAGAGCCAGTGTTAGGCTATCCAGTTCTTATCTTGTAAGCCACTCTAATGTATGGCCCTCTAATATATATTCAGTTTATCTGTTCTGTTCCTCTAGAGACCCCGACTAAAACCTGATAACTGTAAAATTAATGTCTAAGGATGCTTGGCTAGCCATTAAGGGTGTGTAGTACTCTTCCATAGGACCTGAGTTTGGTTCCTAGTACTCACATCAGGCACCAGCACCAGGGGATCTGGTGACCTCTTCTGGCCTCTGAAGGCACTGAACTCACATTGCACAAAGCTTTACCCATACATAGCTTAAAATAAAAAATTGAAAAAAAACCTAAAGTCTAATTTCCCACTGTATTATAAAGGGTGAGTCTTAGCAAGGAAATGAAAGCTATGAAGGAGAGGCAAGGCAGATGGGTTAAATAAATTGGGATTATGAATTCCAAGAACTATATAGAAAAATTAAATCAGAAGCCTGGTTTATACTATCTGGAGGTGAGCTGACTGCAGCTAATTGAGTATTTCCTCCTTCTCGTTATTTCTTTCTTTTCTCCTTCCCACTCAAAGAATACTAAGGCATAAATGAACTAAGAGAAAAGGAAAATAATGGAGATTAAAAAAAAGAGAGAATGGAGGTATAGAGTGTGGAGGAGCAAGATTTTGTTCAGAATGATTTCAGTATTCTCAAAAACTGACGCACTACTATGATCATTAAATCTGAGTCTTGAAAATTAAAACATTTTCATGTTGTAGAGAATGCATTGTTTTCTATACAGTGAAAATGACAACAGTAAAAAGAAAAACACGAAAGGGAGCAAGATATACAGTAATTATTTCAATTTAGAGAGCGCAAAAGACCTTTCATTCAGTGAGTAAGCAAAACAGCACGAGCTCCCTCCGGTTTCCCTGCTGGGTCGATGGTATATGAACAATGCAAACATTACTAATATTTTCTAGAACCATTAATCATGATGTGGGGTAACACATGAAGACCCAGGAACTAGGCCTGTTAACACCGCTTGGCATATAATCCATTCCAGGAACGTGACTTTAGAAGGCAAAGTGCTCCCAGAGAGCAATGTGGGTCCTTTTCCTGTGCTCTGTGGCACTTCAGGAGGAACGTGATATATGATATGGATTCAGGATAGACTGCAGGGAGGGGTCCAGAGCACTGAGGACTCCAGCATCGGGGAACTGGGTAACTCTAGACAACCAGACAGTAAGTTAACAGATTTTAATACTTTTTTGCTTTATTTGTTTTTCAGAAAGTCCCTCACTATGTAAAGCAGGCTCACCTCAACTCATGATGGTCCTCCTGTCTCAACCTCCTGAGGTGCAGGCATGCACCATCATGCCTGGCACAATTGTTTTTTCATCCTTCCCCACCTTTTTTGCTTTCCCTATGCATTAAAGACAAATGCCTTCATGGGGGCCTGAACTGTTAGGGCTGAATTCTTGTGTATTTTATTAGAACTGGGAGCTGAAGTGCACTGGTAATGGGTTAGTCAAGAAACATGACAGTAACGTGGAGTCAGCATGACGAGCTTCAACCCTGCAGCCCCAAGTGCAGTGTTGATAACACAACCTAATTATGATGGAGGAAGGTCATTGGTTAAAAAATAAAGAAACTGCTTGGCTGGCCCTCATAGGTTAAAACATAGGTGGGAGGAGTAAACAGAACAGAATGCTGGGAGGAAGAGGAAGTGAGCTCAGATTGACAGCTCTGCTCTCTGGAGTAGAGGCCATGCTCCCCTCTCCTGGGCAGACGAACACGATGAAGCAAGCCACCAGGTCAGACATACTGAATCTTTCCTGGTAAGACCGGTGCTACACAGTTTATTAGAGATGGGTTGATCAGGATATCAGAATTAGCCAGTAAGGGCTAGAGCTAATGGGGCAAGCAGTGTTTAAAAGAATACAATTTGTGTGTTGTTATTTCTGGTGTAAAGCTAGCCATGCAGGAGCCGGGTGGGACGAAAAGCAGGCCCGCAGCTCCTACTACATAATTACACACACACAAACTTTAAATTCAAAGAACCAGCACTTAGAAAGATGCCAAACAGATCAGACTGCTTTCTTCCTATTCTTTTCCATCCAGGCATGCAGCTAGCTAGACCCCAGCTTCTATCATAGCAGTGGGCTTATTGAATTAGTTTTCATTAGTGAGATATGGACCAAGTCCCCATGTGACATGGCCATGTGTATTTCTCTAGTAACCAATGTAACCTTCCTAAAACTCCTTCTTTTTTTTTAAATCTGCTGGCCCATGTAACCTCATTAAAACTCCTTTTTTTCTGTTGGCCCCAGGCATGGAAGCCAGATAACACGTTTGGGGTCTCAGACATGCTGTCAACAAGGAATGTGAAACCATGTGGAACAGAGCAAGCAAGCTTCCTCTCTGGATGTTGATGGATGCCGTGAGTTTATATGTTATAGCTCCTAAATTTGCTTTAATGAATATAAGATATGGTGCTCAAAATAATTATGTGAAATTAAAGCTATGACCACCAAAGAGGCACAAAACAGTTTCATACCATTTCAAGGATGGCTTCATTCAGGCCTGGTGGCGTTGTGCCCACGAGCTCCCAGGACGTGTAAAAAGGAAACCCCTGTCTGATAATTGTGGCCCCGGTTGGATGCAAGTTTTCATTTCCCCAAAAAGTAGTTCATTCCCCTCACCTGCGGTGCATTTCTATTTTCAGTTGTAACCCAAAGGGAAGGAAGGTTTGGGGTCCACTCTCCTCCCAACAACACAACTGTTTCGGCACCCTTGCTTCAAGACTCCACTGCATCTGCTACTGTTTCCACACACAAGGGCAGGCGGGTGTGCACAGAAACAGAGATCCAATCCCCATGCCAGAAAAGGTGTATGGACATTAGAGGACCAAAAGAAGAAAAGAACGGGGTCATTTGAGCCCAGGCAAAGCCCAGACCCCCTTGGGGTTGCCCAGCTCCAAGTCTGCCTTCTCTGCCAGAGCGATCTATGATGTTTCCAATAAACTTTGCTTCGTTTGACTCTGGGCTGTTTTCTTCCCTTTTAATTCTTTAACCGATGGAGGAAAAGAACCCATTACCTAGACAATGTCAGAGTCTATGGGGTTTGTTCTTTGCTGTGCCCCTCACGTTTTGATCGGAAACCCAGCTACACAATTGAAGGTAATCAAATTTTGACTGTTTCCTAAATCAAGTGCCCATAAAAACTGTGCAACAATCCCATCAAGAAAATGCAATAATTCCTTCTCAAATAATGCTTTAATAGATACTGCATTGCTTGCATATTTATAAACTTTTTGATTGAAATACACACACACACATATTCTTCATTGTGGGTCATTTATTTTACTGTGTTAAACTAACAAAATTCAAAACAAATGCCTAAAGTGTCATTCACCCTAATGCCGCGGATGAAAGAAGAAAAAAAAATAGCACGGCAAATGGTTTGTCTAATTAGAGTAGGAAGTGTGAGCTCCACAATGCCCCTCTCCTCCAGGTCCTGCAAAGATTTGCAGGCTAGTTTAATGACTGACCTTTTCCTGAGATTGGCATTTCCAGTCCACTTGTCCAATTGTTCTCTGGATACTAATAACCCGCCCACTGCTTTTCACACTCACAGGGAAATGCCACTGCAAGATGCAAAACTGTTAAATGTCATCAAGCAAGCAGATAACAGGCTTTGGAATGGTAGTCTCTGCAATACAGCAAGTGCTAAAGCTCCTTAGCCCTAAACATTGACCTTCTAATTCTTTTCTATTAATGGCAAAGAACATCCAAGATAGGGCTTTGGAACTACAGCAGTGGTTGCTAGGGTTTAACAATCATGATCCCGTATTGAATAACCAAAGTCTTCATGGAGTAGGTCTAGGTGTGGTTTATGGCTCCAAGAAACTTACCTGTGAGCATTTTATGTGGAAAAATTAATCATTAGAAGTGACCTACCTTTCAGAACATACATCCCTTGGAGGGATGGCTCGGTAGTTAAGAGAACTTACTGCTCTTGCTGAGGACCCAGGTTCAGTTCCCAGCATCACATGAAAGTTCATAGCAACCTGTAACTCCAGTTCCAGAGGATCACATACTGTTCTGGCTTTGTGGGTACCAAGCACACACCTGGCACATGTATGTACATCCCGCAAATAAAGTAAAATAAAGCACATACAATAAAAATTTTTAAAAAAAGACCTTCACTCAAGGTGTGAAGAAAATCTCCCAGATAGAAGCTGCACTTCCCACTGAACCTCTGAAAGACTAATTCACCGCGTAGAATATTGATGATTAGCAGAGGCTGGAATGTCGACTGTCCAGAACCTACTGACATTTTTTTATTTATTTATTCATTATGTATACAATATTCTGTCTGTGTGTATGCCTGCAGGCCAGAAGAGGGCACCAGACCCCATTTCAGATGGTTGTGATCCACCATGTGGTTGCTGGGAATTGAACTCAGGACCTTTAGAAGAGCAGGCAGTGCTCTTAACCTCTGAGCCATCTCTCCAGCCCCCACCTACTGACATTTTTATCCCCCCAATTCTTGGTGCATTTCTGAGTCTGACTGAACACCCTGTGGCTAACTGATTGGACAAAGCCAAGTGTCCACCAACCAGAAGGCCAAACCTAGGGCTGAGATGTCCCTGCTTTACCAGAGCCAGCCAAACTAAATGTTCACCAATGTACTTGAAAAGCACATTAGTTTATGACTTTCCTTGGTTCTGTTCCCCATAAAAAAAAATCACCAAACTGTTACTAGATCAGAACACGGAATTTGAGGGAACCCGAGTCTGTGATCCCAAGTCATAGTTACTCATTTTTGCCTCCAGAATAAACTCTTATTTTCCCCTCTGAGCTGAGAGCTGTGTTTTTGTGTGGACAAAGGAGAAAGGCTTTAGATGTCACTTCTGTGGAAAGGATTGGAAAGACTATGTAGTCGTTTTTAGTGCATGACAGCTCTGAGGGCCAAACACCACCCCTCCCTTACTCCCCGAGTGCATTTTTCTGATGAACCACGTGAGTCACTGAGCAGGTCAGAACTACCTGTGGACGTCCCATGAGTAAATGTTCCATGTCTTTCTCAAAATAATTATTCTTCACAAGAGATTTGCTCCTGCCTGAGTGGGAAGGAGAGCCACATGTCTCCCTGTTTCTTATTGAATCTAGGTAACGGTATTGCTTAAATGTTTCTATGCTAAAGATATTCTTCTGGCTTCCAGGAAATCGTGTGAGGAGATGTCTTTGAATGAACCTTGTCAAAAACCCCAATTTGACCATTCCCATCTACCCCTATGTATTCATTCCAATGTGGACGTTAATCAAGTACATGAGATCAATGAGGCAGAGAAAGCTCCTTAGCAGATAGTAGTCTGTGTCTATTGAGGTAAAAGCCAGCATTAGTAAGCAGATCAGAGCATGTGTGCACATCTCCTGGGTATACTCTGGAGGGCACATTCTTTGCATCCTTCCCAACGGCTGGCATTTTACTTTTTCTTTGTTTTTCTTTTGTATGTGTGTGGGGGGTTTAAGACAGGGTCTTTTTGTTTAACAGCTCTTACTGTCCTGGAACTCCCTTTGTAGACCAGATTGTCCTTGAACTCACAGAAATCCAGCTGCCTCTGCCTCCCGAGTGCTGGAATCCATGGCATGTACCATCATACCTGGCTCAGTTTTTACTTTTAAAATACATTCTGTTCATGGAGTGGAGAGGTGGTTCTGTGGTTAAAAACACTCCCAAGGGTCATGGGTTCCATTCCCAGCACTCACAGCCACCTCTGACTTCAGTTACAGAGGATCTGATGCCCTCTGCTGACTTATGCAGTCACTGCACTCATGAGTACACACGGACATACAGACATACATATGCTTTTTAAAGGTCTTAAAAAATGTGTTCTCGGGGGCTGGAGAGATGGCTCAGTGGTTAAGAGCATTGCCTGCTCTTCCAAAGGTCATGAGTTCAATTCCCAGCAACCACATGATGGTTCACAACCATCTGTAATGGGGTCTGGTGCCCTCTTCTGGCCAGCAGGCATACACACAGACAGAATATTATATACATAATAAATAAATAAATATTAAAAAAATGTGTTCTCTTAACCTAAAACAAAACACAGTGCACTTTTATCAGAAAATGACAAGTACATTTGACATCTGAAGCAGGTTCCCAAATCTCTTAGGGTCATTATTGAAGAAACACCATGACCAAAAGTAATTTGGGGCAGAAAGGGTTTATTTAACATATATATTCTAGATCACAGTCTGTTGAGAGAAGTCAAAGCAGAAACCAAAGCATAACAGGAACCTAGAGGCAGGAGCTGATGCAGAGGCCATGGTAGGGTGCTATTTAATGGCTTTCTTCTTATGGCTTATTCAGTCTGTTTTCCTAGAGAACCCAGAACTACCAGACCAGGGGTGTCCCCATCCCCAATACGCTGGTATCACCCACATCAATCACTAGTTAAGAAAATGATCCACAGGCTTATCTATAGGCAATCTTTTGGAGGCATTTTCTTAATTGAGGCTCCCTCTTCTCTGATGACTCTAGTTTGTGTCAGGCTGGTGTAAAACTAACTAGCACACCAGCCATAAATATATCTAAAACCTTGGTTCTTATCAGATTCTCATTCTGATGAAATCTTTTGCCTAATCCTTCATACCCTCAGATCTGTCCAAATAAATATATGTCTGCTCTCAAACTAACTTGTCAAAATAGCAAACAAAACAAGCAAACAAAAACATCTCCCTAACACCTGTGTATTCAAGACTATTCAAACCACCCAAACTTTTGTAAAGAAGTTTTATAGAAGCTGAAATGGGATCCTTAATAGTTTTTTAATAAGAAGAAAAGGAACTTAAATTAACCATTTAGGTAAGTATGGTAAATCAACAAAGTCTTCCTTCTCAGTCCATAGGTTTTCATCTACTGGAAGAGCTCATTGCTTGTCCCACCGGAGAAAAACATGAAAACTTATTTAAAATATCCTCATTGTCCTTCATAGGTCATGGTTATATTTAACAAGATGGAATTTATGCTATTTAACTAGATTGGTTAGTGATGATTTGGCAGTTAATTATCAGAAAATTGTGTTTGTAACTAATAGCAACTGTAATTGGATGTCAGATTTAATAGTGACTCTGTAAAATAGCATGTCCTGGAAGAGAATGTGTCCAGGATGAGGAGGCTGCATATCAGGCAATGACCTGGTACAATCAGTTCTATTTTATCCTACAAGGCCAGGGCATTTAGCATGACTGGTATCATTTACAAAGAATCAGTTGGAAATAAGACCTCTCCCCAAGGACAGGTCACCTTGATCAGACTGAGCACTTAACCTTGGATTGCAAAGCAATCATTTTAGCTGGGCATGGGGGCTCATGCTTGCAATCCCAGTACCTGAGAGGCATAGGGAGCAGAAGTTCAAAGTCATAGCCCAGTGTTGGTGCAGGGAACTGAACTCAGGTCCTTTGCAAGAGTAGTGTGTGCTCATAACCACTGAGCAAACTCTCCAACCCCTTCTTTTCTTCTTAACAAATTTGTGACTGCCTTCTTATCCTGTTAAGCTCTGCTAAAGGTTGTGCTTTGCTTCCCTTAAACCAGATCTATCACTCTGAACTTAAGCTCCTCTCTTCCCACTGAGATCTCTCTCCCCTCTCAAAATTCATTGTTATGTTGTTCATGCTACTTGTCTTCTTTTTGTTAAATCTGAGAGCAACATTCTCATGCAGGCATCCTCTTCTCTGGGGAAGCCAAATTTTAGGATTTTGAATGGAATTAATAGAAACCTATCAATTACAGCTGTATCAACAGCGCCATGATAAGCAACAGATGTTTATCATGTTGTTAAGTTGGCACAGCAACGAGAGATGAAATGCCCATTCCTTAGCATTGCCAAGAGTGCTAACAAGGCTGCATTGTCACCAGAACTGTCTGCTCAGGGGCCAGTGTATCAGGCCTAGGGTCAGGATTTCTTGCTAACATTGTCTGATTTAGCTCTCTGCTGACCTTGGCCATTGTTACCCTGCTAATATAGTATGTAGGATGCTGTACTCTTCAACAAACTTGCTCAGCATAAGTCATCAGCTTGTCTAAGACCTCCTGGTCTCATCTGTTGCATTGGTCTTTATGGTCTTTATTTCTCATCCCTGGTTCTCCCACTCAATCAGCTCAGTCCTGGACATATAGCCCAGCTGTACAGGCGGCACAGAACCTCTAGTCTAAAGTTACTAAAGAAATGCCAGCAATCCCTCTGAGGAGTAATCCACAAAATACCCAACACTCAAAAGTCCTGAAGCACAATGTGGAAGGGCTAGTAGGGAGGCATATCATTCTCTTTAAAAAGGACACAAACGTTCTGCTTATTTCAATTTGTTTAAACTAAATGGATTCCAGGTAGAAGTAGAGGGATCCAAAATCTCTAAGCTTTGTAGAACGCACACACTGAGATCTACAGTTCAGAAACTGTTTTCTAATACTCAGAAATGGAAACAGAGAATCAGAGAGAAAGAGTGAAGAGAAAGCAGAGGGAGAGAAGGGAAGGTTGAGGAGGATAGAAATATGGAGAGGGAAAGAGATTGCGGAAAGAGGAGATAGAGGACGGGAGATAAAGACAAAGGCAAGGGAGGGAGAGAAATGGGAGTGGAAAGGAGAGGAGAGTATGGGAAAAGAAAGGAGAGGAGAGGAAGAAAGGAGGGGAGAGAAAAGTGGCTATTCCCAGGATGTCACTGGTGCCACGCAAGCATTTTCCCACTTGTCCTTCACACTCTTTAACCACAGCCAGTCACCTGGACTGAAGTTTTATTGGGATGGACATCACTGATCCATCCATCCAAAGATGATTCAAGTCAGTCACAAGTAAACTCTTGGGATCATAGAGGTCTAAATTTTATCACTGAGCTGAACAAAATTTCAAAAAAAAAAACTAAGTATTTGTTGTTGTTATCCATTTATCCTTCCAATTTAGAGTCATGTAAAACTAAGTGTCGAAAACAATGAATCTCAGTGCTCTGCAACCTCAAAATGTTCTTAACATTGCTTGAGTTACTGTCAATAGTAATTAATGCATATCCCATTCATATGAAGAAAAATATTTCAGTGAGTGAAACCAATTTATTGAATTTCTATTATTAAATTTTCTTTCAGATCTTCTTAAATATTTTGGAAATTTTGTAAGTGCATCTGTGATGATAATTTGACAGGACCTAAAAATCACCTGTGAGTCAAATCTCTGGCTGTGTCAAAGAGAGAATTTCTGTATTAGGGTAACTGGGGTGCGAAGATCCACCCCGAATGTGGTCCGCACCATTCCCTAGGCAGGGGTCCTGAATAAAAAGGAGAAAGTGAGCTGAGCACCAGCACTCATGTCTCTCTGCTTCCTGACTGTGGATGCCACGTGACCAGCTGCCTCATGATCCTGCCATCATGCCTTCCCCACTGTGACCAACTGAACTCTCAATGTGTGAGCAAAGATCAGCCTTCCTTTCTCTGAGTCACAGAAAGAGTATCTAACAGCATCCAAATCATTCCCAAGTCATCTAATAAAACTGTCTATCACCCTTTGAGTTCCACTAACTGCCTGTGTTTGTACAAATAGAGAAAATATAATCCTTCTATCAAGGTCCACCAGTAGATTGTCAGTCTCTCTGATAACCATAAGAAAGAACCCATGATAGCTACTTGAAAACACCTGAAAAAAAAAACACATTACCTGTACTATGGCCATGCTCCATTAATGAGTGAGACAGAGTGGATACAAAGTAGTGCAAAATTTCTACAATTGCCAGCTAGGGTACAGTGTCCTGTGCCAATCTTCATCCTGGGACATAAAAAATGGAGAATAAGATGTCTCAATTTACCAAGGCCTGAAAAGTTTCTGATACTCACTTATTCTGAAAAACATGGTGATATCCCAGAAACTTGTTGTCTTATCTCCAGATTGGAGTTCCAAGAGGGGAGAGAAAGAAGCCAGTCCCAAATACCCATGTAGCTGCTGAGTGAGGGAAATCACTCACCTCAGAGGTTCCCTGACTTTTCAGTCAAGAAGATGCTAAAGGAAAGTTGAGAAGAGTCTTAGCTAAAGCCCCAATCTTCGTTCAGTAGGAGGACCTTACTAAAATCAGGAAGTTACAACAGATAAGGGAAAGGGAGCCACAAGAAAAATCAGAAGCACTTATTTTTTTCATCGCAATGCTAGCAAATCCACTTAAACTTCAGAATGGATGTGGATACCAAAATATTTTCCTAATTGGCTGACAAAAGAAGGCAGAGGGTGACAAGGTTTATTAAAGCATTTCGTAATTATGAGTTTTCGCCTGCCAACTAAGGAGGGATTTCAAAGCATTTCATAGGCGTGAGATTTCACCTGCCAACCGAAGGATTTAAGAGAACAGCAGCTTACTGTGTTTTCTGTCTTTGGTTCAGGTTATAACAATTGTGTACTGTTTAAAAGAGATTGCCATTAATTTAGTGGAGATAATTAATTTTTCAAAGTCATTGTACATTCGGGTGTTGAATATCCAAAGTGAAGAGTCATAATATTAAAGTAGGCAGGGCTAACAAGTTGGTTCAGTGGTTAAGAGCATTTGCTGCTCTACCAGAGGTCCCATGTTTGACTCCCAGCACCCACAAGTTGACTCACAATCATTGGTAACTCCAGTTCTGGGAGATTCAGTGCTCTTTTCTGATATCCACAAGTACCAGGCACACATATGGTATACATAAATACATCCTGTTGTTGCTTTAAAAAAACACTCTGACAAGATTCCCAATGGGAAGATGAGCATGGCAACTCAACTTCAAGCCATGTGTTCTCAGACTGTGCTGTGTCCTTGGGAGCTAATGACTTTATATGATCTGAACTCTGTAGTTTCTAATTCTTTCTGTTCCCACAACAGGATAGATATTGTCCCATACCTTCCTGTGAGCTTCTATCTTGAAAACTCAGATATTCAGCCCTCAGTCAGCGATTGTTTCCATCTCTGTCATTATGCACACATGCTTAAGAATGAACTGACTTAAAATATTCTATATTTGGGACTGATATTTATTTCTAAAGTCAAAGGAAAAGTCACTCATCACTTACCTCTTTATACTACTTGAGGAAACTTTTTAATCATCTTTTCCCCTTCTCCCAGTGTGTTTATAACGTATCTCTCTTTAATAATCTCGGTGAAATAATAGCTATGCTATTATACTACCATAAAAGGCAAATTGGTGCTCACAGCCACAGCAAATGTACCAAAATGGAGCAAATACAGACGAGAACAGCAAGGCCCCTGTGCAGGGATGACAGAAACTCACAGAGCAGTCTACATTTTCATAACTGGACCAAGTGCTGAGAATAAGAGACCATGGGGTATTCAGCCCCAAATGCAAAAGCTATCACATTTCCCCCAAGGATCAAGGAGCATCATAGAAAGGGGGAGATAATGCAAGAACCAATGCAAGGGATAATGCATGGGAAAGTGGGGGAGATGAAAGATGTGTTCTAGAAGTCACATGGCTGCTGCATTCATGAAGACACTGTCTCCATGATCATTGCACAAACCTGTACATGATTGGTCTTATAAATACTTTATTATGGTTAGGGGAGTGCCCCATAAAGCATTTTTGGCAGTTAATAATTGTTGGGGGGAAGGATTTCCTTCACTAAGTATTGATATTTGTCCCTGACTGAGCAAAGAATCTCCTTCCTTACTTGGGCAAGAAACTCTAATTAAACTCCATGGGTCCCACATAGAAAGAAGACATGAATGAGGGAAGGGAGTTACTGAGAAGAAGAAAGCTGGTTTAGTAGTAGGAGGGGATGAGAGAGACTAGGGGTGAAAAGAACTACAATTCATGGTGCAAATGCATGAAACTGTAGAATAATAAAATCTCTGTTGAAAACTAAATTGATGATGCTGAAAAGAATTTTTGACCAAGTGAGGAGGTGAAAGTCGCATATCCAAAGCAAGGAGCAGCCTCTGTTCTCTGTTTGAGTCACTGGGTTGTCTTGAAGGGCATCGGCTGTCAAATCATGGATAAACAGTGCCAGACACTAAGCTTAGGTGGGCGTCTTTGCAGTTTGAAGACTGTTTGATGGAAGGTTCTGGGTGTGCTCTGTGCCTGTCCCCAAGCAACAACTCAGCATAACCACTCTCCTCATCTGGACCTTAATCATGGATTCTTTATTGCAGGTTGTCTTGTCCCGCATCCAAGCCTTGGTATTTGAACCCTAAATTCTTTTGTTTTTGATTTCTCTCATCTGATATAAGTCGTCTACTCTTGGTTCATATATGTCTATTCTTTATTAATAGGGATCATCAAGATTTCTGTTGTTTCTCTACTAAGATTAGTTTCTGTTTCTCTTTCATGTAGCAACTGCAGAATACTCACTGATTGACTCATAGAGCAAAACCATGGACAGCTCCTAATTGGTTGAGTAGTTAGCGGATGTCACTTCCTGTCTTTATATTTCAACCATCTTTGGAACATACTTTTTTTTTTAAGCTTTTACAGTTCTCTGCTTTCTTGAGTTCCTTTTCTTATCACAAAAATCTGTGTCTGGGCTTTTTTGTACAATTTAAGGAAACATAAATCATGCCAACGCCACCATCAAAATGAGTTCTGCATCCAAATGTGATAATGGCATCTTGTATGCTCTTGTACATTTTGGCAGCATTCTCCAAATTTCTGGTTTTGCCACTGTTACTTTCCCAGGATGAAGGACAACAATGACCCTCATTTCTTCTGAAGTAGATGGTTGGTCATCAACATACTGGCTTAGATAGTTACTATTAGACTATACTATTTGTGCTGGTGGTTGAACCTCCAGCTGCCAGGGAAGAAAAACCAGAACTTCAGAGCTCCTGACCTGTGATTCTGAGCTTGTTACCTGGTGTCTGTTAGCTCCTGCAACAGTTCTAAGGTACTTTTCTAGCTAGATGACTTAGCGACATGTCTTTCAAAGCTCATATTACCAAGAAACATAAGTATCTCAGTGATTTCTAGAACTTTCCCCATATCTCATTTGCTAAATGGATCATGTGTCTATCATTTGACTCTAGGAAAAGGAATAGTCATGACAAGTTCATATCTGAAGACTGAGGCAGAGTGAGAGGATTCCTTCCGTGTCATAAAATGTGTGCTGCCTGCTATAGACATCAGTGGGCAAGTGACAGGAGAGGTTTCGAGGAATATGAGCAAAGGCTCCCATACACCAGTCAGGGTTAGGAAACAGTGCTTACAGATGTCTCAGAAACTGCTCCATGCTAGATACTCACCCCATTGCTACTCGCTCTCCTCTTCTTTCTGCAGCCAGTCACCAACATGTTAGCATAAGGTCTTGCAAAATATCAGGGTATTGTGTTTGAGTTGGAGTTAGCCATGAATTTTTGTAGGGTTTCTAATTCAACAAAGCTATTTTCAGTCTTCTTGCAATTCTAAAGATATCTCTCCAGAAGGGTGTGTGTGTACACACATACATATATATGTACATACACCATATACATGCATATATATACTTGTATCTATGTGTGTATATATATATATATATGTGTGTGTGTGTGTGTGTGTGTGTATGTGTATACATACACACAACATTCTAGACTGTTTCTGGAACCTTCCACTATGAAATTGATAATGAAACTAAAGTTGTAAATTTTCTTCTCTACTTCATTTTTTTCGAGCCTTCTTTTCTTCTTTGTTCTTCATTTTGGATACCTTGTATTGTCTTTAATTCTCTAATATATATCTAGTAGATAAGCCTAACCACTGACCTTTTATCAGCTATTATGTTCATCTCTAAAATAATGCACCATGTCTTATAAAATATCTTGGACATGTCAATAACTCCATATTACCTCTTAGATATACATGTATCAACATTGTTTCAATGCCTTTGTTCATTCATTCTATCATCTGAGATATTCTTGATACCCCCAATGATGACATTTACATTGATTTTTGACCTCTGATTTGATTGATCATTGCATGGGGTATGCATGTCACAAAAATCACATGGTAACCCCATAAATTTGTACAAATGTTGTTCATTGGTCAAAATAAAAATGACAACTAAAAAACAATGTTGTCAAGCATGACTGTGAGTTTCTTTGATTCTTCCAACACATATATTTAAGTTTTATTAGTAAAGACTCAAGCAATTGCTGTAGGTGAATAGCTCCACTAATAATATACTGTTATTTTTATTATTAATTAAAATTTTTGATCTGTTTAATACATTCACAACTATCCCCTTCCCCAGTAAGAGCTTTTGAGGGAGTTTTGTAGATTTGCTTATTCTGAATTTCAATATGGTGTCCTGAGAATTAAATAGTTTCTTCACTAGGATTAATGGACATAGAGCTACCCCTTATTGCAACATGGAGGATTTCCCACTTTTGGGGTTGTCCTTACAGTTTCAGGTGATAACTTCAGCATTCCGCTACAGAGGGAGAGGACCCAGTGTATATCTCCTAAATTCTCTACCCATGAATAGATTAAATTTTCTCTACTCTGTCTCAAGAACACTCACTACCTGAATCTGCTTAGATTTTTATCTGTATATTCTCAACTCTGGGAGCTGTTATATTCTGCTCAGATTTTCCTTCCTGTGCTGTGCCCTGGGCTGTGCTCTAGGAAGTAAACCACAGGCAATTAATCTAAGAAGCACCAATTAATTTTCTTTCCCTATTTAGAGACTGATACACTGCACTGTTTGCCCTCGGAGTTGGAAAGAATAATATTTTCTATGTTTAGCTCATTTTAAGTCATTTCACATGGGAGTGATTTGGGGTTCTGTTACTCCAGCGTAGACAGACACAGATCCCATCTTGCAAGCTCCTTCCTTTTAAACATTTCCCCTGACTCTTGCAGATTACAGAAATGGCAGCAACACATGTTGTCTTAGGAAAGAATCCAGGCACTCCTGATTCATCAAATGATTGCCCCAAAAGGGATTAAGACCTATTTGCCTGGTTAAAGCCTGCCATATGGTGCCATGTAACTTTGTACAGCTCAGAATCACTGAACCATTGGCTTATATGTTGGGACAACAAGCTTAGGTCTTCGGGATTTACATGGGAAATCAGTCAACAAGAAGACCTTCAGGATTTGTGTTTTCCAAAAGAGTTATTTAAATTAATAAAATTACAAGTGTGTGCGTGTGTGCATGTGCATGCATGTGTGTGTATATGTGTACATGCACACACACACACACACACACTTGTGTGTGCATATACGTGTGTGTGCCAGAGGACAACTTGCAGGAATCGTGTTTTTCTTCTATTATGTGGGTCCCGAGAGTCAGATTCATATATTCAGGCTTGAATCAAGCACCCTTACCTGCTAAGACATCTTGCTGGCCCCAAAGAGTGATTTTTTTAAAGGGACCAAGTAAAAGACATTTAACAGAAACGAGGAGCTGACTACCAGCAGAAAGTTGGATTTCTAAATTTATCCTCTGATTCAATCTTGGGCACAGTGGATGAAGAATTTTATTGGACCATGTATCACTGCGTGAAAACTGTACCACCACTGCTTATGCCCTTAATGCAAGCTCCACAGCTCTGACTCTAGCCAATGACTCTGGAACATCCATCAAGTCAGGCACTCAAACACAGGGCCCTTTTTAGGATAGAAGAGAACAACTTCTTATGGAATCCCATGAGACTGTTAAAGACTCATTTACAGCATTTACAGAGTTGATCAATAAATGTGGTGTGAACTGACCCAGGATGCCACAGGCAGGCAAGAAAGAGGATGAAAATGTTATTTGTAATGTGCAAAATGAAATAAAATCTAAGTCTATGAATTCCCCCTTGCTCCTAGGAAGTGCAGCTGTACAGACTGCTCAGCCGTCATCTGCAAAGGTCAGTTCTCTGACCCAGAAGAAAAGTTCTAAAGTATTGAAAGACATCAGGAGTCATTTGTTTCTCATCTCTTCCTTCAGAAGCAATGGGCTAGGGTTTTTTAGCCAACAACAAACCTTTTTCGAAGCTTCATGAGGTGCTCTTTTTTTATGTTTGTACAGGATGTCCACTCCTGACAATTTTGTTGTGATAAAATTACAAAAAGACATTCTGAGGGAGGCTCGCCAGCACTTATTTCACCAGAAGAAGATGAGCTAGACTGACCTTCAGGGTAACTGCATACAAGAGCTGAAGGTTCCCACTCTTTGGGCTTTGTTTTAGGGAGCTATTATTTCCATTTAATCAGTGCTTCTGCAGAAGCAAAAACAGGTCGCACTTATAGGACATTCGGGCACCTTTACCTTCCAGACTCAAGAATCACCCATCCTTCAACTGACAATTGATGATGCAGCAGCCCATTCTTAGGAAAGTGCAAACCTTGCAAACCTGCTTTCTGAGTCCAGGATGCAATTGGCAGTCCCCACAAAGTGATCAGCCTGGAAGTTCAGGTGGGCTCCTTTGCACATTTTTATAATTTTAATTGTGACCTCTCCTGCATGCTTGCCCCTCGACATTGCAAAGGCTCTTAAGGTTTACTCTCTGCTTCTAATATGAGTAACACACACACACACACACACACACACACACACACACACACCTGCAAAGGCTTCAGATTCCAATCTCCATGTGCTGCATAACTGTGAACATATGACTTTCCCTGTTGTCTTAATTAAGGTTACTCATGAGAAGTTGAGAAGGGTATATGCCCATGACTTTTTAGATGGGCTCAATACAGTCATTGAGTTCTTCTAAGAGGAGCACAGAGGCAGAAGGAGCTGAGTTAAAGAAACAGAGGCATGAGTGGAATTTAACCTGATTTTGTTGAATTTGGAGGTAGGGGAATGAATAGGCTCTGAGCTAAGAAATGTGGGCAGCCATGATAACCTCACAAAAGACTCCCAAATAGTCTGAAAGAAAAACATGGCTAGAGACAGCTTAATTTGAACCCAGTGACTAATTTTAGACCTCTGACCTTCAGAGCTACTTAAGATTACTTAGTTCAGTCATTTATTTGATTTGTGAGATATGAATAATGTTAGTGTCTAACCCATAGATTGATTCACAAGGGTAAAATAGAGGGAGAAGTGTCAAGCACAGCTTTTGGCATGAGGCAATGTTGATAGAACACAATGTCTCCATGAAGGAAACAAGCCAACAACTCATCCTGAGCCAAATACGAATGACCATGTGGTTCAAGGCTCAAGCTGTTGCCAATAATACATCTATACCCTGGTAAGGGTGACTTCAGCCTTTATAGTCTTAGAAGATAAGAAAATCATAAATCAGTTAACTGTAGACAAAAACTGCCAAGGGCCTCAGCTAAGAGTGTTACAGTTTGGGGAGTCTCTGGAACAGGTTTAAGGTATAACTCAACAGCATTCTTATCTGTAGGATTGGTGGTGGCTATAGGTCAGTTAAGCTGAGTGCGGTCAAAGAAACAGACCTCCTGATATCTAAGGCTGATGGTGGAGTCCACTTTTTATTAATTAAATGTTCTTAGAGAACTTCAAACATAAATGCAAAGGACCTTGGTCTCCTTCTGTCCACCCTCCTCTTTTCTCTAAACATCTTATATTCGCATCCCTTAGTTTTGTGAAAATAATTTTGAACATTAGGCTAAGCTTCCAACACACATGTTTTTCTTTTGAACGTCTCTCAACCAGAGTGTGTTCCTGGCCATCCGATGACTGGCTGCCCCATGTCTGCTAAGTTCATTCAGCCCTAACCACAAGATGCACTTGTGCTTCCTCCCCTTCTTTCAATGCATCTATAAAATTTGTGAGGATAATTTGAAACTTGTATTTTCTTTATTCATCTTCTCATTTGTGACAAAAGTGAATATTACTCACAGATTTCTCTTAAAGATGAGCCTTAAATATCATTAGTTATTTAACAATAATGACCACCAAAAAGACACAGCAGTGACTTAGGGAAATACTTGGGTTGGTTGGAGGAATCACGTTTCATCTATGTCTCGAGATTCCATTCTTCTCACAGTGTCTGTCTCCTGAACAACACGTTCTTAGTAAATGTTCTCTGAAGGAAGAAATGGATGCGATTCTGTCTGACCAGAATAGAATGCTGCAGGAGTTCAGTTTGTGTCAGCCCTTCTTTAGCTTCTACTTTATTCTCCTCAGTTCTACCCGGTGTTCATTTTTCTAAGAACATTCTATCTACAAGGCGCCACTGCTTTCAGACCCAAATGAATGTCAGAGCTTTCTCAGTCCTTTCTGTTGGTCTTAAAAATGCAGACCATTAAACCTTGTCAATCTACATCAAACACTGCTCTCCCTGGCACCATCTTCCTTACATGCAAGTGTAGCCAAAGGGAAAAGCATAAGCGTATCCCCTTCCCAAAAGAGCACCTTGCTTTATTGGTGATACCTGAAGATGGTACCATCTGTCTTAGTTAGGGTTTCTATTGCTGCAACAAAAAAATCATGACCAAAATAAATAGGTTGGGGAAGAGAGGGTTTATTCAGCTTACACTGCCACAGCACTGTTCATCATTGAAGAAAGTCAGGACAGGAACTCAAGCAGGGCAGGATCCCGGAGGCAGAAGCTGATGCAGAAGCCATGGAGGAGTGGTGCTTACTGGCTTGCTTCCCCTGGCTTGCTTAGCCCACTTTCTTATAGAGTCCAGAACCACCAGCCCAGGGATGGCACCACCCACAATGGGCTGGATCCTCCCCTATCAATCACTAATTAAGAAAATGCCTTACAGTCAGATCTTATGGAGGCATTTTCTCAACAGAGGTTCCTTCCTTTCAGATAACTCTAGTTCATGTGTCAAGTTGACATAGACTAGTCAGCGCACCAATCATCCCAGAACAGTAGACTGCTACAGGGTCACATACATCTGTATTCTAACCTACCTTGGACATCATTCTCCTCTCCCTAGACCCAGCCTTTTTAGAAAATCGTGGTAGCAGAACTCCTTTTTATAGTGTATGCCAGCTCAGTAAATTCCCTGTTACTTCAGAGCCAGGAATACTTTTCTCTACATCAGGTTCTATTTCCTGGCAAGTTGCTCTCCCCTGACAGTACATCCATCACAAAACACCTGTCTTACTGTACCCGTCACAGACTCAACTACAAAGGAGATGATTCTCAGGGGCTGGGATGGATTTAAAACGCTAATGGATGTTCAGGAGTCCTTTAGCATCTCTTTAGTGCCTGCCTGGTCCAGCCATCCCCAAAGCCAAGAAAGTGAATTACTACAGAGATAAGTTGGCAGGCACTATCCTCGGGGTGAACAACGAATACAGTTAGAGTTAGGGAGGGACGGCATCCTTGGCTAATGATGTCTGAGAAGCAGTACAACTTCTAATGCATGATGACATGTATCTACAACTCTCCAGTATTACATGTCTCATCCTGACTACACATCCGATCTGGGAAGGGAGGTCATAGCCTTGGCCTCCCTTCCTGTGTACACTCTTGAATCTTATCACAGACAAAGGACAAGAAGTCTTCTCTTTTATATGGTTGAGGAAAGTCAATCACCATGAGAGTAGCTACTTTGAACTAGCTACTTGCTATTATTTTATAAGAATTGTCCTTGGGGTCTACACCATCATTACAAATGCCCTGTCATATGTCCCTTATCAAGTGTTGACGCTTCAGACAGGCAGCACAGCAATAGACAATGATGCGTCTTCAAGTAAGTTACATACCCTCTCTGTGACTCCATTTCCTCATGCATGTATGTGTGTTTATTGTGTAATTTAGGTTGATAATGAGGAATTAACTCACAAGATAGCTGTACACTGACGGTCCCAAGAAGCTGGTGGTATGAATTTCAGTCTAAGTTTAAAGAAGAACAAAGAAGAGCTCAAAGAGTATGAATTGAAATTCAAAGACAGAAGATATTTCATGAATCAACCATCCAAGCAGAGAATGCAATTTAGTCTCCTCCAAATGTTTTTTTTCTTCTGTCTGGACCAGAAAGCATTGGATGATAGCCACCCAGCCTGAGGAGGGTCATCTATTTTACAGAGTACATGATTATAGTGGCCACTGCATCTGGAAACACCCTCAGGGACACATCAAAAAGTAATGCTCACCCAAGCATCTTGATGCCCTGTGGTTTCATCAGGTTGACACAAAAAATTTACCATCACAGAAGAACACTTGGAGTAATGCAACATGCAGAGTGTCTTAACTTTGCTGTTGCTGTGACAGGACACCATGACCCAGGCAATGTACAGAAGAAAGAGTTTATATGGAGTTTATAGTTTCAGAGAGTTGATGTCTATGACAATCATGATAGAGAGCGTGACAGCAAGGTGATAGCAGGTAGGCAGGCAGGCATGGAACTGGAGCAGCAACTATGAACTCAGATCTTGATCCCCAAGCAGGAGGCTAACTGGGAGTGGTATGGACTTTAGAAATCTCAGTATCTACTCCTAGTGATACACCATCTTCAAGAAGCTCACACCTCTTAATCCTTTAGTTCTACAAACTGGGAACCAAGTAGCTAAACTTATGAGCATGTGGGAACCATTCTTATTCAAATAACTACAGAGATGTACCCCAGCATACACCCAAGTGCCCCTCTTCAATATGAGACTGAAGGCTATGTCTCATAGGTATCTATCCATGCCACATTCTTTGCAGGAATGATGGATGTCTCAGTGGACAAGCAAGGCAAGTGTACAATGTGTTGCATACATGTAGACATCACTCCAAGGGGGCATTATTTTATTTTTAAAATTATTCTATTCTTTGACTTGTTCATTCACGAATATAATAAATTTTAAGTTTTAATCCTCTCATTCCCTTTTACCCTTTTGATTCTCTTGTTATATCTATTTTCTATTTTCTTTTCCCCAAAGTCCCCTTCCTACTTTCCTATCTTTCTGTATGACCTACTGAGTTTACTTAGTATTGCCTGTACAAGTATGACTAGAAAATTATTTATTGAAGCATTGTACATATTAGTGGCTACATCACTTAAGAAAACAACAATGGCGCCCCCAGCAACTACTAACTGCCAGTAGTCCTTCAGATATTGGTGGTGACCCATGGGCTCCCCGCAAGAGACCAACATTCCTGTCTCACCTCTAAAAGGATGATCATAGAAATAACAGGTAATTATAACCCTTGGGGACAGCCAAGATTTGCTATCTTGATGCATCCACCCTTCATGTAGATGGTGATTCGGCTGAGAGCTTCCTGAACTATGGTTGGCCATCAGCATCTTCTTTCCAGGCTATCATGGTACATAGATCACCTTGAGACTCCAAGTACCTACTAAATGGAAAGAGCAGGGCTTTACAATCAGGAACATGCCAGCCTCTGGTATGAATTTTCCAAATAAACACATTTTTCACTCTCATGAAATATTTCTAGTACCAAAACTATCTTCAGCTCTAGGAGTAGTCTCCTTCATAAGTCAAAACCACTTATTTTAAACTAAAATAATAAATGAACTCTGTTGTATTTTTTATTCCTGAGGAGAAAACTTCAAAGTTTTCTCAGCTTCACTGAAGTGCTTAGGATCTGGACAAACTTAAATCCAACCTTTGTACAGAAGTAAATGAACTGCAAGGAGAACTGCAATTCGGCACTCAAATTTTCTTTATTCTTTTTCTTTTTTTTTCTAAAATGAATGAATAACCTACAGGAGTTTTTGACAAGTTAAAAAGAGAAAGTATACATCTGAAGACACGGCTGTTTTCTAAATACTAATGTCTGAAGTCTTTGCTACAAAAGAAAAATGGAGCAGTGTGTTTAAAATCCAGAAATAAACACAGAACACCATGGTTCTTAATGGACCCTTAGGAAAGAATTGAGAGAATTGTGAACTGGACAACAGTAAATTTAGAATACCTCACAGAGCAGAATGAAGAAACAGGAAGAAAGTTCTTTTGCCATTAGGGAACTATGTTAATATGCTAGTCTCTGTCACGTGATACATCACTACCATTTTATTTCAAATTTGCTTGTTTTGTTCTCTTTGGTCTTATTATGTAGCTTAGGTTGGCTTGAACTCACATCCTCCTGACTCAGTATCCCAAGAGTCTTGATGACCAGTGTATATCACCATGATTTACTCTAACTCATTTACTTTAATATACATTAAAAATAAGCAGTCTGATATATATTATTTGGGGATTAAGGTAATATTTACCTTTAAAAGCTAGTTTTCTTAAGGGAAATAACTGAGTCAGAGAAGTGACCAATATGTAGCTGTGGTATAAGAATGCTATTTAAGCCAGGCAGTGGTGGCACACGCCTTTAATCCCAGCACTTGGGAGGCAGAGGCAGGTGGATCTTTATAAGTTTGAGGCCAGCCTAGTCTACAGAGCAAGTTCCAGGACAGCCAGAGATATATACTGAGAAACTCTGTCTCAAAAAAAACTCTATTTAAGAAAACAAAAAACTCTCTTGATTTGTAATAATCTAGTTTAATTTACGTTGTTGTTTTATTTTTTAAATATTTATTTATTTATTCTGTATACAATATTCTGTCTATATGTATGCCTGCAAGCCAGAAGAGGGCACCAGACCTCATTACAGATGGTTGTGAGCCACCACGTGGTTGCTGGGAATTGAACTCAGGACCTTTGGAAGAGCAGGCAAGGCTCTTAACTACTGAGCCATCTCTCCAGCCCCAAGCCATCTCTCCAGGCCCTGTTGTTGTTTTAAAAATATCCTGACTGCTCCCAAAAACAAAACAAATAAATATAACCCAGCTTAGTAAGGAAAAATTTTATTTTATCTTGTAGGTCCAGATTATGATTTATCACTGTTACTACAGAGATTTGCACTGGTGTAAATCTTGTTTATTGATACAAATTTAAAGTCAATTTTGTTATACTGTATATATATATATATATATATATATATATATATATATGTTCTTGATTAAGGTATTGTGATTGTGTAGTTCATTTAAAATGTAATGTATAATTAAGAAATAAAGGTAAATAGATAATCATCTATAATAGTCAAGCTTGTAGTCATGCTAGTTAGGTTTTCCTGATATATAGAGATATATTTCAGTTAGATAGATAATCTTCAAATCTTTCAAAGACCTAAGGAATATGGCATTTAAAATGTTTTAAGAACTTAGGACTTTTCATTAGATGAGACACATCTGCTCCTGGCAGCACAGTCTTCTTCAAAAGAAAGATGGGCATCGAAGATGCTCCTTATGGAGTTGGTTAGCCATTTGGGCAAGAAACTGCTCTTGCCTGGACTGCTTGAACTAGACATGCAGGCTCCACAAAGAAATGACTGCTGAACTTGCCTAAAGTTGAGATGGTCCTTTGCAGTTCCTGCTTCATGAAAGTGTCTGCTAGACATTCTGCAGAACACAAAAGAAAGTTACTGGTAAACTGCCAATATAGGTGGAACTGTCTTTGAAATTTTCTGCTTCATGGAAAAGTCTGCCAGATACTATGGGCCTGTAAGCTGAAGATGGATGCCCCAATGTGCAGAAGAACTTTGGGTGATTGTCCAGGCAATGAGATGTCTCTGTCATTTCTAGAGTTTTGGATGTTGCTTACAATATACTTCCTGTTTACTTAGGTAATATTATATCCTCCTGGAGTCTTTGATGGAGTTGAAAAATTTATAGTTATAGTTACATTTTTCCTTAGTCATGATAAAAGATAAAGTACATATAAATATTGTAACTGTAATTCTTGCTTGTTACCTGTTTTGTTATATGTAATTCTACTATGTTAAAGTTAAAGCCTTCTTTTTTATTTAAACAGAAAAGGGGAGATGTTGTGGGATTTCCCTCTATGCTTGAGTACCATTAATGAATAAAGAAACAGCTTGGACCTATGGCAGGGCAGAACTTAGGTAGGTAGGTAGGCAGGGAAGATAGAATTAAATGCTGGGAGAAAGAAGAGCAAGGGCAAAGTCAGAGAAAAGTCAGGTAGCCCTGCTGTAAACAGATGCCAAAATTTACCTGGTAAGCCACAGCCACATGGCGATACACAGATTAATAGAAATGGGTTAATATGTAAGAGTTAGCCAATAAGAGGCTAGAGCTAATAGGTCAAGCAGTGTTTTAATTAATACAGTTTCTGTGTGATTATTTCAGGGCTAAGTGGCTAAGAACTAACTAGTGGTCTTACTCCAACACACTGTAGTCAAGTCAAGCAGCAATTGGAAGCAGCTAGTCACACTGCAACCATGGTCAAGAGCAGAAAGAAGTGCATGGGCAGCTAGCTACTTGTCTCTAATGTTATTTAGTCCAGGACTTGAACCAGGGAATGGTTCTGCCCACAGTGGACTGGATCTTCCCAATTTATTAAACTAATCAATACAGCACTCCACAGACATTCCCACAGGCCAGCTTGATCTAGGCAAATCCTCATTGAGTCTGTCTTCCCACATGATTCTTGGTCATGTCAAGTTGACAGTTTAACTCTCATAAGTAGGATGGTTTACAAAGAGATTTCTACTCAAGAGGCAAGGACAGGAGTCCACTCATCCAGAGGGAAATCATATCACTGTTTGCCCTTCAGATCTTAGGAGAATCTCTGCTTTTAGTCATGGGGTCCTCTATATAATCTTTCTGATCTCATCTCTTCAACAGATGGGGTTCTCTTTCTTTTCTTTTATTTAAATAAATTTTCATTTACTTTATATACCAAGCAGTTTTCCCTTCCTCCTTTCCTCCTGTCCCCACCCTTTCCCATCTAACTCCTCCCAATCCACTCCTCCTCCATCTCCATTCAGAAAGGGACAGGCCTCCCAGGGACTTGCACAAAGCATGGCAGTTGAGACCAAACTGAGCTCCTCCTCTTATGTCCAGGAAGGGCCAGGTAATTCAATATGGGGAACAGGTTACCAAAAGTCAGCTAAGTGCCAGGGAGAGGTCCTGCTCTCACTGTTAGAAGTTACTAAGAGACCAAGCTACATAATTGCCACACACATGCAGAGGGTCTAGGTTGATCTGATTCAGGCTCCCTGACTGTTGGGATTTTTGAAGCAGACTTGGGAATGAGAAAACAAGGCCTATAAGCCAATCTGATGGAGACAATTCTTCAACTGAATCTTTGTCTTTCCAGATGATTCCAGCTTATATCAAACTTGACAAAAACAAAACAAAAACAAACAATCAAATCACCAACCAGCACCTTTTTCAGTAAGTTCTACCAAACAGGTACTATTTTTAATATTTTATCGAGTTCTTACCCCAGCCCAGTGATGAATTATTTCTCACCTTTGATTTCCCAAATCTTAATTCTCTTATTCTTAATCTACAAAGATGGAGCATGACTTTCCTATAACTTAGCCATTCATATTACCAAAAATATAAAATATCACGTGCCCAGAACATATCCAAATGCTTTGTTTTTGATTGCTAGTTTGACATCCTTAAGTTATTGTGGATTTATATCATTCACTGTTGGATATTTTTAGGTTCTTATAATCTCACAAGTACCTTGATGAAGTAAATACTATCATTCTCTAATTTTACAGATGATCTGTTTTTTGGTTGATTCTGAACTCACATTGAATAGCTCCTTGTCAACAGTAAATAGCAATTTTGGAATCAGTATCTGACAACAGCTGCAATCAATCTCAGAGGGAAGGGTCGCTGACATCTATGTACATGTGAAAGTCATATCAATCTTTCACTCAGCAATTGTTCTCTGGCTTTATGTGCTTTTCAAGGCTCCCTCTTGGGCAGCAAAATTATAAACCCAAAAGAAATACAAGGGACTGGAGAAATAGCTCAGTTGCTAAAGTACTTGCCACACATGGCATGAAGACCCAGCACCCACATAAAAATGCAAGCATGGTAGCATAGATTTATGATTTCAGTGGTTATGAGGTTGAGACAGGTGGATCCATGGGGGCTTAGTAGCCAATCTGCCTGGTCTAATTGGCAAGCCCAGGTTCCAATAAGAGACCCTGTCAAAACTGAAAGTGAACAAATCCTTAGAAATGACAATAACTATTAGCCTCTGGTCTTCAAATGCACTCATGTTACCATGTACCAATACATAGATGTGCAATGTGTTGGAATTTGGAAAGAGGGGGGATGTGACACTTGCTTGGCAAAAACTGTGTTTGGGGAACAAACAGCCTATGCAGGCTTCCTCAAAGATGCCACAATAGAATTCTAACAAACTACTTAAATTTTATTCTGCTTGGCTAAAATCAAAAACACCAATGATAGCATTTGCTGGAGAGGTTGTGGAGGAAGAGGTACCCTCATCCATTGCTGGTGGGAATGCAAACTTGTGCATCCACTTTGGAAAGCAATGTGGCGGTTTCTCAGGAAATTCAGGATCAACCTACCCCTGGACCCAGCAATGCCACTCTTGGGAATATACCCAAGAGATACCCGATCATATGAAAAGGGCATTTGTTCAACTACGTTCATAGCAGCATTATTTGTAATAGCCAGAACCTGGAAACAACCTAGATGTCCTTCAATGGAAGAATGGATGAAGAAAGTGTGGAATATATACACATTAGAATACTACTCAGCGGTAAAAAACAATGACTTCGCAAATTTTGCATGCAAATGGATGGAAATAGAAAACACTATCCTGAGTGAGGTAACCCAGACCCAAAAAGATGAACATGGGATGTACTCACTCATAATTGGTTTCTAGAGATAAATAAAGGTCAGTGAGTCTATAATTTGATATCCTAAAGAAGCCAAATAAGAAGGTGATCCCAAAGAAAAGCATATAGCTATCCTCCTGGTTATGGGAAGTAGACAAGATTGCCGGGCAAAAATAGGGATCTTGGGGGTGGGGTGGGAGGGGGGTAAGGGGAGATGGGGAGAGAAAGGTGAGAAGGGGAGGTTGGGGGAACTTGGGGAAACGGGATGATTGGGATAAAGGAAGGTTCGATAGGGGAGCAGGGAAGTACATATCTTAATTAAGGGAGCCATCTTAGGGTTGGCAAGAGACTTGGACCTAGAGGGGCTCCCAGGTGCCCAGGGCGATGTCCCCAGTTAATTCCTGGGGCAGCTGAGGATAGGGAACTTGAAATGGCCCTATCCTATAGCCATACTGATGAATATCTTGCATAGCACCATAGAACCTTCATCTGGCGATGGATGGAGATAGAGACAGAGACCCACACTGGAGCACCAGACTGAGCTCCTAATGTCCCAATGAGGAGCAGAAGGAGGGAGAATATGAGCAAAGAAGTCAGGACCACAAGGGGTGCACACACCCACGGAGACAGTGGAGCTGATCCATTGGGAGCTCACCAAGGCCTGCTGGACTGTGACTGAAAAAGCAGGGGATAAAACCAGACTCTCTGAATATGGCAGACAATGAGGGCTGCTGAGAAGCCAAGGATAAGGGCACTGGGTTTTGATCCTACTTCATGTTCTGGCTTTGTGGGAGCCTAGCCAGTGTGGATGTTCACCTTCCTAGACCAGAATGGAGGGGGGAGGACTTTGGACTTTCCACAGGGCAGGGAACCCTGACTGCTCTTCAGACTGGAGAGAGAGGGGGAGAGGAGTGGGGGGGTGGGAGGGAAATGGGAGGCGGGAAGGAGGCAGAATTTTTTTTCAATAAAAAAACCTGACATTTACCCATATGAGGTAAGAACTATGCAGACATCTGAAAAACACACAAATGAGATTTAAATAAAATGCTCATCTGAAACCAAAAAAAAAAAAATTATTCTGCTGCACCTCTGCAAAATCCATCACAGCAAGACTGACTTAAACTCTTCTACTACTATTATGCATATATGGTCTGCAGGGCCGGTCCATGCCATCCAGACAAGTTATAGATTGGGCTCATGACTCACCTCTGATGAATCACAAGTCATGATATTTTAGTTCTTTGACTTCAGTGATTGGTTCAGTTATGACCATGTGATCATGCATATATTATCCATGTTTATTGCCAGAACTCTGCTGAGAATTGTTTCAGATAAGTACATATAGAAGAATCTTTTCAATGAGAGTTATAAGCAATAAAGGCACAGACTTAAGGATGCTAAGAGACTTTGGAGGTGAAAGCTTTCTTGACAGGGAGAGGACTTTAGGTGGAGGGAACCAGGGGAGAACAGTAGAGAGAGTTATATTTTTTTTCTATCAATGCTCAGAGTCCTCACTGAAATGAGCCTCCCTAGTTGACTTTGGAATGTCACTTGTATGAGAAGATTTATCTAAATAACTATGAATTGAATTTTCTGTCATTTGTATGTAAGAGTTTTTTACTATTAAACTCCATACAGAAGCATTGCAGTACTTACTAGAAACTGAAGACGACAATACTATGTTTTTCCTTACTAGATATTGTTGAGCAACAGAGAGAAAAGATGATTCAGTAAGACTAAGATTAAGCCACATGACACATGAGGCATTTGGTGACATGCTCAATAGTTTCTTAGTGATGAACAACAGGTATCCTTAGACTAAAATCTGGTTTCTGTTTAACTTAACAAATTGTAAAACAAGACCCACATGGAAGACTGCTCCCAGGTAACCTAAGTTCACCCCAAAAGTTCCTGGAGTGTTCATTTCCCCAGTTTCACAAGCTCCAGTTTGGAATGGAATGTTTGATCCCTTTAGAGCCTCCTGTACCTTGATGAGATCCCCGTGCTGGAAGGTTACATTTTGGAGGAAATTCCTCTATAAAAAGGACAAATAAGCTGTTCGATATTAAGCAGCAAAACATGCTGGAAAAGAAATTGTGGATGGAAGAGAAAAACAGAGAGAGAAAAAGAAAGAAAGAAAGAAAGAAAGAAAGAAAGAAAGAAAGAAAGAAAGAAAGGAGAGAAGAAGAGGAAGGAGATAATAAAGCAAAGGAGAAACAACAGGAGGAGTGGAAAAGCAGGCAGTAGAGGAGGAGGGGAGAAGAAAGGTGAGAAGGAAAGAGAAGGAGAGGGATGGGAAGAGAGAGAGGGAAGAGGGAGCAGAGGAGGAAGAGGAAAAGGGAGAGGAAGTAGAGGAGAACTTCATTGAGTTTTGTTACGATTTCAGACATCTTGACTTATAAGAAATTTCATAATTTTGGACAAGGAGAGGGAGATAAAAGAATTATAACAGAATTTTTTAAAAAATTGAAAACATCTAGTAATTTTTTCTCCTAAGTTTCTTACAACTCAGCCAGGTTCTGTTATCTTTACAACAGGCATGCAACACTGAGTGATGATTTTTTATTTAACCCAAATGTCTTCCTCCCTTGTACATGAATCTCTTCAGCATTTGAGAGATTTTCTTCTAAATTACACCTATGACCTGCTAATTGTGTTTGTTTGTTGTCTGTAAAGAGAGAAAAAAGAAAGAACAAAATACCTCCTCACTCAATCTAGAGTAAATTAAAATTTAATATAACATCACATTGCCACTGAGTTAGCTAGGAAATGACAGCTGCTTAATTAAACCTTAAACCTCATTACCTGGCACCCTGAGATGAATGCTCTGTAGGAAAGATACAGGATCATGGAATCGAAGTTGCCAATAACAGCTGTGAGATAGGAATTAACTTTCCTGTATGGAACCTGTAGATGCCTGGAAACATCCCCAAACTATGAGATACATGACAATTTAATTGCAACACTCAAAAAAGTAATAATTCATACTTCAGAAAAGAAGCAAAAAACCCAAATGAATGTATTTCCTAAAATGACATAGCAATGGGTAACAGGATTGTAGGAAAAAGTTCGATGTCATCAATAAACAGAAAATGCACATCAAAGTCACAGTAAATGCTACTTTGTGATGGTTAGACTTGTAATATATACACACACACATATAAACTTATTAATATATTTTAAATTAACACTAATGTTTGCTGACGATATGGAGAGACCAAAATATTTTCACATTGTTGGGAATATAAAACAACAAAACAAAATAAAACAAAAACCATCCGGTAATTGTGGTAAAGAGTATGGAAATTACTGAAAGACATTAAAAATATGACTAGTATATAATTCAGGAATTTTGCTTCTGGGTTTTACCAAAAGAATTAAAATTAGAACTTCAGAGAGACAGCAGGACTCCTATAGTCATGGCTATTCACAACAGCAAAGAGACGACAAACTATTAACCACTAGCTGGTAAGTGGATAAAGATGATGTGGTACCTCCATGCAATGGAAGATGGTTTTAAAATTAATGAAGTTTTAATTAGGTATATGTGTGTAAAAATATTTTTAGATTTATTTGCTGTACTGCATGTGTATGAATCTTTTTGCTGTGTGTATGTATATGTAGCATGTGCATGCCTTGTGCACAAAGAGGTCAAGGAGGACAATGGATCCCCTACTGGAGTTATGAATGTTGAGAGCCACTGTGGTGCTTGAACGTGAATAGATACCATAGGCTCATAAACAGGTGTTAGAATATGTTGGTCCCTCATAGGTGGATTTACTTGGGAAGATATGGAGTCCTTGCCTTGTTGGAGGAGGTGTGTCACCAGAGGGTGGACTTTGAGATTTCAAAAGTCCATACCAGTTCCCATCTCGTTCTGCCTCCACCTTGTGCTTCAAATGTAAGTCTCAACCACCGCTCCAGCATCATACCTGCCTGCCTGCTGCCAAATCTTCCTGCCATGGTGACCTTGGACTCACCCTCTGAAACTGTAAGCATGACCCCAATTAAGGGCTTTCTTTTATAAGTGGCCTTGGCCATGGCGTCTCTTCACAGCAGTAGAAAAATAACTAAGACAGCCACCATGTGGTTTCTGAGAACTGAACCCGGGTTTTCTGCAAGAGCAGTCAATGGTCTTAAACTGCTGAACCATCTCTCTACCCTCCCACTCCCCACCCCCAGCATTTTAACCTCTTAATCTCTCAAGTTACTATACAATAAAATATTTTGCAGTCTTAAAAAAAAGAAAATTCACTTTACACAATAGTGTGGATGTACTTCAAGGCTGTTATATATGAAGTTAGTCATGCTCCCACTCATGTTAACTACATAAAGTAGTTAAAGCTCATAAAACCGGAGTCTGGAATTTACCTTCACAGGAGTCAAGGAGAAGGAGGCAAGTGTGTTCTTGACCAGGGAACAATAGTCCAGTTAAGGAAGATAAAAAAACCCAGGTATATGAGATACAACATGGTACTTACAGCCCACAGTACTGCAAGGCGCTCTTGAAAATGAGTTAAGAAAGCAGATTATATGCTAACAGTTGTTTTACCACAATAGAATAAACTTAAAAAGCTTTAAATTAAAAACCTAAGCAGGCAAATATAGCAAGAAATAAAACAGGTTCCTCTCTGAAACCCAGTTAAATCTGTCCCCAAAGATGACCTGACTGACTCCCAAGCCCCCATCACCAATTGTCTATCACCACCAAACTCTGGAAGTGGATTGGAGGAACACGGAAATTCAGTCAGTCAATGCCTTAGTTTATCCAAGCCAATGATTAACAAACAACTAAGCTAATCAGCTGGAAGAAGCTGTGCATGCCCTGCCCTTCCCAGCACTGTGTCTGAAACCCATGCTGGCACTCATGCCCTCTCCTCTCTGGTCTCTGCTTTCAATTTCTCACCTACATTCATGGGCGAAGATGCTACAATTGGAGCTACTGTGTCTCCTAACAGCAGAGACCCACAAAGTAGGAAGGCTGGAATTCACCCTGGGAGCTTCTGCCCCACCTCATGGTTTACAATGGTTCCAAATACCTAGGGAAACAAGAATCTCCTTCCTTCCCAGTTTGCTAGTATACAAGGAATCATTCAATAAACTCTTATGACAGTTCAGTCTCTTCCTAAGACAAGATGGAGACTGCCTTCAGAAACTCAGTTTCATTGAGGAGCACGAACACATCTCTGGGCACACTGGTTTCAATTGCCATGTCTGCAAGCACAAGGGTCATGACCCTTTTCCTCACTTCATTGTGCTGTCACTCACCTCCCACCTCTCGTAAGAATCCCATCTTTGGGAGGTGGGGAGATGGTTCAGCATTAAGAGCTCTGTCTGCTTACAAAGATGAGGGTTTGACTCCAGCACCTACATGGTGACTCACAACAGGCATCCTTATGCCCTCTTCTGACCTGTATGAGTGCACATGTAGTGCACAGAAATATATGTATGCAATACAACCCATACACACAAAAAATAGGTTTTAAAATGAAAAATAAAAACACCCCTGCATTTTGGGGTTGATATATCAATGATAAAGTCCTTGCCTAGCATGCATTAGGACCTGTGTTCAAGCCCCTGTAGTGAGAAAAAAAAATCCTGCCTTCATTTCTACAATATAACACATCCTTCAAACCACGGTTAAGTTTATAGATGCATCAGTGACCCCGGAGAGGGAAGGGATCATGGCATTATCATTTGCCACATGAATACATTGAGGTTCATAAAATGGCTGACACAAAGTCACATAGGCCAAGGTAGAAACACTCTGGCTACTCATTATCTCTCCCTGTGTACTTTCCTTCCTCTCATTGTATGACCCTCCTACATCATGCTGCATCTGTACTGTGCTTCTCCTCCATCAGCAGCTTCCACAGAGGCTTTCTGCTTCCTGGTCCATGTGTTTTCCTATGGTTGGCACACAGTCCTCCCCAGTCATAAGTGCTCTAGTGAGATAAGCATGAGCACTTTTGATACAGAATATGAAATGCCAAACTCAGAGTCTTGAAGACACAAAAGCTCTGTCCCCTCACTTCTCCCTCCCATGATCCAGGAAATAACTTTCTAAACAAGTACCTTCTTTGGGGTTTGGGCATATCTAGGGATCAAGCTATTGGAGTGGTGACCAAGAGAGCAGAGTCATCTGTGCTGTGTTCCCATCCAAGATATAGCCAATGGTATTTGAAAAAAAATCAGCTTGTTGCAAAACAGGTGTCTCCCCAGAGTTGGAATGAGCCTTCACCCAGAGATCTAGCCTTACCACCACCATCCTGGTACTGACCTAGGGTGAAACATCACAAAGCACTGACCCCTGTACATACTACAGGGTTCTCACTTGGCCATGAGGTCATGCAGAAAAGTTTGACAGAGATGCTGAGTACTTCATTGGGCCTTTCCCAAAAGATCCTTTTGTTGAAATGTGGGTTCATGACCACAACCTACAAGATGATGTGAGATAAAACCCCTGCCCATCCCACTGTCTTCAAATTCCGACACTCCATCCCTGTGCCAAGCCACATTGCCTCCCATAGATACTCACCTCACATTCAATGAGAAGAGGATGTTTGGTCTAGTTATTTGCACAACCTCCAATGATCTCTGTATTAGGTAGTTTTCTGCTGCTGTGATAAAACATCACGATGAAAAGCAACTTACAGAAAGAAGGGTTTGGGGCGTTCACAGTTCCTGGGGAGAGTCCATGATGAGGAGGATGGCATGACAGCAGGCGTCTGGAGCAGGAAGCTGGGAGGTCAGATCTTCATACATATACAGCAAACAAAAATTGAATAAAAAGTAAGATGAGGCTATAAACCCCCAAAGCCTATCCCAAGTGACTCCACCTCCTAAAGGTTCCATAATTCCCCAAACAGCACCACCTGCTGGAGACCAAGTGCTCACAGGCCCTGGCCTGTGGGAGACATTTCTCATTCAAACCACAACAGAGTATATGTCATCAGTTACGACATGGCTGATTTTCTTGATTTGGGTCTTGATTTTCTCATCATTCCGACGGGATCTTCCTGGCTCCCACCCATCCTCACCAAAAAACTGCCATTTACTATGAAAAGTCTTCTGTTCTATCTTTTTCTATTCCTCCTCTCCCTCAATTTTTCTAATTATTACTGGACAAAACTATCTCATTTGTTTATGTGCCGCCTTTACTCATTTTTCTACCTTCTCAGTATTTTTTTCTGGAATAAAGACTCAAGACTATTACATTATTTGTTCTTAAGAGAATGTTTATCAGGGTAGTAATACTTAAAATTCAGTGAACAATGGATCTATGCACACATGGATACATGGATGATGGACGGATGCACACATGGGTGTGTAGATGATGGGTGGATGCATGCACAGATATGTGGAGAAATGGATGGATATATAAGTTGATGGATGGATAGACAAATAGATCAATTTGTGGACCAAGTAACTGACTGATTGAAACATTAATGGCTGTTATCATTTGTTCTTGACACCAGAATATTCCAACAAAGTACTTTAGACCAGCAATGTCCATCTTCTAATCATATTTAGTAAGGAAAACCAAAGCATCTTTCCCCCCTCTTATCCTTGTTGAAGAGGAGTGGGATGAAGTCATATAATAAAACTTAAGATTAACAACATGTAAGCAAAAACAGATATTCCTTTTGACAGCCTTCCCAGTAGTTCAATAAACCAACAGCCACAATCTGGACTGTCCCTATTATATTCTGGCTGTAAGCTTAGAACTTGTCTATTCATTTTACTACTGCACAAAATTCTGACTCCAAGAACATGTTTTTAACAGTGACTAAGAGGCCCCAACAGTCTACAGATGAGTAGCCCTCAACATTCCAGTGCTTATCCCCACCTAAGCTAGACTCAAATCACTTGCTGAAATTCCCCTGTCAGAACAATCTTAAATCTTGTTTGTCTCCTGAAAGCCCGTTCTGCCTCAGGCCAGCTTGTGTAGTTCTAACGACATCAGAGATTTGATGTAGAAACACATGCTTTTCTGAGTTGGAGACTCACCTGTCACCCCTTTGGAAGAGCAGAAGGAACATCTCATAACATCATGTTTCAGGTAGCAGAGTAGGTGAAAAGAGATCAAACACATGCCTCAGGTCACTAGACACTCCAAAAATTTTTGACAGCTTTTGAAGCCAACTCTAAAGTGTGAGAGAAGCCCTACTGAACAGGTTCAGGTAGATCAGAAGGGAACATGTGTGTATGGTATGTATGTGTGTGATTGCAGAAACACATAAACCATCTGTGAGCACTGAGAAGGAAAAACATCTTCCCTACGTCACTCTCATTAAGAAGATGAAGCATCATTGGATACCAATCCCCAGTAGATTCTGCATCTGCAAACTACCCAGTCTGTGAATCAACCCTGGTCATCTCGGAAGCCAGATTCCATAGCCTGTGCATGATCTCAGGCTGCTTAGACCCACTAAGCCTTTTCTCCGTGAGCTGCCTCGATTCTCAGTGTTTGTCTGGATTCCTACCTTTTTGATTTCCTCCTAGTGCCTTTCCTCTGATACTCCTTATCTAAGAGAAGACATCAGGCATCAAAAAAGATTATACTGTATCTAAGTGCAACAGATGCCTGAGCTGGAGCTAGAGTCTTCATAGTCACCCACTCTCTGCCTTTTATCTCCCCTGTTTAGAGCAGTGGTTCTCAACCTTCCTAGTGCTGTGACCCTTTAAAACAGCTTTTCATGTTGTGGTGATGCCCCCAACCATAAAATTATTTTCATTGCTACTTCATAACTGCAATTTTGCTACTGTTATGAATTGTAATGTAAATATTTTTGGAGATAGAGGTTTGCCAAAGGGGTCGTGACCCACAGGTTGAGAACCACTGCTTTAGAGCATCCTCTTCAAAACATTTGCATAATCACTTTGATTACATTTCCATTTCTCTGAAACCAAAAGAACACAGTTCCAACAATGCATGCACACACTTCCTGTTAACCCTTTCAGGTTGGATCTCAAGCCTCCAGCAACTGCATAGGACCAAGAGATCAGAGTACAAGTTTAACATCTCCTCACCACAGCCAAGAATGCAGCATCTTTAGTGTTTAGATACAAATTCAAAAGTATGGGATGGCTGGATGTCAGTTCAATGTGTAACTAAAGAATACTATGCATAAGAAGTGTCAGCTTGGGACTTCTAGCACCATCTTCCCCTTTGAGATCAGAGCCCCCACATCAAGCAGAGGAGCTTGGTGCCTCTCTCTTGTGTACACATGACTCACATGTGATAATCATTGGGTCCTTTGTGATTTTAATCCACCTGACCTTGATGTATTCACAGTCCAAGTGCCTTCTAATTTTCTTTGACTACTGTTGCTTTGCTTTGAGTTCTCTTCCAGAGTTTTGCCATTTGCTAACACATTATAGCTATTCAGAAAACACTTATGAAATGCAATTATATGAAATTAGATAATATTCCATCCTTTCTCCAGCACCACTGTGGACACTAATAGCCTTTTAGTCTTTAAATGCCCATAAGATACCCCTGCCACTGAGAATCAGCTTAAATTTTGCATTTGGAGATACCTGACTGGCATCTGCTGCTAGAGGCCTGAGTATCTAGATCTACAGCCTAATATGTAAAAGATGCCACTCAGATTTGACACCATCTCCTTCTTCAGCAGTTTCCTCTAGACTTCCTTAACATGCAGGATGTTAAAGGGGAGGTGAAACATCAGGATGTTTTAAGGGAAGTGGAATGTTCTATTCTGCAGTAAAGCTCTGTAAGCTAGGAAGTAAACAACTCAAAGACTTCAGGAAGTTCCTGAAATCGACCCTATTCATTAGCTCCTTCCCTCTCCAAGTATATGTAAAGAGAATGGCCACTGCAAGTCTCTCAAATAGGCCATGGCGAGGCTCAGACTAACTGAGCCACATAAATAGGAAACTCTCCAACCTGTCAAGCTGCCTCCAGGCTGCGCAGTGTTCTCTAGGTTTCCAGTTTTTGTGAGTTGTGACTCATGCTGGGGTGGGCTTGGGTGATGCAGCTGTCTTTGAGTCATTTTTGCTGCCATAAGTAACCCCATAAAGCCCATTGGCTTTGATGATACTCTGACTTTAGGATGTTATTGGTTCTCTAGCTGGGGTGAGTAGATGCTTGGTCACATCTTCCCAGGAATAGTATCACGCAATAAATGTTCCAGACCCAAATTCCTATGTGTTCTCAGTATCTCTACACATATGTAGACTCAAGTATACTTGGTGAGGGTAGAGGCTGGTGACTTGACTGGAAGCGGGCATTTTGTGACCTCTGGCTGCCTTCCTAAAACTGGTTTACCCACGAACCCCCTTCTCTTCTAGCCCATACAAACTCTCCATGGACTTCCTTTGACGTGTCATGTGATATAGAGATTGTAATCATGATTCCTTTTACTCCTGTTGTTAGATCCTCGTTAGCACCTGAAACTCCATCTTGTCCCAGTCTGCCACTCTGCCACAATTTCCTGAGGATAGGTCACAGCTTCCCCAAACTCCACACACAGGTATAAACCACAAAGGTTCCACCTCCTTCTGATTGGTTGACCTGGAGCCAGTTTGAATGACCAAACCGCAGAACTCCCTGACAGGTTAGAAGTGTGTCACCGTGGAAAGTCCCTAACCACTTCTCTCTGCATTACATTATGATTGGATGGGTTGCAGGAACTGTTTCTTTGTGGTTTTTCACTTAAAACCATCTGGTGCCCTTGCCTCCGGGATGAGGATTGGAGCCTGAACCCTGCCACCTTGCTGATATCAGTTAAATAAATTTTTGGTTTCCTCGAACCCGGTTCTTTTTGTAGTGGATGATTCCCAGATTCCCAGACCCTCACACTGTCAGTTAAGACAGTTAGACTCTTTTATCTGGTGGTATTTTAAATAAGCTGTGTGTTCGTTCACACATACTGTGGCAAGAGTTACTACTGAAAGAGAAAGATGTGAAACCACCTCTTTCATATGGAGACAGGCACAGAAGGCTGTCTCAGGGAAACAGTTTGTAGCTTGGAGTCCATTACTGGGGCCTTGTTCTCTCACCCAAAACCTGCCTGAAATTCAAAGTGAGCTGTGGAGACTCAAGATGAGGACAACAACCTAAACAGTGTTATGAATAGACACCGGCCATTGCTCAGTCTAAATTATTCTCATAGTGTGTTCTGGAAACCTCCCCAGCTCTACCCCACATCACAATCATCTGAGGGTCTTTAGTCCTACTATAGGCTCAGAGGCACCCATGTCTTTTAACTTGCTCTCTAGATATTGGCAGTGAGAAATTGAAATCCAAGACTAGCACCCCTCACCACCATCCATTCACCTCTGAAAATCACCAACTAACAAGTATCCCCAAATGGAATGTTGTATCTTCTAAGTGTTTCTAACATTGTAAGTTTTAAAAGCACATTTATTTACTTTTATACATACTTTAATCTTCGTGTATGTCTATGCACTGTGTATGTGCAGTGCCCATAAAGGCCAGAAGATGGTGATCACATCCCCTGGAACTGGAGTCACAGATGGTTGTGAGCCACCAGGTAGATGCTGGAACTGAACCCAGGTTCTCTGGAAGAGAAGACAGTGCTGTTAACTACTGAGCCATCTCTCCATTTAAGCAAATGTAAAGAGTATTATTCTTTTATTTATTAAAACACAGAGGTTATTATAAAGATGAAAGTAGAAATGAAATTCTAGGAAACAAAATACTAATGGGTGAGGGAAGGTGAGCAGAGGGGAAGTGAGATAAGGAAAAATGTTTAATATAGAGTATGTACTTGCATGAAATTTTTTAAAAATTGACTACAATAGTGGTTACTGAAGTCATAGGTTATTTGTCTAAATTAAGACATATAAATCAGCACTGTTGGAATGTTCCAGAAAGTTCAAGACCAGCCTTACACAGTATGTATATAGGTTCATATGTCACTACTTCTGTGGCCTACATTCTCTCTCTTGTCTGTCCATTCTCACTCCAGAATTCAGAGAACGTGGCTTTCTGCAAGTTTTGCTAAGAGGTTATTGGCTGGGTTTCAGGCCTGAGGGGAAGATCCCTGACACGGAGCCCAGGAGACAAGCAGCTGCAGGGACATTTGTCCTCACGCAGGAGAGAGACAACCCTGAGTGCTTGTGCCAGCTGTTTGAACAGGTTGTGCCTCATCATGATGAACATCTTTATCTTAAGATCCACAATGATACAAATCTATGTCACAGCCCCTGCCGAAGTCTGCCTTACAGGGTTTCCACAGCCACGGGGCAGGGCTTGTTGTTCGGCTCATCCAGGGTTCCCTGTGTGTTGCTGGGCGGAAAGGAGAATGCTTGGCAACCTAATCCAAACTGACCCTGCTTTTAAGGCCCACACAGGACAGCAGCTTAGCAATCTTTCCCATGCCCGAATCCACAGTGGAGGATACTGGATAGTGTGCCCGCGATTTTCTTTATCTCAGCTTCACATACTGCCTGGTGACAGAAAGAGTGACAGGAGGGACTTATTAGTCAGTGAGAGATGAAGGAGTACACAGTGTGAATAGAGAAACACAAGACCCAGGACACAACAGGCACAGCGTACTAACCCTAAAGGCCACTTGACACTGTGGTCAGAAGAGGCAGCAGATGCTGGACCAATGAGTTTGTCCAGGAGACCGTGGCAGGAGGAGCCCCACTGTGTGTAGGTGTCCTTGAGTCTGCCTTTAGGAGACAGAACTCTGGAGAAGGAGCAAAGGCGGGATACACTCCTTCAGCACAGCAACAGTCTGCCCGTATGCAGAAATATTAATCTATGATGGAACCAGAGAGTGGTTAAGAGCTCATATTGCTCTCGCCGAGGCCCAACTTCAGTTCCCAGCACCCACAACAGGAAATACTCAACCACTGTAACTCTAACTCGTGGGGATCTGATGCTGTCTTCTGGCCTCCTAGGACAGTGAAACACACACACACACACATGTGGTGCACGTGCCAAAATTATTTAATTCTTCTTTTAAATGTTTCATTAATTTCTAGGGAGATGGCTCATATGTTAATGCACCTGCCTTGCAAGCAGGAAGACCTGAGTTCAGATCACCAGGACCCACACAAAAGCTGAATATGGTAAGGCAGGCCTGTAAATTCAGTGTTGGGGATTCAGAGACAGAACCCCTGGTGCTTGCTGGTCATTCAGGATAGGTAAATTGGCTTGCTCTAGATTCAGTTACAGGCATTGGTTTTTTTTTTTTTTGTTGTTTTTGTTTTTATTTTTTTAAGATAAGGTGGACAAGTGATCAAGGGAGACACATTAGACATCAATCTGGCTTCCACATGCATGTACACACACAGACACAGAAACATAAACATACACATTATATACTAAGGCCTAGGTATCCAAGGTAGAGAATAATAATAATAATAATAAAAATAATAATAACTGGGGGAG